>ML788659.1:193683-209671 GCA_009831015.1 Picea engelmannii
CTCTGGTAAGCATGTTGATAGATTTGTTTAAATATGTAATGTTATTTGACATACTTAATTTGGTGAAATTATCTTTTTGACTCTAACGTGCTCTATATACAATAACATTTCAGGTCTTCCAACAAAAGGGTATCATAGATGTAAATGATGTGGACCTTCTATAAAGGCTAGGTGATCCAACCACCTACAAAATTTGATGTATGATTGCTCGAGGGTATTCCTCCCAGAAGATCACCCTAATAGAAGAGTCACATCTGCTTTAAACCGGAAACCAGACAGAACCCAGAGACCTGAAATAATGACACCGACAAATAGGATTAGGGCATATGGCACAGATAAGAAGAAGGAAATGGAAGAATTGCTTGATTCAAATGGGGAACATATGTTCAATGATCGTGGATTTTTTTACACCTATGTTGATAAAATGCCCATTGCGATGAAAAGGAAATCTGTATTTGATTAGCTTACATATTGGGAGCATCTTAAGATTGGCCACTTACTAGATCCCATGCATGTATTCAAAAATGTTTCATCTTCTTTATGGAGGCACATATCATCGAATAAAAGCATCACGTTGGTTGTTAGGAGAGATCTTATTGCTTTGAATACTAAAAAGAGACATTGGCCAATAAAATAAAGTAGAGGAGAGGTTGGTCCCTCTTGGTCTTTTAAAGAAGGTGGTATCCCATGGATTTGGAAGAATGATTATCTTTCTATGGTGAAAGATGTTATATTGGGTGTGAAAGCACCTTCTTTATATGGGTGGAATCTATGACATTGCTTCATTGTAGAAGGACATTTGTCGGGACTTAAATCGCATGACCGTCTGAACCTTTTAAGGGTATGTATGTCGAATACATGATTCTTCTTTTATATTGTTGGTAAAAATATACTATGCACTCACAATTTTATGGAAATTAACAATGTGTGTGTATATTTTGTAGTGTCATTATCATTTTCTCGTGCGTGGTTTTGTGAACCATGACATCCCCCAGGTGTTATGACATGTCATAACAAAATTATCTGCATTTGTATGTTGGATCACATCAAAGGAGATTCACATGGATAGCATTCCATGGTGGCATCGAGAGATAGTTGAGATTGTTTGTATGTTTGAGAAGGAACTGCCCACAAGTTTTATGGACTTGAAATTCCATCTTCTAATTCACCTACTTGATAAGGTTGAATTATTTTGGGTGCTCTCATGTTGTTGGATGTTCTTCTTAAAGAGGTATATGAAAAAATTGAATGGGTTTGTTCGACAAAGGGAAAAACCAAAGGGCTCTATGGTGGAGGGGTACATAGTATACGAGTCATTTTTATATGCCAATGAGTACATCAAGAGAATTGATGACACGCCAGGGGTGGTGGTTTGGGATGACCAACATGATGAGGACAAAAGGGAAGGGGAGCTACTCTAGACGAATGAAAAAATGTGCATGATAAAGATGTTGATCGTTTTTTCTGTCAAGGGAAAATGACCAACATTTGAGAGAAAATATTGTGGGGAACAAGAAAGACTGTCCTCAGTTTTATATAGGTGATCCATATGGATTTCGGTGGCCACCCACCTTTTCCAACTGGCTCAAAATAGTTTTCTGGCAATTTTGCTAATTTACTATTTTTAACAGTTTTCACTTCTGAAGCCTTTTTTACGCCCTAAACGATATTTTTTGGGAAAATAGGTTTGAAATATGAGAGTTCCTTCAATATTGTGCTTAAAATGAATCTCCTCGATGATACCTTTCCAACGGGCTATCATATGCCTAAAACGGATATCGTATGCAAAAGTTACAACCCCTGGAAGTTGATGTACTAACTTACCCAAACGGGGCCCACGTGACTTTTGGCGCTTCATCTCCTAGGGTTAGGTTTTTGGATGTCTAGGGTTTTTGACATTCCTTCTTATTGTAAAAAGGCCTTCAGATCCTCATTGTAATCATATTCTTGCAAATGAGTGCAGTCGTCACATCTCTTCTCAGAGATATGCCACTACCATTCCAGCAAGCTTGTTTCCGCTGCATTTTACAGTTTCCAACTTATTTCTTTATTAATAGAAAACCAATTTTATTGTATCTCTATTATTTTGTGTTAAGCACTTGTTAATAATCTGTATTCATTTCGTTCTTCTCATAAAATCTGGATCAGTGGTATCATAGCGGTCTGCTCCTTCATGTCGTCTTAATGCATGTCCCCAACGAGGTCGGAGTACAAAGAGTTGGGTCTCGAGCTTGTTTCTCTTGAGAACAAAATCTCTCGCACGCCCAAGCGACCTCTCATGGCAGGAGAAAATAAAGATGAAGGGATAGGAGATCCTTTCAAACTTTTGATTGAGGAAGCCCTCACGCAACAGAGGAACGAGATGATGGATCATTTTGCGCAAATCCTTCGATGGCTACCAACAAGCGACACATCTTCTTCAAAAGGAGGCGTCGTCCCCTTCAAGGTACAAATAAAATTTGATATTCCTATATTTGAAGGTCAGATAGACACAGATGTTGTAGACAAGTGGTTGAATCTACTAGAAGGGTATTTTTTTGTCCATAACTTTTCAAATAGAGAAAAGATTACTTTTGCTCTCCTCAAAGTCGTTCCTCATGTCAAAGATTGGTGGGAAATTTTTTGTGAACAAAAAGAAACAGAGGAACCCTCACTATTTTCAGTCATGGCCACCTAGGAATCCTTCAGGGATGCTATTAAGGATCAATACTACCCTGTCGGAAGTTATGATGACCTGTATACCAAATGGACCACACTGCGGCAAGAAAGAGACCAAGCAATGCCAGATTTCACAAACATCTTCCACACCTTGCGCACCAAGTTGGGTATCAAGTATTCGGAGTGACATCTGGTGCTCAAGTATCATGGTGCTATGCATAGATACATCCAAACCGAAATGGAATTTCTGGACATCTCATCCTTGGGCGCGGCCTACAGATATGCCATCAAAATCGAGCAGAAGCTCAAACAAAAAACGCGGCTATTTGGGCCTGGGAACCCCTCACAACAAAAGCTAGGAAAGGGCGGCCCCAACCCATAGAACAAAGGATAGAGAAAATATGGACAATATCAGGACAACCAGTCCAAGCCGCAAGCAAAGAAGGACATCGGAAAGATAAAGAAAGACACCGGGAAGTGGTGTGACTTCCATAAGAGCCCTTAGCATAACACTGTTGACTGTCACTCAAAGCAGTCACTGGTGGCCGAAGTGAAATCCTCTGAATCAGATGTGGATTCTGACTCTGAGCCAAAACTAAAAAGGGGAATACGGATCATTGACACAGAACCTAGTGCCATCGTTGCTACCACCAAGCTCCAGCCTAGTGAACCAGACGAGCCAGAAGAAGGACAGCACCTCTTCCATTCACAGATGTGGGCAAAAGGCACGCCGTTTCACTTCATCGTTGATAGAGGTAGCCAAAAGAACCTCATCTCAGCAGAGGACATCAAGAAGTTGGCCCTGTCAACAACGTCGCACCCACAACCCTACACCATTGGATGGCTCCACCAAGGAAGCGATCTCTGCGTCAGCCAACAGTGTTGATTGTCATACGGCATCAAGCCCTTCAAAGATGAGGTATTGTGTGATGTTGCTCCTCTTGAATTTTGTGATTTTTTTTTGGTCCAACCTTATTTATGGAAACGTCATGTTGTATATGAGTCTAGGCCTCGTAGTGTTATTATTACTTTGAATAGAAAATTGTACAGGATACCCGAGGCAGTCCCACCTAGTGATATTTCCTTGATCTCTGTTAAGCAATGCAGGAAGGTCATATCTCATAAGGGGAAGTTTGTCTTCTTCATTATTCTCTCTTAGAATAAGCAAAAGATCACAGCCACATCTAGGGTCTCTGTGGCCGACCTCTCCACACAGCAGAAGCAAGTAGATAAGGTCATGGAAGAATACTCAAATATCTTCTCCTCACCCACAGGGGTACCTCTGGACTTCCAGGTCAAGCACCCCATCGATCTGAGACAATGGTTTTTGGGATTCCAAAATGTACCCAGACTTGTTCAAAGAATATTTTGGTAGTAGCCTCTGTTGTGATGCTCTTCTTGCAGGCAACCAGAATCGCCATCTTAGAAAAGCGATCAACAACCACAAAAACACATTAATTTCCCCGCTTGGTGGACGGGAGTCCCGACATGTAGTCCATTGAGATGGATTCCCATGGCCTGTCGGGAGTAGGAAGAGGGGTGTACAGGCCCTGTTTCTTAGTGGTCGGTTTGGCAATAGCACAGGCAGTGTAAGACCTGATATACTTGTTGACCTCCTGTCGAAGTTTTGGCCAATAGAAATGTTTCTAGTTCTCCTCTCTTGATATATTGGAAGATTCTTGGTATGGATCTAGATGAATGTAATGGGTGAGTGCTAAAGAGGAAACCCCAAAATACATTCCAACAAATCTCTTATTTAGTAGATTTATTCATTAAGAACAACATCTTATTCATGGAAATAAAAGTAAATAAATATAACTGAAAGAGAGTTGTACAGAGTTTGTTTTCAATAGATATTTTGTCTTCCTTTTGAAATGATGTGAACCTAGAATTAACTATGATTTAGAAAGATGAAAGAAAAGTAAAATGGGCAGGTCATCAAAGAACTTTACATGATCACCTCATTACAACTCAAAAATGATTTTGATGGACAATACATTTGAAATCTCATGCTTTAGACTCAAAGTCTGAAAAATCACTAATCTAATGCCCTAGAATAGTTCTTTGTTGGATAAATTAATAATAATATCCCAAATGAAATAAGCTTAGCAATGCCTAAAACAAGAGAGATAAAATAGCCCCAACAAGATTTCAATGACAATTACATAAACTTAAAATAAATTGCATCTACTTTTTACAAGCAGGGGTTTTTCTCCTATGGACTTGAAATGTCTTGGGGAATGTATCGATGAATATTGAGAGAGTTTAGTAGAAAGGAATATGAAGGAGAAATCAAAGAATATTGATTCACAAATATTTGGAAAGGCAAAACTTGCTTCCAGCAAAAAGATTCATATAGCAAACTCTTTAACATCCCATTGCCAACCTCTTGGATTTGCTTCCTTTTCTCTTTTGTAATCTCTTCTTCATCTTATTGAAACTATTTTTCAGTTAGGGTTTTATGTGTCCCTTTTGGTGCAATGAATTAATCATTTTCATAATATGAGCTTTCATATTCATCCCATCATCTTGGACTCACCTTAGAAGTTTATAAATTTCTTTAAATAAATGATTTTCCAAAAATAACTTGTTTCCAAGCCCAAAAATAGTCTCGACTGTAATTTAATTTTTAGGGCCTAATCATTGATATTTCATCCATTGAAACCACTTCCAATGTGTTCTTCATTTCTTTACCTTTATGGAAAGCTCTCCTTTTCTCAAATCAGACGTTGGGATTAAAAGTTATGAACTCCATAAGATGGAGACTCAGCCACCGTTGATCTATCCTCATGAGATCTAGGCCTTTGATTTACAAATTTGACTTTATTTGTTTCACATGCATTGTGGGAGGCTTCTCATGACATATTTATAAATAAATTTTTCTCATGCATTGTCTTCTTATAGCTTTAAGATGTACCTCTTCTCTGGTTCCTATATTGATTATGTCGTTGGTGAAATTCATTATTCGAAGAATATAGCCTTGGCATCTCGAGCCCTCTTTACCCCCTTGAATTCCCTTGTCCATTTCAATGGCATTTGCATTGGACTTGCACCAATAACTAGGTCGAATATGATGTTGTGATCAGTTTTTTGGTCGATTCCCTTGACTGTCGCATCCACCACCTTCATGTTTGTCTTGATTCCATATTCTCACCATGCAGTTGAACTACATTTATCATGTGTGTGACCCTTTCCTTTTTAGAAATTATTTATGAGTTAAACTTTTTAAGCGCTCATTTGAATCAATTTCATTTAGCCATTTTAAGAAAAGAAAAAATAATTGCATATATACCATTTCAAATAACATTCTAGATTGGAATTTAACACATGCATACATAAAACCATAAGATTTTTCATTCACGTCTATTCAAGCATGCATAATCATTTGAAAATAACATCATAATATATTAGCAATTCATATTTGAGTATCAAAAATTGCATCCATGGTGCATATGTATATATCCATGTATATAAAAACTCAAAACATCATAATAGTTTTGCATGGATTCCACTACTTTAAATATTTGTGGCATGCCCATATCATGCTAAATATATCAAAACTATGGGAATAGGGCCCACCACACTACTCATATCCTCCATACCCATTGAATGGAGGATCAAAATATAAGGAAACTATGTCCCCCTAGAAAGATCATGAACAATCTAGCCCGCCACAACTATTCTTTGTGAGATCGGGCACCAATTGGGTGGTTCCCTTATACAATATGTTGCATATGCATCATTTATCTCGTGACACCTTCGCTTAGATATTTTGGTTAGTAGTCATTCCAAAATTTGTCTCATCTCCTCTAGGATATGGTCGTTTTCTACCCTCTACCTGGACCCTAATGGCCCAATATCAGCAGAATCCACTTGTGTACAATGTTGGGCCTTCCCTATCGATCTCATTGGCGCTATATATGCACATGCATATAATAGATGATCAATAACATACATTGAAATATTCTACTCTATGTAGTCAAATCAGATCACATTATATATACCATTGGGTCCCCATGCTCGGCCTAGTGGGAGGGGTAACTCTAGGTCTCCCTAGAAGTTCATCCCCTCATATGGATAATTCTTGATGGGAATCAAGAGTTGATCCCAGTTTGTAAAGAATTATGCATGGAACACATTCCTAGACCCCTATCTCCCCCTATTCTCAGTATCTATCCCCGTCGTCGCATCCTTGGCTTTTGAGGACCCACTATCATGAATATAGACATGACGTCAGAGTGTGGGAATATTATCAAAGAAGAATGCAAATAGAACTATCCCAAAAGCATAATGATTGTTACACACCAAAATGTCACACTTAAGTGTCGCACCTATTTACGCCCAAGTGTCGCAAGTGTCGTAAAGTGTCGTATGCACCTTACTAAGTGTCGCATGCACTTTGTCAAAGTGTTGTATGCACCTTACTAAGTGTCGCATGCACTTTACTAAGTGTCACAACACCTTGACACCATGAAAGAACATTTGTCACAATCCCTAGTCAGTGTGGAGGAGAAATATATCATATGAAGGTCAAAATACTATGTGCACATGAATTATTCATTATTATTCATAAAAAGGAAATTAATTTAGTGTGAGAATCCACCTCACATTTAGTTTCCTAATCTCAAGGAGAAGTTGAGAATCTCATAGATGGTTGAGAGATTTTCTGAAACCAAAATCTTAATTTGGTGGATCTTGAGAGATATTTTCTCCCTAAAAATCTTGGAGATCCCAATTTAGTGGATCTAGTGAGTGATCTTCTCCATGGTGGTTAAGCCTCCAAATCCTATATAATGAGGGCTTTCCATGGTGAAGGGGGGAAATTTGGAGGTATCAAACCTTTGATCCTGGGGAAAGAATTCAACATTTTGATTTCAATATTCGTGCAAGGGGTTGGACAAGGAGAGCTTGGTGAAGATATTGCATCATCAATCATGCTTTGTAAGTTCCTTCTTTGTCTTTCCAATTAATATCAACTTGGCTTATTCCCTTCAAGTTCATGTGCTCTAGATTTGCTTGTCTATTGTCGTTTCAGTATTCATAGACAGATTTTCTTTATACAATCATCTAGAGTAGGAAGAAGAGTTAATTTTCTAGTCTTTGCAGGGTTTCATTTGCGTTGAGGATATTGGAAATGAAGCCTATGGATTGGAGCAGCTAGGTCGAACATCGTAACACGGTACGCCACATCATTATTCATCTCTCTTGCTTGATTTATCTAGTTAGATCTATAGGGAAAGTAGTAACCACTTGTTCTCTTCTGTTTTTGGACCAAAGATAGGGGTCTTGGTCCAAAGGGGAGCTTAGCCTGTCCACGGGGTAAGATTTCTCACAACAGAAAAATGGTGACTCCACTTGGGAGCGACTTTTGACTACTCTTTCCTTTGTTTCATCTTGTATCCTTCATTTATGATTGGATCTTGATTTTTTTATGCTTCATTCTGATCTATTTACCCTTCCCTATTCCTCATTGAAGAGTTTACAAAGTCATTGATTGGTTTTGTTGAGCTTTTAGTCTTGTTGAGCCATTTTTTGAACTTTTCCATAACTGGCCCTCCCTTGTAGTTGTCACCAGAGAATCATTCTCTTGACTAGCGCTCCCCTGTAGTTGACCACAGGGTGCCATTCTCTCAACTAGCGCTCCCCTAGAGGCATGTAGAGGGCACCATTCTCCTGACTGGTGCTCTGTCTCTTAAGGACAGGAGCACCATTCTCTCTTTTTGAGGAAAATTCAGGGTTTTTGCCTTGATCTACTAGGTCTATTCAAGTGGATTTTTAACTCACAAGTCTTCCAAAAAAAAATTGACTTTGTTTGATTGAGGATTTGATACTTCTCACTCATTTTTATCTTTGTTGAGCTTGCAAACCTATTCTAAGTTGACAGATTGGTTCACCTTGCTTTTCACTAGTTTGGTATGTCTCGTGATGTTTTCAATTATCTGATTGATTGGAAGAAGTATGTAAAGCTTTGATTGGTCTTGAGTTTATTTTCAATCTTCCTTGGAACATCTCATTTTTTTGAATGATTGAGATTATTTTTCTTACCACAACCTAGCTTGAATGCTTTTTCTTGCTGCTCATTTTTAAGGATTGTCGAGTGATTATCTCTTTCTCTTTTTGTTTTCATTCTTTGAGTACTTGTCAACCTTTTGAGTTCTTGATTGAGTGAGTTATTTCACACTTGGTTTCTCTCAGTTCTAGTTAGTTTTGAGTGCATTTCTTGTTCAATATTTTTACTTCATATTCCTTTGTATCTGCATTGGATTCTTCCATTGAAAGTAAGGAAGTAAAAATAACTTGCATTTGATTTAGGTTCATTGCATTTATAATCAAATGAACATAAATTGATTGCACTCAAGTTTTTGGGTGGTACATGTTCATAGTTTGCATTTGGTAAACTACATTGGGTTTATTCATTTGGGAATGGAAAAAGACTCTTCTCCTTTCCATAGATAGAGTTCATCGAACAGAAAGCTATGCATATCATTCTGTTGCACTCTTTTGGAGTCAAAGTCACAAATATCATCAGTTTCACTTCCATACCCTTGAGTAAAACAACAGCCTAAAAATCAAATCGCTAATTAAAATCTATCTAGAAATTTTTCTTTCTAGGGATCTACAAACCTACATTAGCTTAAGTGTAGGGCTTTGGAATAGGTGTTGAGAATAATTTTCCAAAGCCATAAACAAACATATAATCTTGCGATAGGGAGAGAAAATATGATTTTTGTATAAGCATAGTCGGGACCCCCCTCTCACACATGGCTTAAACATGAGGTCGCGTGCAGGAGAGCAGCGGAGATTGCCCCTTCAAAGCTTAACCAAACGTAGTGGAAAGATCGTATATTGGGGGTTCTTCTTGAAGTGTCACTGGTTTCATTAGGTCTCGATGCTTTGTGAATCTTAAATCCGTTCGAGGTCCTCTGGAGTTTACCGGTCTTCTTGTCTTCAATCCTCTAGAAGAATTTCAGACTTGACTTCCTGCCCATACGTTCGATCCCAACTGTCGATTGTACCTGCCCAGAGGCTGACTAGGAATTGGTAACCTTAGTGGCCTTTATATTTAGGGTTCATACACAAGGTGATGGCGAAGGGGAGTCTTTGTTGTACCTGGGTCAAACGTTGGTCAAACTCACTCGGGCTCCTTGGAGATTAACCCACGGATAGACTGTGAGGGAACTTGCACCAAGAAGTAAGTTCGTTAAGCAGGTCACCAACATAATTGATATACCCTCTCTATCTCAACCCATTTTTCATATTCATCCTGTGATGTTGGATTTCATCACCAACCAACGCGTTCACTGTGAAAAGGTTTGTTTTTTTGGCTTGCTTCCTAGATTTTTTTTTGTGTGTTGTTTTTTTTCCCTAGAATCCCTTAGGGTTGAGTCTATGTTTGTGGCGTTCGTTCCTGGAACTACCAATGAAGGAAACCATTTTCCAAAGATATTGTTTGTTTCTCCTTCTATGGGACACGTTGGTCCTCCTTATATCACTACTTTGACTCTTCCCGGACTCATTATTTTCTTTCCATTCTGGTGAATGTAAATGCTCCTAGTGCTTCATCCATAAGTACTCCACCCCAGGACCATCAACCTCATGTCGATCCTCTGCCTTCTTCTCCCATCGGTTTTTCTTCCCATTCTTCCTCTTCACCTAGTGAAATCTCTGCAGCGGGTAACGAGGTGGATAAGAAGAAGAAGAAAAGGAAGATTACGAAGAAGAAAAATAAGCTAGGGGGGAAACTTCCAACCTCTACAAGACATGTTGGAATCGATCAACTAGCTATTTTTCATCATGATGGGAGTGTTGATAATGTTGACAAGACTGCCAAGACACATCGCAAGCCCAAATTCCCTTGCAGGATTTGTAAGGGTAACCACCTTCTTAAGGATTGCCCTGGTATTCCGAAGGTTGTAGAAGTGTGGTCTCAGGGTTCTCAACCCACTTCATCACCCGTTGCAATTCATGTGGTGACAAACCATCAACTAGTGAAAATCAGGTTGGAAGTAAGAAGGGTAAAGTCAAATTTCCTTGTGTGTTATCCAAGGATATGCACCGTAGTTACCTTTGCCTCTGTATGGAAGAGGCTTCATATCTATTGGAAAATATTGTTGATGTCCAGCAATAAATTCCATCTCCCAACCCGCCATTGGTTGATGAACTGGTCAATATGGTTCCATCATCAATCAATCTGGTTGATCAGGTAATCCATCTGATTCCATCATTAGTTGAGTTGGTCGATCAGTGATCGATTTGATTTCACCTTCGATCGATCTCACTCTCCTCTTGGAGAGTGAATTTAAAGTGGTCAATCCAATATCACCCTTGGTTGATCCCACTCCTCCTAAGAAGAGTGAGGATGTCGCTCGGGTATTTCTTGTTTCTATGGATTCTTCTGGACAAGGGGGCACTTCACCCGTCCCAACGGAACCCCCTCTGAGTAATGAGGCCATTCTTTTTTATTGGGGTGCATTATCGGAACCTCGTCTTCCTTCCTATATACCTTTCCAAATCATTGTCTAGGTTTGTGGTAGGGATGTTCCTCAGACTATTGTCGATGAAGGTGCATCAATTAGTATTTTATCCTCCATTGCTTGGCAAGATTTAGGTTCTCCTTAGCTTGCGTCGGTGACTCGGAATATGTTGGATTTTAACAGAAGAGCTATTCAACCTTTAGGGATCCTTCCTTAGTTTCTTGTTACTTTAGGAGGTAAAATTTTCTATATTGATATGATTGTAGTCCAAAACCCCTTGGATTTTAATTTGTTCCTCGGGCGAGACTATGTTTATGTCATGAAGGATCTTGTGCCCACCCTCTTTCGAGTGATGTGTTTCCCTCACAATGGAAACATAGTGACCATAGACCAAATTTAATTCGTTGGCCCTCATACGACAGTCAACCATCTGACTTCCCTAAACGGTCCTTATATCCAAGAGACATTTTCCCCATCGCGGGTCAATTATGTGGAAACATGTCCCATGCATTCAATTTGGAATAAGAAGGAAACTCTCCCTTCTTCTAACTTAGATCTAGTGGTTGACATGGTGATATCTTCGATAGGGCTATTAGATCATGATCTCCCTACCCCTATCATGGCCTTCAACGTGTATTCATTCCATAGTATAGTTTTTCCATCTAGAGAAGATATCTTCGAATCCATGATTGAGGTTTGTCCCTTGACATGTATTCCTTCCAGAGCATTGCCCTCCTGGAATCCATGATCAAGTAGATGTTATGAGCATAGTTATTCTGATTTCAAGCTCATTAAAAATAAAAACAGAGAGCCTCAAGCATAGTTTTTCTAGTTTCAATCTTGTGTAAAAATGAAACCTGCCTTGCAAGCATAGTTTTATTCTCTATGAAAAGATCATTAAAAATGAAACAGAGGTCTGGGAATCGAACCTAGAGGTCATGAAAAAATTTATTTTCATGTGTCAAGCTCGTTAAAAAATGAAACAGATGCCTCTCACATTTAGTCAAGTCTTTCACTAGATCTCATAACTTAACTTTCATTTCATTCGCCTATGCTGGTTGATCCTCTTTCTTCATGTGGTGTTAGTAGCCAGGAGTCTATTGGGTATAAAAATTGGCCTTAGGAGAAGATTTGATGGATGAAATGAAGCTTGGGGGACAGATCTCCAACCTCTAGACATTATGTTGGAGCAAATCGACTAGCTTCTATCACGCAGTTGGGGGAAAAGTACCAACTATCAATGGGTTCCGTTCGAAACCTTTGGAAATTACGTTGGGAAGTATCGAGCTCAATCTTTGTTCTTCGTCATGCTCGTTAATACAATATAATAGGTTACCAAGTATACTTTTATCTCTTTTTCAGACTCGTAAAAGCTATATGAAAAAGGAACTCTTTGGAGTTTCCTTTAAGCTCTTTTCAAACTCCCTAAACATGAAAAGATTTTTTAGTGAACTTGCTTCCTTTCACACTCGTTAAAAGGTTTGAAAGAGCGTCTTTCGAAAGGTAGTTTATCTCTTTTTCGGCCTCGCGAGACTAATTACGAAAAATGACTACTCTAATCAAGCATGATTAGAAGAGTTATCCCCTATATTGTTTTACACTGTTTTTGGGCTTGGGAGACTAAATTTACGAAAAAAGTCATCCATGGAGTCGTCTTTAAGTTATTTTCAGAATCTCTAAACATGAAAAAACATTGATTTTACCTTCTTTGAGCTCGTAAAATTATGCATTGAAGGACCTATGTGAGTCCAATCTCCCGAACCCCTCCTTCCTCAGGTTCGTTAAAGATATGTCAAGGGACTCATATGAAGGATGAGCTATACCAAGCACTTGTTATCCTCCTCAAGCTCGTTAAATAAGAAAGAGGTACTCATCTATCTAGATGGGGGAAAAAATTGAAGGAAGTGGGTCAAGTTTTTTGGAATCCTTTATGGCAGTTATTGTCGCCCTTGAACATGGCACATGTTTGTGTCTCATCTTACAATTGGGTAATATGCTTATCTCTGATTCATACCAATTCCATGTGTCACCATACTTTTTTGTTTTAGTCGAAGGGTGCTCTTATTGTCATCACATTATGTTCTTGGTACTCGTCAAGTCAATGATGCCAAGACAGTCATTGTGCCTCATCATGTTCAAGGGAAGTTTCACTTCAAACCATCCATTTGTAATATTACCAGTTTCCATTCCCTATGTCAGTCCATACTCATTTCAACCACCATCTCACATCACTTTCCTGTGTCAGTTTCGTGTCAACGATGGGGGATACATCATGGCCCTCCTTCGACAAGTTTGTTCATGTTGACTTCAGCACATTATCTGGGAATTAGACTTAGAAACCAATTAGTACCTTGGGACCTGCATGCCTTAATGAAAGGCATCCTCGCTTCCGACAGTAGGTTTACATCATTCACCTCTGATCGAATGATTCCACGAATGTTCGACCTCAGCTCATTTATTCACATCCGCTGGAATGTACTAGGGTACCCTGGGAGTCATTGTTATCATTGGTGATTTCCCTCGCACTTGTTAACAATTTACCTCAATGATTGGTAATCAAGTGGTTTCTACCATGTTCGACATCAAATCATCTATTCACATGGCTAGATTCGTACCACATCGGGATCGGGACGAAGACCATGGGTTGGGTGCTCACTTTGTTATGTGATTTTCCCAGGATGCGATGGAGATCATTTGAGCATGTAAAATATTTCAGTATAATCACCATGATTGAAATCTTACTGATATATATATATCGTCACGTAGATCCACATTGTATTCATATGTGGCTATGTTTTGTCATCTCGTAGCTCCACTGTGTATTTTTCATGGCTACAATCAGTTCATGTCGTGGAGGTATGGATCCACATTGTATCTTTGGTGGTCATATCCTTAGTCAATATTCTCATGGATCTATAGTGTATTGGTTAGCGACCATGCTTTGAGTCATCTCATATTCTGAGCATAGGTATGTCTGCCTTGGAAATGGAACATATTTGTATACCGACTGATGATTGTTTGCAACTTTTGCCAAGTTCTCTTACTCTATCACCCTTGCATTGAATAATTTGTAAAGTGTTTCAACCATCAATTTCTCGTATGACCTCACACTTTAGGGGGCATATGTTACACACCAAAATGTCACACTTAAGTGTCACACCTATTTACGCCTAAGTGTCGCAAGTTTCATAAAGTGTCGTATGCACCTTACTAAGTGTCACATGCACTTTGTCAAAGTGTTGTATGCACCTTACTAAGTGTCACATGCACTTTACTAAGTGTCACAATACCTTGACACCATGAAAGAACATTTGTCACAATCCCTAGTCAGTGTGGAGGAGAAATATATCATATGAAGATCAAAATACTATGTGCACATGAATTATTCATTATTATTTATAAAAAGGAAATTAATTTAGTGTGGGAATCCACCTCACATTTAGTTTCCTAATCTCAAGGAGAAGTTGAGAATCTCATGGATGGTTGAGAGATTTTCTCAAACCAAAATCCTAATTTGGTGGATCTTGAGAGATTTTCCTCCTTAAAATCCTTGAGAGATATTTTCTCCCTAAAATCCTTGACAGATATTTTCTCCCTAAAAATCTTAGAGATCCCAATTTAGTGGATCTAGTGACTGATCTTCTCCATGGTGGTTAAGCCTCCAAATCCTATATAATGAGGGCTTTCCATTATGAAGGGGGGAATATTTGATGTATCAAACCTTTCATCCTAGGGAAAGAATTCAACATTTTGATTTCAAGATTCGTGCAAGGGGCTCGACGAAGAGAGCTTGGTGAAGATACTGCATCATCAATCATACTTTGTAAGTGCCTTCATTGGCTTTCCAATTAATATAAACTTCACCTATTCACTTCAAGTTCATGTGTTCTACATTTGCTTGTCTATTGTCATTTCAGTCTTCATAGATAGATTTGATTTATATAATCATCTAGAGTAGGAAGAAAATTTCATTTTCTAGTCTTTGTAGGGTTTCATTTACATTGAGGAGCTTGGAAATTAAGCCTACGAATTAGAGCAGTGAGGACGAACATTGCAACATGGTACACCACATCATTATTCTTCTCTCTTGCTTGATTGATATAGTTATATATATTGGGAAAGTAGTAACGAATTGTTCTCTTCTATCTTTGGACCAAAGATAGGGGTCTTGATCCAAAGGGGAGCTTAGAATGTCCGCAGGGTAATATTTCTCACAATAGTGACTCCTTAACACCCTACAACAGGAAGTGATTTGGAGTTTTAACATTGTTAGTAACATTTGGGCCCACCCATAGTAGGTCCTATCCATGACACTCTCCACGAGTGTCATCTATCCACCTAATATCATATGGGGAGCATGTGTCCCCACAATGCACACCACTGACACAATAATATCTTGTGTCTCCAAACTCCCTAGGTCCATAATCTATATAACACCATCTTTGAACCTTGCATTTTCATTGCAATGGGTCTCATTAAATCCTTTACCCTCCTCCCTTGAGGAATTACCACCTTAGTATCACCAAAAGATCCCATCATCGAGAGCCCAGTCAAAAAGTAGATATCCTAGATTGTGATCTCTATCATCTACCCTTGCACTAGAAAGTCTCCTATATCAATATCCAAATATTGTATGATGTGGGAGAGGAGTCCCTCACCTGCTCTGATCAATGGGCTCTAATTGTATTTGAGTAACCCATGACGAGCTAATCCTCCACAAACCACCTGGTTCGCACTAACTACAAATTGAATCTTCTCTCTCTGTCATCCACAAACCACATGGTTCCCACTAACTACAAATCTCTCTCTCTCTCTCTCTCTCTCTCTCTCTCTCTCTCTCTCTCTCTCTCTCTCTC
>ML788659.1:221207-253024 GCA_009831015.1 Picea engelmannii
GTACATGGTTGGATGCACTTTTTTATGGTACAGGTTGATTACAGGTTGTTTGGCACAGGTTGGTGCATGGTTGATGCTCTTGTTTATGGTACAGATTGATATATGTTGAGGATTGTTGCCTCATCTCAGTTGGTGCTGAGAATTCAAGCTGAGTCTTTCATATAGAGATGGTGATCTTGTAGAGTTGTACTCTATTCAGTTGTTGTTGATAAACCCCAAGAATTGTAGTCCGTAATAAAAAGAAAATTGTACATACATCTTGTGTTCTTTGTGTTCATTGTGGTGATGACTTGTTGATGATATATTGCTGATATATGTTGTTGATATGTGCTCACATCTAACTGGTTATAAATGAAAACAATGGGTAATGAATAAATGTTGAATGCTAATTGATGAGTTTTTGTGCAAGAGGGAAGTTTTGGGGAAAAAAGCCCCACACTCATTCACCCCCCCTCTAAGTGTGGTAGGTGTGTCCAACATATTTTCCCTATAAATAAAGGCTCAAGGTATCTCCATCCATCCATCCATGGACTATAATGGGTACAGCTACCAAAATCACACCAAAGATATTGAGGACTATGTTAAGACCTAGACAAAGCCCCATGTTAAGCCCTAGATAAATCCCTGGATATTGAGTTATTAAATTTATGTTGTTATATTAGTGTTGTCAGTTAAGCCCTATAATTATAATCATACCCATTGTCTCTTATATTTACCAATAAGACCTAGTTTTAGAATCATCTCGTCTTGTTCAGTTGTTCTATTGTAAAATGAGATCGCCCCCTTAAAGAGGACTATATTTCATTCATCTATATAATTCTCAAGGTGTGGAGTTACTACTATTTCTATTTTTAGGCTATTTGGATGTTTGTTGCCTCGCATTTGGTTAAAGAGCATAAGATCCTAGAGTTTTTCTCCTTCAAAAGAGTCTTGTTGTAATTTCACTATAAATTCTTTTCAACAATGTTTCAGACCATGAAATTTTCAAGAGCCTGGGGAGACATTTCGAAGTAATTGTGGTAAAAAAATCCAGGGTTTATTTCGCTATACGTTTTAAGATATATCTTATAGAAGTTAGGGTTTTGCACTAGTCTTGAAATCAGTCTCAAACAAGTCGTCTTGGAATTTTTTCTATAAATTGTATTCGGTGAATTTCTAGATTTTAAAATTGTTAGGGACCTAAGAAAACATATCGAAGTGCTTGTGGTAAAAATTTTAGATTTTGGTTCACCATACTTTCTAAGATATAGCCTATGGAAGTTAGGGTTTTTTACTAGTCCTGAAATTAGTCTCGAATGAGTCATCTTGAAATTTTTTCTATAAAAAAATTTGGTGAAGTTTCAGACTATGAAATTTTTAGGACTTTGAGGAGACATAGGAAAGTAATTTTGGTATAAATTTCATGTTCTAAGTCGCTATAATTTTGGAAATAAAGGTTGTGGAATTTAGGATTTTTATTAGTCATAAAACAAGTCCAAACTGAGTGCTACTATTTTCGTTGGAAATAAGATATACTATAGTATCTCTAGTAAAATTTTCAGAATTAGATTAGGAAAATCAGACACGTGGCAGGTTGTACAATTTTGCTCTCTTGAAAGGGGCAAAAACAAGAAGTTTTGGGAAAGTTACCATAACATTTTCTTGGCACCTCAGAGTTCAGTCAAACTTGTGGCAATTCAAAGAATACATGTCAGGCTACCAAATACTAGACCTTTAGAATCAAAGGTGCATAAATTTCATATTTATATCAATTTCAAGGTTGGCCTCAAAACAATTTTCAAATCAGGGCTTTAAAAGTACGTAACTTAAAATTGACATAAATTTGATTGGAAGATCTATTTTGGGTGATTCAAAAAGTGTGGTAAAGTTAAATATAGAAGAAATATAGATAAATATTATCGGTATCCCACATGGAAAATGGTTTTCCAAACATTACTACACCAATTAAACCTCTAGAGAGTTCACCCATGATTCATGAAGAAAGTGAAGAGATACAAGACTAGCTATCCAAATTGGAGAATTAATTTAACGATGAGTGATAGTTCAATGAAAAACACTAATTTGATGAACATGCAAATGAAAATGGAATGAAAGATAGAAAATTTACAAATTCAATATCAAACATAATCTTACATGCCATAGACAAAGGGTTCCCTAAAGGTGATATTGGGATGCAAGGAAATCTTGAAAATGGGGATAACATACACCATAAACATTTCGGGAATACTTTAACAAATGTGGATGACATGAGGATTGAGTCCTATAATAATGATTATTCATCACTCAAATATCTACATCATTGGGGATTCAACTTGACACCCAAGAACTACTTAATTCCCAAGATTGACGTGAGGAAATTTGATGGTAAAGATCCTATAACATTGATATTCTAGATGGAGCAATTCTTTGATCCACACCAAGTGACAACCTTACAAAATCTAACTCTTGCATCCTTGTATTTATAACCTTATCAATTTGTTTGCTACCAATGGATTTCTGAAAGAAAAAATGATTCTATTGTCTCTTGGTCCATTTTTATAGATGAATTGATATCATATTATGGGGATATTAAGAGCAATACATTCTTTAGTCAATTGATAAATCTTTGGAAAATAGGTTCAATTACAGAGCACATTCAACAATTCCAGAAACTAAGACTCGAGGTAAAGAACGTTCCAGAGGATAATGTTTTAGATCTCTTTATGGGAACTTTAGAGAAGAGCATTCAACATGACATGCATCTCTTCTAACCTAAATCCTTAGAGCATGATTTCAGTGTGGCCATAAAAGTTGAAAGTAAAAATATGGCTACTAGAAGAATGGCCACTAACAACTGTAGAGAGAACCATGTTCCCCCTCGTAATCTCACTCAACCGACAAAGTTAACACCTCAACAAATGGATGAAAAAAGCGAAAAGGGGATATGTTTCAATTGTGACAGCAAGTACAATAAGGGGCATACATGCAGTGAGAAGAACTTATTATGCATAGATTGTGAAGAGGGAGAAGATCAAGAATTGGAACCATCGCAAGATTTTGAACTATAAGGGATTACTCCAACCATATCTTGTCATGCATTGGCTATAATTAGTACTCTGCAAACCCTCAAGATATAAGGATATATCAAAAAGAAAAAGGTAACAATGTTGATTGATTATGGAAGTACCCATAACTTCATTAATTAAAAATTAGCGAAACATCTCAATTGCTTCATATATCCAACACTAGAGTATCAAGTAATGATTGTAGAAGGAGGTACCATAAATTTTTCAAGGAAGTGCCATAGTATTAAGCTTACTATGGGGAAGTACTTATTGGATAGTCCCATGATTGCAATCCAAATGGGTGGTGTTGATATTGTATTAGGGGTCCAATGGTTACAATCATTGGGAACAGTGGCTCTTAATTTTTAGAAACTTTTCATGAGATTTTCCTTAGAAAGAAAGGAAATTAAACTCAAAGGTATCCAAGGGAAACCCTCTAAAGTGATAAGGTCTAATAACATGAGAAGATTACTCAAAAAATGCCACCATGGTGTAATTGCACAATTGTGCTCATTAGATGTTCAAACATATAAACCCTCTACTCGAGTGGATCTCCAAAAATTTATCAACAATCATTCCAAGGTATTTGGAGAGATGCCTAATGGTATTCCACCTACTTGAGATCATGACCATGTTATTAATTTGCAATCATGAAGTTTACCACCTAAAATTAGGCCTTACAGGTACCCATATGCACAAAAGAGTGAGATTGAGTGTATTATTCAAGAAATGTTAGAGCCTAGCATCATTCAACCGAGTCAAAGTGCCTTTTCTTCACTAGTGGTGATGGTTAAAAAAATAAGGTTCATGGCGTATGTCTCTAGATTGCAAACAACTCAACAAAATGACCATTAAAGATAAGTTTCCTATTCTTATCATTGATAGATTATTAGATGAATTGAAAGGAGCAATTTTCTTTACTAAGTTGGATCTCCATTCTGGATAACATCAAATCATAATGAGGCAAGAAGACATCCCCAAAAAAAAATTTAGAACACATGAAGGTCATTATGAGTTTTTAGTGATTTCATTTGGCCTTACTAATGCACCTTCAACATTTCAAAGCTCGATGAATTTTGTTTTTAAACCATTCCTTGGAAAATTTGTGTTAGCATTTTTTGATGATATGCTAATCTACAAAAAATATTGGGAAGATCATGTACGATATGTTTACATGGTCTTAAAATTATTAAAAGAGCAACAACTATATGAAAATCCTTCCAAGTGTTCCTTTGAGGTTCAAGAAGTGGAATAATTGTTGGATTACTGAGAGGGGGGGTGAATCAGTAATAGAGCAATTCAATCATTTTCAACCACAAAATGAAAGTGTTATATCAATGTAGCATTATCATCCAATAGTTGCAGAGCAAATAAAAAATGAACAAATGAGAAATCATACACATACACACTACACCAGTGTTTTACGTGGAAACCCAAAGCGGAAGAAAACCACGGAATGTTTTTTCTTATATGTCTTTAAGAGTTACATTCATTGGAAGCACCAACTTCCTTTTTTTTCCAGTTGTAGCTGGAAGGAGACTCCAACCCCCTAGTTTCTCAGGCTACAACCTGACGGAAGCTCCAACTCCCCAATTCTCTTGCTACAACCAGAAGGAGGTTGCAACCCCCTATGTTCTTCGGCTACAACCGGAAGGTGGCTACAACCAGAAGGAGGTTGCAACCCCCTATGTTCTTCGACTACAACCGCTATCCTTGCCCCGTCCAACCACCCTGAAATATAAATGCCAAATGTAGACAACTTGTCATTGTCACTGAATCAACCACTGTCAGTGTCAACCTGTCACTGTCAACCTATACCAATAACCTATAACAACATGTACCAATCAACCTACACCAAACAACCTGTATCAATAACCTGAACCAACATGTATCATGCATCAACCATGCATCAACCTGTACCTCATGTATGTGCCAACTCATCAACTACTTGTCTCAACCATGTACCCAACATGTACCTCAAACAAGATGTGTCGTATCTCTCATAAATAGACCCCAACCATGTTGTTGCCGCAATTTTTCAGCCGCATTTTTTTTGTCGCGATTTTTCTGCCGCACTTTTTCTGTCGCACTTTTCTTGCCGCGATTTTTCTGCCGCACTTTTTCTGCCACGATTTTTCTGCCGCACTTTTTCTGTCGCACTTTTTCTGCCACAATTTTTTTTCCGCCCTTTTTCTGTAGCGATTTTTCTACCGCAATGTTTCTGTCGCACTTTTTCTACTGCACTTTTCCTATCGCACTTTTCCTACCGCACTTTTCTCTATCAATAACACCTTCCCAAGTAACCTTTCACAAAATAGATATTCAGTTGATATTCAATATGTTCAAGTGTATTTAAATGAGAAAGTCTTGCCTCTTATTTATACTTTCTTGTAGCATCCTCAAGGGGTTATATTTTAACCATCTTAACCTACTTTCCTTATTTTAGGGTTAACCCACTTATAACCACTTGTCCACTTAACTTAACCACTTTCCATAATTAGTAAGTTCTCCATTAACTTTATTATTTAAATAATTTATTTTGCATCATCTTTGACTTATAGTACACTCATCACTTCACTTTATTATTTAAACAATTTCTTCTTTGCAAACACTTTGACTACTTTGACCTTTTGGGGCTTCTAGATGACTCATGAGGGTTCTCCAACTTCACATGGCCATAACTCTCTAACCGTGAGGAATTATGTGACGTTCAACATACCACCGGAAATGGAATGACATGTATTATCCATCTAGAATAGTCTTACCTGTAAATATATCAAAAATCATACCATTATCCATCAAAAAAACTTGGGTTCATTACCCAAACCTTTGTGTTACCAGAATTCACTACTAGACTTTCTTCAAGGGTTGACTTCAATGACAACCAACCCAATTAATCAACAATAATTAGGTCATAGTACCTCATGAAGGTGTTAGAGTGGACCCTCAGAATTAAAGCTATGGTGGAATGGCCAATTCCCAAAACCTTGAAGAATATTAAAGGATTCTCATGATTGACAAGATATTACCACAAGTTTGTCAATAATTATGGTCAAATAGTGACACCTATAATAACATTATTAAAAAAGGAGGCATTTTTTTGGACTCGAGAAACAACCTAAGATTTTTAAAAACTTTAGGAGGCTATGTATAGAACCCTTGTCTTGGCCATGCATGACTTCACAAAAACCTTTATTGTAGAGTGTGGTGTCTCAAGACCTGGAATTGGTGCAGTTTTAATGCAAGAAGGAAGACCCATTGCCTTTGAAAGCATCCATCTTAAAGGAAAGACCTTACGCGGATATATTTATGAAAAGGAAATGTTTGTCATATTACATGCAATTA
Source organism: Picea engelmannii (assembly GCA_009831015.1). Taxonomy (NCBI): domain Eukaryota; kingdom Viridiplantae; phylum Streptophyta; class Pinopsida; order Pinales; family Pinaceae; genus Picea; species Picea engelmannii. The sequence goes on from ML788659.1 coordinate 227,597, forward strand.
AGAAATGGTGCCCTTACCTAATAGGAAGACACTCCAAAGTAAAAATAGATCATGATAGTTTGAAGTACTTCTTGGAATAATGGTTATCCTCACAAGAGAAAAAAAAATGGGTTACAAATATGCTAGTTTATGACTTTGAAATTATCTACAAAAAAGGAAAACAAAATATGGTGGAAGATGCACTTTCAAGGAAAGAAGAAGACACAAAGGGTTTACTGTGTGCTATTATTTCCATTCTGCAATCTAATTGGGTGGAAGAAGTAAGGATGGAATGGAATCAATATCGGAAGGTATACAATATCATTCAACAACTACAAGAAGACCCAAGTGCATTAGATAAGTTTGTGCATAAGAATGGTTTACTGTAGTATCAAGATCACCTATAGTTATGTAAGAATTCCCAACTCAAACATAAGGTCCTTTTGGAATTGCACACTTCTCCTATAATAGGACATTTAGGGTTCTTGAAAACTTACAACAAGATCAAGAAGGGTTTTTATGGGAAGGTCTTAAAACTAATGCTCAAATGTTTGTAGTTGAATGTGTGGTCTACCAACATGATAAGGGAGAGACAATCAAAAACCCCAAGTCTCCGACAACCATTAGCCATACAAAGTCAACATTGTGAAGAGGTTTCAATGGATTTTATTAATAGTCTACCTAAGTCCAAAGGAAAAAATGTCATCACTCACAAAGAATGCCCATTTTTTCTCGATTTCGCGTCCTTTTAAAGCAAGTACAATAGCCACATCATTCATGGAAATAGTTCAGAAGCTACACCAAAACCCCAAGATTATTGTAAGTGATAGAGATTCAATTTTCATTGGAAATTTGTGGACTGAATTATTTTCTTGTTTGGGTACTCAATTGTCTCACAAAATCCTCTTATCATCCTCAATCCAATGGGAAAACTGAGATTGTGAATAAATGTCTAGAAGGGTATCTTTGTTTATTTGCATTTAATAAACATGCATAGTGGGTCAAGTGGTTTCCCTTGGTAGAATGGTGGTAAAACACATCCTCCCATACTTCATCAAAAATGTTCCCATTTGTGGCACTTTATGGATATCATCCTCCATCCATCACATCCAATCTTCCATATTTCTTACATAAAGAAGGTAATCAATGGAAAGATTATAGGTCAAACTATTTTACTAGAGATTAATGAAGAAGGGAAAATCATACTAGAACCAAAAACAATCCTTGAAACAGGGATTAAACAACTACAAAATCAAGCAATTGCAAAGTACCTCATCAAGTGGAAGAACCTACCAATAGAAGAGGTGATATGGGAAGATGATTTCTTCATGTAGAAACATACACAACTAATCAAATGTTGAGAGAAATACGTGTTTGAAGAGGAGGGGCATGTTAATCCCTAGGCAAAGTCCCATGTTAAGCCCAAGATAAAGTCCTAGATATTGAGTTATTACATTTCTATTGTTATTTTAGTGTTGTTGGCTAGATCCTTTAATTGTAATTGTACCTTTTGTCTCCTATATATACCAAGGAGACCTGGTGTTGGAATCATCTCATCTTGTACATTTGTTCTATTGTAAAAAGAGTTTTCCCCCTCTAAGAGGCTTATCTTTCATTCTTCTATCTAATTCTCAAGGTGTGGAGTTACTACTCTTTCTATTTTCAAGGTATTTGAATGTTTGGTGCGACTACTTCCTCTTGATAGTTCTTTTGTTTTCATCATACTTGCTCACTCAAAAAAGTAGGGGATCTACACACATTAAGGAAGCCAAGGACTCTCCCAAGGAGGAGGCTTTGGAGCCACATCTTCAACAAGTCTACTCCCTCGGGGATATCTTTGATCTTTCTATTGGTTATGGAGATATTTTGTACAATCTTCAAACCGTTTATTCATGTTTATGGTTGTAGTTTCTTTAGTTTCTTTCTTTTCACATGAATATACTAGAGTTTGAAGCTTTGTAGAATATATCTAGGGTATGGTTTTCGTATTCTACTTTTGTTTTGTCTAGATCTAATACACTACCAATAGATTAGTGTAATTTGTACACCCTTGCTATAATTTATACCCAACAGAGGAAGTGAAAAAGATACGCGAGTTATGTGTTTTACCCTGGGGCAGCCCCATCAAACCTTAAGTAAGTTAAAAAAAAAAGCATCGGAGTTGAAAGCACAACTACAATAACGAAACAACAAGGGTTTTAGATTAGCAAAATATGTAATAACATACACCAAAGAATGCAACAAATAGAAGAGATAAGAAAGACAAGGTTTACGTGGTAAAACCTCAATGTGGGGAAACATCCATGGAAGTTGATCCTCTATTCTTCAAGTAAACTATCCAATATTACAATGCAAGAGAATCCTCACATATGCATTTACCTCCCTTTCCATTTTCCCACCTAAAGGGCCTCCTTCACCTTGACTATATACAAGAGAGTGAAAGGAGAACAATTCCTAGGATGCATGTGGGATAAACACTTTTTACAAGATAGATAGTTATTGAAGAATAACTTTACAAAATGCCATAGGCATGTACATGAGACCACAAGGTAATCATTAACACGTTCTAGCATCCCCCCTTAATGATGACTAGAGGGCTAGAATCACGGTTGGAGGAAGAAGATTATTATTCCAATATGAGATCTCACAAATCTAATGATGTCTCAATGTGTGTACAAATGCCTTAGAATGATGTTCCCGCAATCATCATAATGATAGGCTATACACCAGTAAATGTGGCCACTAGACAATCATTACATGATGGTTGTAATCTGAAGATGGCATCACATTACATTTCCCCTTAATGACAACTTCAAACATCCTAAACAACTGGCAAAGATAAACTTTGTCGATGTCAAGGATAAACTGCTAAGAGGAACAATGTAGAAAACCATCCATAAGTTGCAACCAAATCCTCAATAAGGTGCAAGGAGAAGACACTTGCTACCATCAAGAACCAATGCAAAATTACCAATAATGTTTGAATCAAAACTACCACGATTGTTGTAGGAGCCATGTGTTGTTGCTAATATGGATCCAATACTCTGTGTGCATAGAGATCCAAGAGCCAAGCTATGTTTCAGATCTAAATGCATAGAGGCCACTGCAAAAGTATATCTAAAATCCATAAAAAAAAAATACACTATACAACAATAAATGAACCAATGATATGATCCATGAGTACCATATCTCCAAAGAATATTCCCCCTGCATCGATTTCCAACAATAATCTACCTGTCTCACACCCTCAAGTTCAATCTACCTTTGTCTCACAATATCCAACAAACAAAGAACTCCCAACAATTATTCACCTCAGATAAGCAAAGCAATATCATCCAAAATCCTCATTGAAAAAATGGTCAAGCTGCAACAAAAACTCCATGGGGTTGTATCTTGCAATAATGGTTGATCTACAACAAAAACCCTCATTGCAACAATGGATGATCTGAAACGAAAACCCCATCTAGCCACATAAACTAAACACTAGATCGTACTCGTACATGTGTCTTTGAAAATAATTCCCAACAATCCACCTACGATTTGAGTAAGAACATGTCGTGTGATGCCCTAGATCACAACTTTGAGAGAGGCTCAATCTGCAAAACAAAACTATACAGAATGTACAGAAACCCAGAACAACACCAAGGTGTGTTTGTGGGAGAATGTTGAGAGATCTGTTCAGGGAGAAATCGTTGTACGAGTCCCAATTGTCCTTCACACAATAATCGTTGCAAACTTGCAATTAAAAAAAATTGAAGGATTATGAAGGTGAGTGATCCCTGCCATGAAGGATAAACCATGCTAGATGATTGCTAAGTGTTATAATCACATATCTGTGTCCCAGATAAGGTTGTAGACATCTGATTCCTTCAACCACCCCTGCATCTACCTCGAGTGAGACTTCATCTGCTTCGCAGGTGTTGCTGAAAGGGCCGGTAGTTAGGGATTTTTTGGTGCGCTCTTGAGAATTGAACCCTGGGTCTGCCCCTATGCCAACAAATGGTTCCATTGTCGAGACTTGAAACTGTGATTGCTGATAACTAAAGAAGAAAAAGCTTTGTGCAACATAAGCTTTGTGTGTAGATCTGTTTCCCTAGTGCAGAGTATTCTACTTGACCTGCGAAGCTTTGTGCCAAGAAAGATAGGTCAGATCTGCAAGAAAAGAGGTTGATACTGAAGAAAATAAGTGAGATCTAAACACTTTGTGCTCTAAGAAAGATAAAAGTAGAAATTTCTACAGAAAAGAGGTAAGATCTGTAAGCTCTAGCCTCTAGTAAAGGTAAGAATAGTTCAAGTTTTAGATCTAAAAGCTTTGTGCCCCGTGGAAGAAAATAAGTGAAAAATTTTACTTCTAACGTATAGATTTAGGTATGCTTGATAAATTTTGTCTCAACTTAAAAACTAGAGCATTGTTAGATAAAAGAAAGTTTGATATGAATAGGTCTGATAGGAATAGTGAAAGATATGTTATACCTATGCATAGAAAGAGTTTTTGGACTAACCAATGGATGCAGGACCCTAGAAAGAAACTTTTGCAGACTAGCCCTTATGATCCTAGCACGCAGTACAAAAAGAGTTGGGGATCATTGAAGAGAAAGAGAGGATTAACTCTTTGCTAAAATAGCATAAGACAAGGACATCTTGCTAAGGAATGCCCTAGGAGAAACCTTAGTTGCCTCTGTTGTAGAGCTATGGACCATGAAGTATTGGATTGCACTAGAATGATTGCTAAACTTGAAAAGCTAAATATGGAACAAGCAAACTCTGAAGGAGATCAAGAGACTAAAAAAATAGAAGAACCCCAGAAAGAATCAGAGATCATGTTACTGAAAATAAAAGAAACCCTAGATGACCATAAGGATGTCAGTTTGTCAGAGATCTTCAAAGAAAAGGAGAAAATCGAAGTAAGCATAGGAATCTTCGACATCGAATGTGCTCTGGATGAGGGAACACCGATGAACATTATGACAGAAAGAAATTGGGAAACCCTAGGAAGGCCTGCTCTGGTCCCTTCACTAGGAACCATCGGATTGTTTAAAGGAAAAATGGTAACCCTATGTGCCAGAATTACCCAGATAGCTATGAGTACCCATGGAACTTCGACAGAGGAAGAATTCGAAGTTATGAAATTTATTGAGGACCACACCCCATTTCCAGCTTTGTTAGGCATGATCTGGATTGAAAAAGACCAGATCCGGAGAATAGAAGAAAATGATGCTCTAGAACAGAAGAAGCAAGAACTCATGGAATTTATGTCTAGAAGGATATCCTACTTGATGAAAGAACAAGAGGACATACCTAAGCCATTGAACACCAGGGACTTGGGTATCGAAGTTATAATAGCATTAGAGGAACCACAGAAGATCGAAATACCTAATCCATATGATGAAGGAGTATTACCTTTGGATCTGAAGAAAGAACCCAAGCAGCGTGAAGTGACTATGTCAAGAGAAGATAAGAATCAGAATGGCAAAAGGATGATCGAGACGAAGCTTACTGGGAAAAAGGCTAGGAAGTTAAGTAAGAAGAGGGCCAAAATTGGAAAGTTACAAAAGACTCCAGAGGAAACTTCGCAGAAGGAAAAATCACAGGAATCGAGCTTCGCCTGGATATTAGAACAACGACCTATGGCACTTCGCCATGGCATAGAAATATAGTCGTTGGAAGCCAATATAACCGTTCTAATTCCGCTCCAAATGGGTCGAAACGCCTTTATGGCTCACCACTAGATTGTTACACCGTGCCAATGGACAGAACATCAGTTAATGAAGCCTCTTATCCATAGCAAGTCGACCGTTGCTAAGTTTCCCTACTTAGTTTGTCGCACCACGCATCAAAAATACTTTTGCTAAATGAGAATTTGAGCCTGAAACCTGAGATTACTTCACCCTGAAATCATTGCCTTGTTCCCATACTGTTCATCATAGTCTCTGAATTCATTTTCACACCTGAGCTAGTGGACCCAAGCTTGTATGTCAGACGAGCTCAACGTTGTTGAGAAAGTAGTTGAAGAAGTTTTGATTGACTTAATGGCTGAGAGAGTCATGCCAGAAAGAAGGATGTTTGTAGGTGTGCAAGCATCATCAACAGGAGGAGCCCACTCATCTACACCAGATCGTTGATCAAGTCGAAGCTCGCCTTCGACGAGCCCAAGAAGACACAGCACAAGCCACCTAGGCTTTGATGCAAGCACAAAAATCACTTCTAGAACAACAGAGTGAGGCAGAACAGGAAAAGCTTGCCCTGAAAGCGAAGTGGGATGAGGAAAAGGCACAGTTGCTAGCAGAGAAACTTGAAGTACAGGAAAGGGTTCACAAAGCACTTCACTCTCTGACGGTCATAGAAGTAAAGATGAAAGATCGTCTCCCACGGTAGGTGACCCAACTGGAAGAAGTAATCCAGCAACTCCAACAGCGCATCACAGATCTCGAGCTCCACACCATGCCCGAGACCCCCCAAGAAATAAGAGATCTAAGAGAGGCCACTGCTCAAAGCGCAGTTGGCCGATTAAAAACCTTTTCCCTGGAATGCAAGCAGCTGAGCGCTAGAAGTGCCCAGACTTATGAAACCCTCGCAGAGAATCCAGAATTGTAGACATTGGAGGCATAGCTCCAAGAAGCAAAGTAGCATGCAAACACACTACAGGTGCAGATAAAGAATTTGACCCCAATCGAAAGAATGAATAGGTTCGCAGAACAATGCACAGCCCAACAATAGGTACATACACTGCAGAGTAAAGTGATGGAAGTCTCCCAACAACTTTAGCCAATCCAAGAAAAGGCATGCCAGTTGTTCACTGAACTTGAAAGTCAGGAAGCTCAACTCGAACAGGTTGTCATCACTGTAGAACAACGCCTGGAAGGACCGCTCAATGACACAGTGATCCAGGAATTCACTGAGCAAGAGGTTGTCGCACTGCAGCAGCTTGAGCCAAGCTCGAAGAATTCGAGGCAAAATTGATCAGACCAGAGTGACTCGGGACGAGTCACAGGTGAGTGTTGGGGGCCTATTGGCCCTTGACCAAGTTTTAAAGAATACTTGGTCATATTTGACCATTTTTGGGACTTCGATAGCTTTCCAAAGATGGAGTGCAACGCGAAGCGGAAATTAGGGAAACTAGACCTATTTTTGGGTCCCTTTAGGGTTTTGGGTTAATGTAATGGGAAAGGGATGTCAGTCCGTGGGTTCACCCATGTTTAGGCCCATTTTTGTAATCTATAAATAGATACTTAGGCAATGTAAGAAAAAGAGGAAAAAAGGGGAGAGTAGTACATCTATGTGATAGCTTAGTGCCAAAACTGGACTTGTGTGATCGGATGTATCTTGTAAATGCTTTGTGCATGATTGTAAGAAGCTCGCAAGTTGTTTTGTGATGAAGTGAAAGGAAGAAGGATCTAGCGAGCTGCACATATATTATGTCCTGTGCGAAGCAAGGATTGTTGAAGCTCTGTGTGGTAACTGCTTGACTCAGAAAATAAAGAAGAAGATCTTGTGGACGTAGCCCCGGGGTGGGGGTGAACCACGGTAACTTTGTGTATTGTGCTTTGTGCTTCGACCTAATGTGTTTATCTACTTCTTGGCTAAGTGCTTGCTGTGATTAAATAGATTTAGTTATGATTTGTGCTTCTGATATAGGAATGAATGTTAGATATGATATATGCTTAGTTCTTGGTCTGTTGAACCCGATCTATCTTGTTGTGGCTAAGTGTTGAATTATCTTAGATCTAAGTACTCACTGTGATACTCTTTGTTATCTGTGAAGTGTTGTAATGGTTTAATATTGATGGATAAACCATGCTAGATGATTGCTAAGTGTTATAATCACATATCTGTGTCCCAGCTAAGGTTGCAGACATCTGAGTCCTGCAACCACCCCTGCCTCTACCTCAAGTGAGACTTCATCTGCTTCGCAGGTGTTGCTGAAAGGGTCGGTAGTTAGGGTTTTGTTGGTGCGCTCTTGAGCATTGAACCCTGGGTCTGCCCCTGTGCCAACAAGGAGCCAGGGAAATGCATCCCACAGGATGCCACAGCACCAAGGTATGTCATAAACTTTGCACGGGTAGGAGAAAATACACAATTTATGAGGGATCACACCTTAATAGGAAAGTTCCTAGGGATCTGGATCTTGAAAAGTGACATGATCAAATGGATCAAGGTCTGGTGGAACCCCAATGGAGACTATGACCTGCAACACAGCTCCAAAGGGTTTTTCATAGTCATCTTCTACAGTTTAGAAGACAAAGACCGGATCTTCGAGAATGGACCATATTTCTTTAACTCGGCTAGTTTATATTTGAGTTTCCGAACAGACCAATTTAACTAAGAAAAATAAGATTTCCCCTCTACCCCAGTTTGGATCCATCTCTACTCCCTACCACGGGAGTTCTGGCTAGAGGAAATCTTATCCGGGATAGGGAATACCCTAGGAATTTATGTAAAATCTTCAGAGGCCACAAAACAGAGAAGATATACTTCTTATGCCTGAATATGTGTCTACATGAACATTTCCAAAGCCCTACCTGGGTCCCTAACTCTGAAATACCAAGATGAAGAATGCACCCAAACTATTGACTATGAGCACATTCCATTTCGATGTTGAAAATGTCATGAACACTGACAACTTTTCAGATATTGTCCACTAAAACTCCCATCTAAAATGGAAGAGGATGACCAGAACAAACAAAATGATGGATTCACACAGGTTCAGGGAAGGAAAAATTCAAATCCTAGAAAACCCAGCTTGATACAGAATAAGAGGCCCTCCATGAGTAATTCGTTCAACATATTGAATAAATTGCCAGAATCACAAGAGGTGGAAAACCCTCACCAACATGAAAACAAAGGACGGGAAAAAGTCAAGGCCAAGCAGATCCAGGAACCGATCTTGGAGAAAATCTCACCAACAGACTCTCTAAATCACATGCCAACAAATCCCCGAGTGGATGAAAGCGACGATCTAGACATGCTCGTGAACGAAAGAGACCTAGAGAACATAGATCTAGAAAAACTTGAGGAGGCTTACAACAAACAAGAATTGTAGACTCTCCCTCCAGACTATCTATACAAAGTGCACAAAGTCTATATCGATTCCACGACAGGAGCCACTTCTCGTTCTGGAATAGGAATTGGCATACACACACACCTAGGCAAGGACAACAAGAAGATCCGCAAAGAAGAAAAAAGAAGCGGTCGCAAATCAGTACATCTACTCATTCAAGAGGTTGGCAACTTAATGATTAACTCTGGAAAAATCCAAAAACTCACTGAGGGTTTCTCCCCCCTCCCCCCCTCTCCTCACTCTTCCCAATGACGATTCTCTCCTAGAATGTAAGAGGCCTAAATGGGATAACCAAGCAAAGGGTCTTCTGAAGCAGTATTATAGCAAAATAAATAGATGTGCTATTCCTTTAATAGACTAAATGTGTTAGTTCAGTTGTTGAAGAGGTCTTCACTAGATGTTAGAGACAATGCAACTTTATCTACAATGATTTGGTCGGGGCTATAGGGGGTATCACCATTCTCTAGAACATAGCAACAATTGTGTTGGACAATTTTTTCTCTACCAAATGGACAATCTTAGCACATTATCATTTCATAAGAACATGCAAGACATGAATCATTTCCAATGTATATGGCTCTCAATCCACGCTGGAAAAGGATTTATTTCTAAAAAGTCTTTCTTCATTAGGTATCTCTCTGGCAAGGAAACACTGGATTATAGGAGGGGATTTCAATATTATTGCATCCTTAGAGGAAAAAAGGGGGGGCATTCGAGGATTAGATAAAGACAACAAAGTGTTCCAAGTTTTAATGGAGGATCTTCACTTAGTTGATATTGAAATGTGCAATGGCATCTTCACATGGTCGAACAAACGTTCAGGCACACATCAAATTGGAAGAAGGCTAGATCGATTCCTCATCTCAGAGTCGTTGATGCTCAATTGTCCCCTCTTGGAAGCAAGCATCCTCCCCAAATCATGATCGGATCACTGGCCCATTTATCTATGGATTGACACAGTCGTTGTACCTAAATTCAATACTTTCAGGTTCGAGAAATTTATGATATTGCATCCTGATTTCAAAGATATTGCTAACACCTGTTGTTCAAATGTAGGAATCTCCCATGGTACATTAATGTACCAATTTCAACAGAAATTGAAAATTTTCAAACAAAGTCTGAAGAGCTAGAACAAAAGTGTTTTTGGGAACATATTTCATGCCCAACTCCTCATCGAACAGAGACTTGAGAAAATTCAAAAAGAATATATAGATATTGGTCATACTGACGCCCTTTAGGAAGAACAATAGATCCTAAAAAAATAGTAGCAGGAAAGACATCAACAGGAGGAAATTCTTTGGCATCAAAAATCTAGGGTGCAATGGCTCAAAGAAGGGGAGCGCAACACCAAATTATTCCACAGATCTATGATTCACCGAAGATACGTAAACCATATCACCAAGCTGGAAAATGATCAGGGTCAGACAATCCTGAACCATAATGAAATGGAGGAGGAGCTGGTTAATTACTATAAAACTCTCCTAACGGGCCCTGCCCCTGATAGGTCCCAAGCCATCACCAAAATCACCATACACATTCCATCACTCATTTCCCAAGAAAAAAATTAGGCTCTCATGAGACTAATCTTGATAGAAGAGGTGGACCAAGCTATGAAAGATATGTCGACTAGAAAGGCACTTGGACATGATGGCTTTACCACCAAATTTTTTCACTATTGTTGGTCAATGATGAGGGAAGAGGTATGGAAGCTCATGGAAGAATCTTGATCCTCGGGTAAATTCCTTTCAGCTCTTAATGCAAATTTCATCACGCTTATCTCCAAAGAGGAGTGGGTCACTCATCCGAAGCAATTCAGATCTATGACACTTTGCAATGTCATCTACAAGATTATTACCAAAGTCATTGCTCTCCGCCTCAAACCCATCCTCCCTTTCATCATTTCTAAGGAGAATACGGGCTATGTGGAAGGGCGTCAGATAATAGATAGTGTCATTCTAGTGCATGAGGTGATCCCTTCTCTCAAATCTACAAAAACTATGGGTATGTAAATCAAATTGGACCTCTCCAAAGATTTTGATAGGCTCAATTGGAAATATTTACCCTCTATTCTCCTAGCTTTTGGTTTCTGTCAAGATTGGATTAATTGGATTCTTAATCTCACTTCCACGAACTTCTTCTCAATATTGATAAACGAGGTCCCTTCCAAAACTTTCACCCCAACCAGAGGCATAAGACAAGAGGATCCCCTTTCCCCTTTTCTTTTTTTTATTATGGTCGACAGTCTAGGTAGATACATCAAATCCAACATAGCAGACAACACCCTGCAAGGCCTCCCACTACATGGAATCCAACCGACAACTTCCCATTGTCAATTTGTAGACGATACCTTCCTAATGGGCTCCCCCATTGCCAGAGAGGCCCAAAGACTCAACACCATATTGTTATATTTTAGCAAGGCCTCGGGCATGTCTATTAACCTGGTCAAATCACAAATCTTCTTTTTCAACACCCCGATCGCCATTCAAAATCATATCTCTCGCTTACTTGGCATACCCAAGAGCTCCCTTCCATCCAATTATCTAGGAGTTTTGCTAACTGATCAGACCTCAAGATTCATTGTTTGGTCCCCTCTCTTGCAATATTTAACTAATTGCCTCAACTTTTGGACCTTTCAAACACTCAATCTAGCGAGTAGACTGGTGCTTCTTAAATCAGTCCTCTAGGCCATCCCCGGCTATCTTTTTTATCCTTTACAGCTCCCCAGTTAGTTCTCAAAACTATTTGAAGTCTCCAAAGGAGATTTTTCTGGAAAGGTCACAAGCGTCAAGGAAAATGGACCCTCGTCAGCTCGGAAAATGTTTTCAAACTGAAGCTCAATGGGGGACTTGGACTCTAAGACCCATGCTTGCTCAATTAAGTCTTGGGGGAAAAAATATGGTGGAGATGGATCATCCACCCAAAAAAGATTTGGGTACATCTCTGGAAACAAAAATATTCCCTGCAAACCAATAAATATCAGCTTATATGGTTATCAAAGGTGAGGTCAGGCTCATGTATATGGAACACAGCCCGATGAAATCGTCCATTAATCCAACTGCATGCATTTTTGGAATTGAGAAATGGACAGAATTCTCTCTTCTGGTCAAACTCCTGGCAGTAGCTTCCCTCACTAATATCTTTGGAAATCATGAGACATCGTATGCCTTACATGATGAACAGAGATGGAACAAAGGTAGTGGATTTATGTCAAGCACCCACTCATAATTCTCATTGGAAAAAATGGAAGGTATCTCACTCGGGGCTTAATCTCTCGAAGCATTGCAATTTGGATCCCTGGAAAGAAATAGCGGACCTCAGAAAGGTTTGCATAAGAGAAGGAGACGAAATTTTACAATGGGAGCACTCAACATTGGGCACTTTCACTATAAAGGAGGCTTACTCAATAAAATCCCAACTCATATCAATTCCCAAGGACCAAATATGGCATACGATTTGGAAATCAAATCTTTGGCCGAAGGTCTCTTCCTTCCTCTGGCTTATGATTCAGAATGGGATCCTCACCTGGGAAAATTTATGGAAAAAAGGATTTACGGGACCTTCAGTCTGTCCACTATGTATGCAACAGGAGGAAACAATGGAGCATCTTCTAATTAAATTTTCTTTTAATTCCGTAATTTGGGATACAGTAGCTCAAACAATGAGGAAAACAGATAGAGTAAGAGACAGTATCATCAATACCATCAAAGGGTGAAATATCACTACCTTCAAGAATCCAATCCTCAATAGAATTTGGCAATTGTTGAGACCTAAGTATACACCCCTACCCTTCCTCTCTCATTTCCCTATACCTTCATTAAAAATCATTCATTTTTTGTTGGTTAATGTTGGTCCCTCATTACTAAATGACTCATTTTTATCATCACCATCATCACCTTTCTTTATTGATCCTTTGCACAATCTTTCTGTTTTCTTGAGGGATAATTGCATGTCATGGTTTGGTTTTAAATACTTATCATCAAATTTTCCATAGGTTGAGATCGTGGAAGGTATAACAGAGTTTTATATGCAGAACAAAGTTGATTGCAAGAATGAGGCTATTCATGCAAACGAGGATTGGTCCACTAATTTTTGAAATCAGTTTATAATTTAATATGTTATTTTAAATATTTCAACCGTTTGAATGGAACCTGCATACGTGTGCGATCATAGACCAGTGCCTCCACACCAGATTACACTCAGTTCCATCATTACACAGCATCAGTTATGATTGTGAGAATTATACCAATTCATCATAGCCATTATAACTCGAAGGGAGGGTTAACAACACACGGGAATCTGTTTCGATATGAAGAAATATGCGTTCAATACACTATCAACATCAAAGCTACTCTGCCCACCATAGTTCCACCTCGAGAACGATGGCAATTGGACTGAACCGAGCCACATGGCCTAGAATTGTTTGAAGCCATACACGAAATTAAAGACATTTACGTAAAGGTTGAGTGGTATGATTTCATGTCCGCATTTCAAGGACACCACATAATCTTGGCTATGCTCTTCGCGCAGAAATTTGATGGCTTCCAGACCCTGCTTGGGGATACTTGGATTCATGTAATAGAACACTTCATCAGAGCATCTTGCACTCTACCTGTCTATGGGGAATGATGGTTCAAGAAAGGCAAGCTACCTCCCAATTTCTGCAACAAATTACTGGTTCCCAAGCACGAAGACCCTGACTAGAGCCAAGGAATCCCCATGGTGTGGATAAAGGAGGATTGGAAATGAGCCCTAATAGAAGTGCAGAGATATATTGCATGTGAAGGTTGATTCAACATTGTTCATTGTTATCGCCTTTGTTTACTTATTCATCTAAGTGGAGACAGAGAGATTAATTTACCATACTACCTGCTTAAGAGTCTAACCAAAATGGCCAAGAGGGTTCAAGGTCACCCTGAATCCGCCCATAGAAGCCTGTACCATCAGGGATTGATTAAATTGTTGGTAACTTTCACTCTCGAGGAACTTGAAATGCCCTGGGACTATTTCTTGAAGTCTATGGGATTGAAAGAACGGGAGCAGGTCCTCGATTTGCAGAACGAAGGTGATGCTAGTGAAGAAAAAGTGGAGGTCAGGATTTCTCCATATCCTAGGAGATCTATGAAGCCTATCCAAACTACAGTGAGTAAATGGAAAGGCCCTAAAACAAGAAATACGCCCTCGAAAGACAAAAAGTCACAAACCCCCATGGAGGATTCCCCCGGCATGCAATTGAGGTCGTCTACAAGAAAGGGGAAAGAAAACAAGAGTGGCAAAGATGCCAGCGTGCACCCACCTGTACTGGAAACACCACAGAGGTCTCTTTCATCCAACCACTCAGAGGAAGACCAGAAAACCCCCATCGAACAAAAACGTAATAAACATGTGACTCGTATGCGAGGGAAAATTGGACCTGGTTCGTGTAGCAAGGAATTAATTGAAGGGAAGGTTGTTCCTACAGAAGATTCACCTAAAACATCTCCTCCAGCCAGACAATATAGGAAAAGGAAGGGCAAGAAAAACATTTAATTTCCAAACAAGCCTAACAGAAAGACTAGGATTATGAATCAATTGAGGCTGAAATCCAAGGCTCTTTTCAAGCCATCATTAAAAGACCCCCAACCAATTTTGATCGAGGATGATGAAAGTCCCGAATTTGTGAGCATGGAGGAAATGGTAGTCAATGTGTTAAAGGGTATGACAGTGAAAAAGAAGAAATCAAAGTCTATTGAGAATGAGGCTGCAAAAACACCATTTGTGACAGTGAAAAAGGAGTATCCTTCAAACTCCAGTCAACAGGGAATACAAGATTATGGATTTTATCCTTAGCAAGATTCTATTGGCACCTCGCCACATGCAAAAGATCCTTGTCACAATTTGCAAGACATCAAACGAGAGATTAAAGCTAACACTGTGGGAGTTCAAGGGTCCACTAAAGGAACAAAAGGGAAAGAGCATGAGGTTATACACAGTCATAATCTGAGAACAAGAAGCAAAGCACTCGTTGATCACAACAAGTTTAGCACAGAGCAAGAAATGAAGAAGATGTAGGTTGAGGTCAAAACAAATAAGGTCCATGACAACCAACAAGTGCATAAGTTGAAGTTTAAAGTCCAGACCTTGCAACATCACAACCAGGGATTGGAGAAACTGTACTCCAGACTGTAGAAGAAGTATCAAATACTCTAGAAGAAGCACGAGAAGACTTATTGCTTTCTAAAGGAGATAATTTGAAAGAGTATCCAAAGAATCTTCCAACACATCCAGTTATCACCCAGATGGCCTCCAACATCGCACATGGACACCAGTGTTTGATACACAACTTAGTTCTATCACTCCCAGTTATTTTTTTTCAAAGTTTAGTTCACTCCAGCATATGCATTAGTCTAGTTTTATTGCTCGTAGTAGTTTTTAGTTGTTTAAAGTTCAAGACAGTTTAAATTAAGTCACAATAAGTGGTCATTTGTGTTTGATATGAACCACTTATTTTGTTAGATCAATTTTTAAGTATACATTACTATACTCCAACAGTATTTTAGTTAAATTCAATAAGTTGTTTTCCAACTAATAGTATAGAGTTAAGCCTAAGTTCCAGATGGGCGAGAGCTTCTACAACTTTGATAAATATACAATTCTTGTATGTTTTGAGGGTTCGGTTTTTGGGAAGAATATCAATATATCAGACTAGTTGAACCTATTATATGCATGGATTAAATATCTCTACCTTGGGAATATACTCTTGATGACAGTGTGTTTTGTCAAATCTACATGTGTTTTTTATCTTATCTTGAATGCAGTTTTTTATTTGTGCGAAGTACATTTCAATTCCTTCCACTATTGTGTAACTTATCTTTACTAATATGAAACCTATAAAACAGCTAATGCTCTGGTGAAGATTTGTTCTTATTGCAACCTGTGGGAGTAATTGTGTTTAGATACATGTTTAATGCCTTGAAATGATATTTTAAGACTTAAACTTCTTACAGTAGATTATTCATTGAGTGGTTTGTTGTTTCCCTTTGTTTTTACCTCTATTATCTCACTTGTCTGTCATTTGTGTGCCACCATCCAAGGAAGACCCTCATCCATATCATTTTTCCAACCCAACCATGCTCTTGTCTTGGAAAAACCAACCATCTAACTAACCAACAAAATAAAATAAAAACAATCGTTCTAAACTTGAGGTGGCCTAGCTCTGCCCTTTAGTAGTCAGGTGCAAACTTTAGGACCAACATCTTCTGGCGTCATTGTCAGGGAACGGAGTAACAAATTATATTTCCATGGGAGAACAACAATGACCAGATCTTACCTTTGATGGTAAAAAAAGATCAGACACATTCAGACTGCCACCTTTCACCTAGTGACTCCACTGAGTAAACTTAACAAAAGAAATATTGGCTTCGAGAAAGGGAGTTGAGAGATCCAAATCTAAGCACATCAAAGACATTAAGGCTCATCCTAACCTTGAGAAGGACACAGTAGTATCTGAGACAAAAAGGAAACTAAGAAAAAACACCTTAGCTCAGAGATATACCTCATCCCTCAACAGTAAAGATGCACCTAAAGAGTCTACTTTTCTCCATTATCACAAGCAGCTAGAATTTGCTAGCCCTGAGAATCACATCTTCAAGGAAACTTAGACACCTTCAACCCCTGGCTCTACTTCATCATCCAGTCCAACATCCACCCCTATATCTCCAATCAATCCTTAGATTCCTATTGCCCAAGCAATGGTTGTTAACAGGATGTATTCCATAATTGTTGCTAGATATTTACCCCTAGTTTTTCTTATAGGCTCACATGCACTCCCATCCACATATTACATGAAATAGTTGCAAATATATAATGGGGAAGGCGGTGTCACAGCTGAGGAACATCTGGTAGACTTCTACAGCTTCCTAGACAACTTCAACATTGACTATGGAGATGTGTGGATGAGGTTGTTTGTATAAATCCTGGATGGGGAAGTAAGTAAATGGTTTCAGGATCTCCTGCCAGCCTCCATTACAGATATTGATGTGCTATATGAATCTTTCATAAAGCAATGGGGAGATATAAGAGATTATATGTATTACATCATTGAGTTTGGGGCCCTTAAGAGGAAGAATGGTGAGTTTATTTCAGACTTCACCAAGAGATTCAATAATATATATGGTAGGATCCCATATGAGATCAAACCAACTGAAGCCTCTACCAATATCACTTATGCCAATAGTTTGATGTAGAATTATCCCTTCTGTTGAGGGAGAGAAGATCCACCACCTTGTTGTGCATGCAAGAAGAAGCCATTGAGGTTGAATCCAACATCTTAGCATCATACAAGTTAAAGACTATATCTGATAAAGACAAGAAGAAACAGAGGGAGGATTCCACTGCCTCCTCTAACCCAGCCACATCTGATCCCAAACTTGATGAAATGACCAAAACATTAAAGGATTTAACATCTAAAATATCTAAGCTGAAATGGGAATCTAAGCAACCAAGCAGAGCTTTTCAAAGGGTTGGGAACAGAAATCCAAACCAGTTTAGGAGGTCGAATGATGTCCCTCAGATAATGTAGAGAGAGAGGAGGAATGTTGATGATCAAAGAGTAGTACCTCCTTTCCAAAACAATCATATTGAGGAGATGGATGTAGATGGTGATGTTGTGGATGATGTTACTATAATTTTCAATGAAACAGATTTGTATACCAGTCACTTAACACAACAAGATTATGAGGTAGCACAACTATCAAATCAGCTTTATGTTGAGATAGGGGAAGAGGGAGTTATTCAAGGCCATCCCCAAAAGAAATATGGTTTGAGGACTAGAACAGAGGATCCTAAAGCCACCACCTTCAATCAGAACAAAAAAACATAGGTTCCTCCCAAGCCAAATCCAAGAAAGGGTGCATTTATTAAAGCTCACCAGCCTCCTCCATCTAAACCCAATGTCCCTGAAGTAAAGGAAGTTGATAGGCCACAAGCATCTTTCAGCCTAGATCATGAGTTGAGCAAGATCAAGATCCATGTACCTCTGTCAGAATTTTTGAAAAATGAGCCTTTCAAAAAAATCCATTACAAAAGTTTTGCGGCCACCTACTTCTGTTGTAACATCTTATCTAATTAGTCTGCGGGATGAAACCCAGCCATTATTGTGGGCCCGCACATTGTGGATGGCTCTGATGCTTCGCCACCTTTCTACATATCTTTAAATTTCCATGACAAGATCCTACATAACTGTCTCATGGACTCAGGGGCCTCACACAATGTCATGCATAAAGTTGTTAAGGAATAACTAGGTTTGGAGATCACCAAGCCCTACCAAGACCTTTACTCCTTTTACTCCAAAAAATTCAAATGCTTGGGATTAATAAAATATCTGGTGGTTTCTTTGGCACAGTTACCCATGAAGAGTGTAGTGATGGACATCATTGTGGCTGAAATTCCTCCCAAGCTCAGCATGCTTTTGTCCAGGAGATGGCCAAGAAGGTTGGAGGATCATTACAAATGGACCTCACGTATGCTACCATCCTTGTTTTCAGAGGAGAACACGGGAGGATATACATGGAGGTTAGATTGGAATATATCATCACTGGCCATCAGAATCCAAGAAACCATCTAGTTTATGTTGTTGAGGATGAGATCGGCTCATCTGTTTTTCATCTAAATGATGATGAACCAGAAATTACAGTCAACAAATGCAAAAATCAATGACTAGCAGATTAGCAAAACAAGGTATGGAAGATGTATTTTGATGGCTCTTCATCAAAAGAAGGTCTTGGGGCTGGTATAGTCTTCATTTCCCCTGCACATGAGGTAATAATGCTCCCTTATAAGCTGGAATTCAGGACTACTAACAATATAGTTGAGTATGAAGCTTTGGTTCTTGTATTGAGGGCTGCCAAAGGCATGGCCATTGACAGTTTGGCAGTTTTTGGTGATTCTAAGTTAATCATAAATCAATTCAAAAACATCTATCAAGATAAGCAACAGAGGCTTAAACAATACAGGAACGAGGTGTGGGACTTGGTTGACAACTTTTTTCTGGCATTTAACATTTCCTTCACTCCTAGAGAGGCAAATCAGAAGGCAGATTTTTTGGCATTGGCTGTCAGTACCTTTAGACCTCCCATTGGTCCAAATATTAAGTATCAAGTGGAAGTCAGGCATAGGACAACCATACCAAACAACATAAAGCACTGGCAAGTATTCAATGATGACTTGGAGTTAAAAAGATTTATGCATACCATTGAATAATTCTCTAGTATCTCAATAGATCAAGAGGGTGAAGATGATGAATCGGAAAATGAGCAAACATCTCAGTTGTTGAACAAAGTGGTTGGCCACAATATTGTGGAACTTAAGACGAACCACATCCCCAGGGGTCTAGTTTCACTGGAAAGGTTATTTGAAAGTTATGATGTCTCTAGAGAAGCTGCCATCAAAAATCAAGAAGAGGAAGTAATGGACTGCAACATTGGGACTGTTGAAAATCCCAAAATAGTCAAATTGTCCAAGGCACTACCTCCAGACCATAGGGACAGGTATGTCAACCTCATGAAAAATTTTGTTGATATTTTTGCATGGTCGTATGAGGATTTGAAGACATTTGACACTGACATCATCTAACACAAGATCCCTTTGAAGGATGGTTCTAAGCCATTTAGACATAAGATCAGACAATTTAATCTAATGTTGATGTCCATAATTGAAAAAGATATGAAATGAATGCTTGATGCCAGAATTATTGTGCCCTTAAGGTACTCGGATTGGGTGCCCAACTTGGTTTCCGTGAGGAAAAAGAGTGGGGAAATACGCTTGTGTCTTGATTTCCAAAATCTCAACAAGTGTTCTCTGAAAGACAACTACCCCCTGCCCAAGATGGACCATATTTTGCAAAGGGTGGTGGGTGCTCACAGGATTTCCTTGCTGGATGGATACTCTAGTTATAACCAGATAGCAGTGTGTGAAGAAGACAAAGAAAAAACAACATTCACTGCCCCATGGGGGACATTCATGTACGAAAAAATGCCCTTCGAGTTGATGAATGCAGGGGCCACCTTTCAGAGGGCTACAGACATAGCCTTCATGGGGGAAAAAGACAAATTTATGGTTATATATTTGGATGACATCACCATTTTCTCCAAATCAAATGACGAATATTTACAGCACCCTGAGCAAATTTTCTGAAAATGCAGAAGATATGGGATCTCTTTGAATCCCGGGAAATCCCACTTTGCTATGTCAGAAGGTAAGCTCTTAGGCCACATCATATCAGCAGGAGGAATAAAAATAGACCCTAAGAGAGTTGATTCCATTCAGGAAATTAAAATCCCCATAAATAAGAAGTCTATTCAATCTTTTATGGGCAAAATAAATTTGTTGAGGCACTTTGTGCCAAACTTTGCTGAAATCATAAGGCCTATCACCAACATGTTGAAGAAATATGTTGTTATTAAGTGGTCACTGGAGGAAAAATCACCATTCCAAAGGATCAAACAATCTTTGGTTGAAGCCCCTATATTGTTCAGCCCTGACTATGCCAAAGAGTTATTTATCTTCTCTTTTGCTTCCGAGGAAACCATTGTTGCAGTACTGCTGCAAAACAATGAAGAAGGGCATGAATAGCCCAAAGCCTTTTTCAGAAATAGCTATGAGATGTTGAGCTGGAGTATGACATATTAGAAAAGCAAGCCTATGAATTGGTCAAAGCTTTGAAATCCTTCTGGGTGTATGTGTTACAGTCTAGAACAACAACCTATGTACCTAGCAGCAGTGTCAAAGAGATTATAGTCCAACCAGATAGTGAAGGGAAGAGAGGGAAGTGTATTGTCAAACTATTGGAGTATGGCCTGCACACAAAACCCACCAAATTGATTAAGGGACAAGGAATTGCCAAGTTGTTATCAGAATCAAATTTTAAGGTGTTGGAATTGCATCATACCTTCACCCAATCCGATGCACCCATGACACATTTTGGACAAGACAACATGCAGGTATCTGAAAATTACTCTTCTTCACCTTGGTACAGAGATGTTATTTACTTTCTACAACATCTAGAATGTCCACCAAATTTGAAAAATATGAGAGCCGGGTCTCTCAAATTAAAATCTATAAAATTCAGCATTTTAAATCAGAACTTGTATTGGAGGGATCATGTTGGCATCCTATTAAAATGTCTTGATGAAAATGAATCTAAACAAGTCACAAAAGATATGCACAGGGGAGTTTGTGGGGGACACCAGCATTGGAAAGCCACATACCTCAAGATCCTAAGGGCAGGGTACTACTGGCCCACCCTTTTCTCTGATGTATTCACCACAGTGAGGGCATGCAATGAATGTCAGAAGTTTGCAGGAAAACAAAAATTACTCTCACTGCCCCTAAAACCTATCACTACCAATGGCCCCTTTCAGCAATGGGGATTAGATTTCATAGGCGAGATAAATCCACCCTCCAATGGGCAACACAAGTGGATTCTCACTGCCACTGACTACTTTACCAAATGGATCGAGGTTGTGCCCACAAGGAATGTCAGTGACAAGGTGATCGTGAATTTATTAGAGACCAATATATTTGCTAGGTTTGACTACCCTAGAAATCTTATAACAAACAATGCCTAGGCATTCAAGTCCAAAGCCATGATTGACTTATGCGGTAGCCATAACATTGCCTTAACACATTTCACTCCCTACTACCCTCAAGGGAATGGGTTGGTCGAGTCATCAAGCAAGACTCTCATCAAAATCATCAAGAAATTGTTGACTAAAAACAAGAAATCCAATGACTCTAAACTTAAGTATGCCTTTTGGGTTGATAGGATCAACACCAAGAGATCTTTGGGAACCTCACCTTTTCATCTAGTCTATGGGATAGATGATGTCTTCCCTACTCAACTCAGTCTACCAGTTCTAAAATTCCTACAAGAATAAATTGAGGAGCCAAATGACATCCAGAGGAGAATCTTTCAAATTATAGAGGTTCAAAAAAAGAGAGAAGCATTGAAACAGATAACTGAGGCATACCAAAGCAAGATCAAATCAACTTTTGATAAGAAAACCAAGAAGGAGATCTTTCAACTAGGCGACCTGGTCTTGAGATGGGATGCCAGAAGGGATGAGAAGCCTAAGCATGGTAAGTTCGATAACCTTTGGTTTGGTCCTTTTAAGGTGGTTGAGGTTCTAGACAATAATAAATTTGTTTTGCACAATCTAGATGATACTGAGATTTTTGGAGGCCCAGTAAGGGTGCTTCCTGAAACATTATTTTGCTTGAAAGATTGAGGGAAGGTCCCTCTTGTACCATAGCTACTTTCCTTTTTTGTTTTCATTTGATTAGTTAGTTTGTGTGTGAATAAAGACTCCATATCCCAACAAAGGCACTGGGGTGTAGCTTCAGTTTTGAATTTCAGAGATGCATGGCTGAGAGACAGTGGTTGAGATACATGGTTGGCAGACAGAGGAAGGTGGGAGCAAGTTATTGAGTTCAAAGGCACTGATATGTTGTTCTCAGCACTCCACAGAGGGGTGTTTTCCCCAATTGTAGTCAATGTTGAGACCCAAGTCTGCACCCCTGCCCCTCCTTTCTCATTTCCCTATACCTTCATTAAAAATCATTCATTTTTTGTTGGTTAATGTTGGTCCCTCATTACTAAATACCTCATTTTTATCATTACCTTTCTTTATTGATCCTTTGCACCATATTTTTGTTTTCTTGAGGGATAATTGCATGTCATGGTGTGGTTTTAAATACTTGTCATCAAAGTTTCCATAGGTTGAGCTCGTGGCAGGTATAACAGAGTTTTATATGCAAAACAGAGTTGATTGCAAGAATGAGGCTATTCTTGCAAACGAGGATTGGCGCGCTAATTTTTGAAACCGGTTTATAATTTAATATGTTATTTTAAATATATTAACCATTTAAATGGCGTCTGCATATGTGCACAATCATAGACCAACTCCTCCACACCAGATTACACTCAGTTCCATCATTACATAGCATCAATTGTGATTGTGAGAATTGTACCAATTCATCATGGCCATTACAGCTCGAACGGAGGGTTAACATCACATGGGAATCGGTTTTGATATGAATAAATTTGCGTTCACTGCATTTTTGACATCAGAGCTACTCTTCCCACCATGGTTCCACCTCGAGAATGATGGAAATTGAACCGGACTGAGCCACAAGGCCTGGAATCGTTCGAAGTCATACTCGAAATCAAAGATATTTTCATAAAGGTTGAGTGGTATGATTTCCTATGTACATTTCAAGGACACCACACAGGATTGGCTATGCTCTTTTCACAGACATTTGATGGCTTCCAGAACCTGCTTGGGGATGCCTGGATTTATTTCATAGAACACTTCATCGGAGCAGCTTGCGCTCTCCCTATCTGTGGGCAACGATGGTTCAAGAAAGGCAAGGTGCCTCCCGGTCTATGCAACAAATTCTTGCTTCCCGAGAACCAAGACCTAGAATGGAGCCAAGGAACCCCTGTGGCATGGATAAAGGATGACTGGAAAGGAGCCCTAACAGCAGTGCAGATATATATCACAAGTGAAGGCCGATTCAACATTGTTCATTGTTATTACCCTTGTTTCCTTATGCATCTAAGTGGATACAGAGAGCTTAATTTACCATACTACCTTCTTAAGAGTCTAACCAAAATGGTCAAGAGGGTTCAAGGTCACCCTCAATCTGCCCACAGAATCCAGTACCATCAGGGCTCGATTAAATTGTTGGTAACTTTCTCTCTCGAGGAACTTGAAATTCTCTGGGACTATTTCTTGAAGTCTGTGGGATTGAAAGAACAGGAGAAGGTCCCCGATTTGGAGAACGATGGTGATGCTAGTGAAGAAAAAGTGGAGTTCAGGGTTTCTCCAAATCCTAGGAGCTCGATGAATCTTGTCCAAACTGCAGTGAGTAAAGGGAAAGTCCCTAAAACAAGAAATACGCCCTTGAAAGAAAAAAAATCCAAAAACCCCCATGGAGGATTCCCCCCACATGCAATTGAGGTCGTCTACGAGAAAGGGGAAAGAAAAAAAGAGTGGCAAAGCTGCCAACGTGCACCCACCTGCACTGGAAACACCATAGAGGTCTATGTCATCCAGCCACTCAGAGGAAGACCAGAAAACCCCCATCGAGCAGCAACCTAATAAACCTGTGACTCGTATGAGAGGGAAAATTGGACCTGGTTCATGCAAAAAGGAAGTAATTGAAGGGAAGGTTGTTCCTACAGAAGCTTCACCTAAAACATCTCCTCCATCCAGACAGGACAGGAAAAGGAAGGGCGAGCAAAACATTCAATTTCCAAGGAAGCCTAATAGAGAGACTAGGATTATGAATCAATTGAGGCTAAACTCCAAGGCTATGTTCAAGCCATCACTAAAATACCCCCATCCAATTTTGATCGAGGATGATGACAGTCCCAAATTTGCCAGCATGGACGAAATGTCAGTCAATGTCTTAAAGGGTATGATAGTGAAAAAGGAGAAATCAAAGTCTAGTGAGAAAGAGGCTGCAAAAACACCATTTGTGACAACGAAAAAAGGAGTATCCATCAGACTCCAATCAACATGGAATACAGGATTATGGATTTGATCCTTAGCAAGATTCTATTGGCACCTCGCCACATGCAGGGGATCCTTGTCACAGTTTGCAAGACATCAAACTAGAGATTAAAGCTGACACTGTGGGAGTTCAGGGGTCCATTAAAGGAACAAAAGGGAAAGAGCCTGAGGTTATACATAGTCATAATCTGAGAACAAGAAGCAGAGCACTAGCTGATCACAACAAGTTTAGCACAGATCAAGAAATGAAGAAGATGCAGGTTGAGGTCAAAACAGAGAAGGTTGATTATAACCAACAGGTGCATAAGTTGAAGCTTCAAGTCCAGACCTTGCAACATCACAACCAGGGATTGGAGAAACTGTACTCCAAACTGCAAAAGAAGTATCAAAGACTCTAGAAGAAGCACTAGAAGACTTGTTGTTTTCTAAAGGAGATAATTTGAAAGAGTATCCAAAGAAGCTGCCAACACATCCAGTTATCTCCCAGTTGGCCTCCAACAGCGCACATGGACACTAGTGCTCGATAAAGAGCTTAGTTGTGTCAATCCCAACTAGTTTTTTTCAAAGTTCAATTCACTCCAGCATATGCATTAGTCTATTTTTATTGCTAGTAGCAGTTTTTAGTTGTTTAAAGTTCAAGACTGTTTAAATTTAGGCACAATAAGTGGTCATTTGTGTTTGATATAAACCACTTCTTTTGTTAATTCAAGTTCGAAGTATGCATTACTATACTCCAGCAGTGTTTTAGTTAAATTCAATAAGTTGTTTTCCAACTAATAGTGTAGAGTTAAGCCTCAGTTCCAGATGGACGAGAGCCTATACAACTTTGATAAATATGCA
>ML788660.1:3943-21677 GCA_009831015.1 Picea engelmannii
CATCATAATATATCTCGAAAGAACATGACTAAAACAGGAAAATACAAATTTCCAAATCTAGTCATATTCCTACAATCTAGGATTTGATCCCTAGAATGTTTCCATTGAGGAAAGTAAGTTACACCTGCATGATTTGATGGGGGGTGATATTATATTAAAATATATGAGGCCACCTTGACCCAAAAATCCTGTTGCCAAGTCGAATTTTGACCAAAATGCATCCATGTTGAAAGTTGAAGAGTGGGTAGTGCAATACACAGGAAAAACACAGTTTGTGCTACCAACTTGTTGTAGATTGTTGTTTTGACATTTATGCCTGAAGAAATGACCTTGAAGGTGAATTAAAGGTTGGAAGTGGTCTCTTTAGACTTGATATTTCATAACATAACCTTTCATATGCTAGGGCATACCAATTTTGGTCATTTAGGCTTTCCCCTACATCATTATGCAAAATTAGTGTTTATGCCATAATGTGTCACTCCAAGTATTTTAGACAAGCATGCAATGCATATGAAATTGTAGCTTGGAAGGATAATACTCTGTACCTTGAAGAAAGGCCTTTGTAATGTTGTCACTGTATGCATGTCCCTCTTTGACAAGCTCAACCAATCAACCCTTAGTTCATATAAAACAGAGTATGCAGTGAATGTACATCTCTATGTATTTACACTTACTAAGGTTTTCATATTTCAATATATGAGTCTATAAGGAATGTGGACTCAACTCTTCATCAGCACAATCTGTAAAAATATACCTTATATTTCCCTAAGACATCAATTTTATATATGTAACTTCGTAAGTTTAAAATAAACATAGAAGTTTTTTGCAAATGCTATATATATATTTAATGTCTCAAAACTGAAAGAAGCCTTCCTCTAAGATTCTACCATATACACCCTCCTCTGAATTATGTCAAATTACTCATCATTAAAGAACCAAAACAAAGTGCATGTCTATTGGTTGTTGCATATCAAAACCATAGAAAGATAACTATGTTATGCTCTTCTCTTCTTGTGAGGGCTATAAATCTGCCATGATAGATAAAATTCTCTGCAAGTGACTTGGAATTGTACTCACCAAAACCTTAACATACTTGCCTCTTACTTCATTAGGGATGTCATATGCAAAAAAAAAAAAAAATTGTTCAACATTTTGAAGACAAAAGGTGGACAGTGAACCCCCTTCATGAATACTAATTTCAGGACTCAAAAAATTATTAAAGGTTGATTGGAATGGGACATTTCAGGAGCTAACATCTGGCTCCAACTAGGATGGAAACTTCCCTTTGAGGTTTCCAAGAACCTAGTAGACCTTGTTCAAGTCCATTCAATTTGAAACCCTGCAACCTCCTCTGCTTATTGAGATCAGATCATTCTTCAAAAATATAAATCCAGGACTCTATAGTGCCTAGTCCATTGGGTTAAGGAGTCTTATACTACAAACCTTCAAGATCTGATATTCACTTATGTCATACCCTGATATACTGAAAACAAATTTGCTTATCCATTGAACACTAAAAACCTTCATACTGCAAACCAATTGAAGACCGCAAACAAATTCTCAACTACTGAGCTTATTCATGTATACTCCTACTCTAATCAACTATACTGCTTGTTGATCAAGTGAAATCATGCTTCCAATGAAGCCATACAAGTAAACTCATGACTGAAAGGCTTAAAATATAATAATAAAAACATAACAATGACCATAAAAACTCTTTCAGGAGATCATACTCACTAACAAATGCAAGTGACATGATAAAATCTGAAAACTTTAGAGATTCTGAGAGATAAGACTCAAGTAAGTCTGCCATGGGATCTTCAAAACTGTGGTCACCATCATACAGATTCAAAATAATAGAATTCTCATGTATGTATTCCCCTTTGCTATATCCATGTGACTCAAATCCATCACTATGATGTGCTTGCCCATCATAGTTGACAAATTCTGAGAGAAAATAATAGATATGTTCTTGATCTTCTACATCATTGTCTCCATAATGATCAAATGAAGGACGAGTCTTTAAAAATATATCATGAGAGAACTTTTGATTACTCTCTCCAACAATGATATCTTTGAAAGATGAGTAAAAAACAAGAGGATATTTATTAGAATTTTGAACAACAGACTCATAACTATCATCAACCATAGCATGCATACATTGCTAATCATCCCCATTTGTAGCTAAAGAAACCAACTCTTCAGATTCATAGCAATCAGACTTAATGATAGTAAGAGAACCTTCAACTTCTTCACTATTCATTTCTAGTTCATGGTAATGTGAAAGCATATCATCTTGAAGATCATTAGAGAGTTGTTGCAGATTGTGAGGGAGAAATTCTTCTCTATCTATAACTTCAATCTCATTATGCAATTCATATTCCTCACAACAATTTTCAAATAAAAAATCATCTGAAAAGTACCTTTTGCAATGCTCATTGAATACTTTGTAAAACTCTTTCAAATATGAAATACTAGAAGGAGGTAATGAGAAATACCACTTGTGTGCATCACCATCCAATGAATGCATGAACATATTCATGTGAACATCCTCATGTTGTAGATATAGTAGATCCATGCACTCATGGAACTTGATAAAGTGTTCTGCAGGATTGTCTTCTTTTCTCTCTGTGAACATAGGCAGAAAATATCCCCATTCTGTCAAATGAGGTACTAGATGTGGGAAACCAGGAACTATATAAAAATTGAGAGGTGCAAACCTCCGATCCAAAATAGAAACAAATGCCTTTAACATTTGAATATTGTGGAGTCGCCACTGAATTTGTCCTTTATGGATTCGCTAGATAGAAGATTACAACCAATATGATACCCAAGCTTTGTCTATCATCAAAAGCTAGAACTATGTCGTCTTCCAAGGAAGCTTGCTTCAAAATCATTTCCCTGACAATGACGCCAATTTGTTATCACTCCAAGAGTCACTCTAGGTTGCAAATCAAGTGAGCTTGGTAACTTATTCAATGCTTAAATAGAAGGTATAAAAATGGATCAAAGTGAATGATTTTATCAATAAATCCCTTACTCAAGACATACATGAATACACTCAGATAGATAGGGCCTTCAATTGTATTGATCATAAGGTTTTAAAATATTGAAAAGGATGAAGAATACTTATCATACCAGCAAGATCACATACACCAAGAGTACATATGAAAGGCTAGCTATAATAAGTAAAAATACTTGTGAGTCTAGTTTATTAATGCAAAGACAAGATGACAGTGATCAGTAATTAGATAAACATATAAAAATGAACATAATATTCACCCACAGGTACAGAAAGAAAAGAAGATGAAGGTATGAACATATACAGTGAAAGAAACTTATATTCCAACATGTACTCAAAGAGGTATTCACAAAAAAGCATATTAAGAAATCTCCAACTTCCAACCTCCTCTAGCTCCTCCCTTTGGTGCTCTTTATAGAGAGATTACATGATCATATAGATCCAAAATAGATGGATCACATAACCTCTTCACTTATCTTTAGTTTTTTTAAGATATCCAACTCAAATCCGAATTTGTGAGGTGGCTAGCAAAAACATTGTATAAAATTTCTGGAAATATTCTTCTAAAGTATTGACCTATATCTCCCCAATAAAAAAAATATTTGGAAAACTGAGAGAGGTTTTTGAAGAGGATCTCGTTTGTGTAAAAAAAATCTCTCTACTTTCAAAAACGCATTTCCATCTCATCAGAATATATCTTTAAATAACATGACTAAAACAAGAAAATACAAATTTCTAAATCTAGTCATATTCCTACAATCTAGGATTTGATCCCTAGAATGTTTCCATTGAGGAAACGAAGTGCCACCTGCATGATTTGATGGGGGGTGATATTATATTGGAATATATGTGTCCACCTCGAACCAAAAATCCTCTTTCCAATTCGAATTTTGACCAAAACTCATCCATGTTGAAAGTTGAAGAGTTGGTAGTGCCATACACAGGAAAAACACAGTTTGTGCTTCCAACTTGTTGTAGATGGTTGTTTTGAACTTTATGCATGAAGAAATGACATGGAAGGTGAATTAAAAGCTGGAAGTGGTCTCTTTAGACTTGATATTTCATAACATAACCTTTCATATGATAGGGCATATCAATTTTGGTCATTTAGGCTTTCCCCTACATCATTATGCAAAATTAGTGTTTATGCCATAATGTGTCACTCAAAATATTTTAGACAAGCATAAAATGCATGTGAAATTACAACTTGGAAGGCTAATACTCTGTACCCTAAAGAAAGGCCTTTGTAATGATGTCACTGTATACATGTCCCTCTTTGACAAGCTCAACCAATCAACCCTTAGTTCATATAAAACAAAGTATGCAGTGAATGTACATCTCTGTTTATTTACACTTACTAAGGTTTTAATCTTTCAATATACGAGTCTATAAGGAAGGTGGACTCAACTCTTCATCAGCACAATCTATAAAAATATACCTTATATCTCCCTAAGACATCAATTTTATATGTGTAAATTCATATGTTTAAAATAAACATAGAAGTTTTTTGCAAATGCTATATATATATTTAATGTCTCAAATCTGAAAGAAGACTTCCTCTAAGCTACTACCATATAAACCCTCCTATGAATTATGTCAAATTACTCTTCATTAAAGAACCAAAACAGAGTGCATGTCTTCATTATTGGTTGTTGCATATCAAAACCATAGCAAGATAATTGTGTTATGCTCTTCTCTTCTTGTGAGGGCTATAAATCTGCCATGATAGATAAAATTCTTTGCAAGTGAATTGGAATTGTACTCACTAAAACCTTAACATACTTGCTTCTTACTTCATTAGGGATGTCATATGCAAAAAACAAAATAATTGTTCAACATTTTGAAGACAAAAGGTGGACAGTGAACCCCCTTCATGAATACCAATTTCAAGACTCAAAAACTTATTAAAGGTTGTTTGGAATGGGACATCTCAGGAGCTAACAAACTCCTTCGGAGCTTTGGGCTCAGTTACCCTTCCCTTACATGCAGTTGGACCTACAACTATTCACCTAGTCATTGATTGTAAGGTGGTAGCTTTAGTGACCTTTCCTACGGAGCTATATAAATGAATGCATGTGAGACATGCATGTGGTACCTAGGGAAGACATCCGTTCATGCTTGTTGTGACTTCCATTTGAGTCTTATTCCATTAAGTCATCCTAGGGCCTAGATCTAGTATATCTTATAGGTCTAATACATATCTAGAATATTTGCAACATATCCATCGTTTTCAAAAAGAAAAATTTTGCAAGTACTTGCGTGTTGCACTATAAGTGTCACGTGAGGCCTCCTTGTTGGTTGACAGGTTTGTGTCCTGCAAGGCCCTGTAAAAACTGTAGAATTGTAGACACAAACCCTGGCCCTTTTTTGTAGGTCTGTCCTCTGATCTAGAGTGTTCTGCACTGGTCTTTTCTTACCTAGTTTGGTCTTTGTTTGAATATTTTATTGTCACATAAATTGATTTTAAAAGTTTGCTTGAGTACATTTGTGTGAATTGATTTGTACTTCTTGGACAGTTTCCCTTTCTTTCTGATAAATTTAGTAAAGTTGGGCTAAGAATCCAATAGATCTAAAGAGATCTAGTTGTTCTTGCCATTGGTCATTCTACTCTTCCTTGTATGACCATTTCTCATCACTAGATCTATGTAACATTCCCATCCACCCAGGTTGGGCCATGCCACACAAAACTCTCTCTTTTTACAACTATGGTGCCATAATGTAACATTCCCCAGCCCAACCGAGGAACATTACAGTGCAGAATACACATAAAAATGAAATTCATGCTAACTAAAGTAATTCTTTTACCGTTAGCCGATTTTCTGTAGCTTACAACTACAAATTTAAAACATATTTAGCTACTATCTATAACCATAAAATAGGTGCATCTAAAGAATGTTAATAATCAACATGAAATGTAGCTAAACCTCTCATTGCAACAACATATAAGTCATTCTCATTTATGCAGAGTTCATGCACAACAATAACACATGTAAATAACTCAGCAACAAGATAAAACACTTATCTTTAAACAAGAATTGTGCAACCAACTGCTTGGGACGGTTGTTCCACCCAACCATAGAATGACTATTAAAAATCTCAACATCCAGTCACCCCCGATCCAAGGCTAGTAATCCACAAAAGAGGGTGGTCTCTCACCGTCCACTCACATCTCATAAAACTCATAACCCAACTGATATTCTCCTACAACTATCCCAATTTTTCCACTAGCTCTCTTCCTCCTGACCTGCCCTACCCAAGGAATGCACCATTTATTTATCAGGGATAACCCAAGGGATGTTCCATCCATTTATCAAGGTTAAACCAAGGAATGTTCCATTTGTTTATCATGGTTTCTCTAGCACATGTAACTAGGAATATCTTAGTTGGGAACTCAAGAGAACTTCCTGCTAGGAAATGTTCCAACAAACCAACAAAAAACACTTGTTGTTACAGTGCAACTCACTCCGGATTTCACTTTTCAAGCTTGAAAACTTGTCTCTTCAATATTCAGCTCCAAAATGCTCCAAATACGTTCCATCTTTCTCTGGAATCCACTCTCCATGGCTGCACCCACTCCCAGCTCTCTTTCTTCCTCTCTCCTTTTCTTCATGCACCCAAACTTCCTTCCCCGAACTATTGTCCCCAACCCATACGAATTTCCTCCTTTTATCTTTCCTTTCTTGACTCACACTCTTCCCCAAGATGATTGTACTCAATCCCCATGTGCCCAATAACTCTGGTATGTGACCACTCACAACCACCCTCTTACATGTATTCAATGTTTGGATTTCGGAACACTCAATCAAAAATTGGAAGGTTCATATACAATTTGCAAGTTTAGGAAAATGGGTTAAATTAATATACATGGGTATTTCCCCCTTGGACTCCTCTTGGCCATTATCCTAGACACTCCCCCTCTTGTGGATCAATTCATCACCCATCTCTTGTCCATGTACCCTTAGTAATTGGCATCACATTTTATTATTAACACATATAAATACAATTCACATATTACATCGCTTTGGTTGTAGCCACACATTATATCTACATAAGCATTAATTAGACTGGATATTATAGCGGGGATGTTACATTCCCCCTCCCCTACAATTTTTCACCGTCCTCGGTGCACTCTATGCCGATACACACACACACACACACACACACACACACACACTCACATATGCAAATTTACATCACAATACGTATAAATAAATATTATGCAATTTAGCAACTCCAACAACAACTATAACCATCAATATCTTGTTCCTCTCAACTCGTTGACCCAAGGAATGCACCATTCATTTATCAGGGTTAGCCCAAGGGATGTGTTGGTCCTAAGGTATGCACCTGATTGCTAAAGGGCAGAGCTAGGCCACCTCAAGTGTTGGAATGGTTGTTTTTTATGAATTAAGTTTGTTGGTCAGCTGATAGATAGGTTTCCAAGGACAGGGATCTAGTTGGAGTGTTCAAAAATATCACTATAAGGTTTCCCTTAGATGGTGGCATGAATTTTTGTGAGAAGAGAAAGATATGAAGAATAAAACAAATGAAATAAATACAAGCATACAATTTGTTACTTGTTGTATGAAATTTCAGACTTGAAATAATATTTCAGATCCAAAACATGTACCTGGACACAAATAATCCAAACAGGTTGTATTACAATAAAATATTCATTGAAACAGTAGCTGAAACATGTTGCATTACAATAAACAATTCACTGAGACAATATATGAAAGGAAAATAAATAATACTTTGCATACATTTCAATTTGCATCTAGATAAGATAACAAGACACACAAGATTTGAGAAGAAAAGACAGTCTGTCACCAAAAATTATATTCACCGGGTGGGAAAATTAACTGTTTTATGCTTTAAGGGCCAACCAAAATCCCGATGCTTGATCTCCCGAAAAATAAAACTGAACCCTTTTACATTAAAAAATCCATCTCTTTGTCTCTATCCAAAGAGGGTTTGATTACCTATCTAGGATCTAAAATCTAAAGTTCAACTTTACATCACAATTAGATCATGTAGGTTCAACTTCATTGTTACTTCCTAATTACAATATGTAAACATTTTTTTAAACTTAGTGGAGTTGAGCTGAAGTGTCGGTTCATAACTCCCCCTTAATTCGACCTAAAACAAATCATTGTTCTTATAAAAAAATAACAACTTATTACAAGTGGCAGCAGTGCCTCTAACCAAACCAAACCAAAATTCTATTAATGCAACTGGAACTTGTTGTTGATAACTGAAGTAAAATAGATGCATAGAAAAAATTCTTCATAAGTTATTGTTGGCAGTAAACTTTGCATGGCTATCCACGTAGACCAAAAACTAGAGACCAACTTCGAAATGTTGTAGACTAAGTTGGAACGAATCTCGAATTCCTTTACCCTTTGACAATAGTGGGCACTTATATTATTTTCTTCAAGAACATGCATGTTTTATGATGCTTCTTTTGTAGCTTCTGATACATTTTCTGTAGTTTATTGTTTTGCAACTCAAGATCTTGTTTTTGTTGTTGTAGACTCTGAATTTGTTGCTTGAGAGCTTGCACCTGGTGTTTGTCATCCATCTCCCTTTCAGATTCAACTTTTCGCTTGATTAATGTATTTACTTTTTTTCCATTCTCGAGCCCCTGATCTTCCTCTGTAACAAGTTTAATGAGGTCAATGGAAAGCTTGGATTTCCTTGGCCTCATTTCATATCTGGGTTCTTTCTCAAAAATATTTATCAATACTCTCTCTCATAGGTTCCTGCATCATCAACATTTTTCCTTTGATCGTTGGTTTGACATCATGGGGAATATTCTTAGAGGTCAGATCGACATCTGGAGTTATGTCATCAGAGTCCTGCTTAGGGTCTGGAGGAAATTCCATCACATTTTGTTCTGATTTCAAATCTGCAGGGTACTATGTTTTTACAATAGCATATTTTACACCTGAGGTCTCCCCTTTACTGTATTTTTTCCTTTCCTTATATCATGTCATCCCTTTCAATGTATGTATATCCATCTCCTCCATATTTGCAATTTCAGAGAGGTCTTCTTCAGTATCCTCATCCTCAATTACTATGGGCTTTTGGTCTTTTAAGGATGGATTAAACAATTCCTCAGAGTTTAACCTTAATTTGTTTGTGAGCTTGCTTTTTCTATTGGGTTTGTTGGGCATTCCAGGGACTCGACCCCCTTTACTCTTTTTACTCTGCTTGGCCTTAGGGGATTCCTTAATTAGGGTTTCTACTGGCACAAATTCCGCTGCAACAATCTCAGGACTAGATGGTTTAGTTCCCCCCTTTGTCTTCTTATTCTCGACTTGGGAGTTTTGTCCTGCTACATGGTAGTGGACATAGTTTTTTCCTTAGAATTTTTAGGTGACAATGGGCCTAGTTTTTTCCTTAGAATTTTCAGGTGACAGTGGGCCTATTGAGGTGGCATGTTCTTCTCCCTATCTGATATAATTCGTGACATACACTTTTCCCCTTTCCATCTCTCTTTGTTTTGTTGTAGAGGACCTTAATTGTCTTCGAGGGATTTCCTCTCTTGGTGGAGTAATTGATTTTGATTTCTCAGATCAGGTTCCCCCTTTTTTAGGTGTGGTCTTCTTTTTGTCTTGTTGGGTATCTTTTGATGAACAATCGGGTTCAGAAGAAACCCTAGTTGCTTGGTTAGCCTCATCCATCTGTTCTTCTAGTCATGGATCAACTTCTTGTCCTTCCTCCTGTAACCCTAAAGACTCTAGAAAATAGTTCCAGGGAATTTATTTTTCATTTAAAAAAAAGAGAACCAAAATTTTAATGAATCCCTAGTGATATAAACTTCTATGAACAAATTCAGGGTAATTCTGGACTCTCTTAGACAATTTGGTTAATCTCTTAAGAAAATATAAGGGAAGGTTTAGTTCCTTGTCACCGTTTAAGTGCATAAGGAATCGAAGGTGATAACAGTGAACGATTGAGAATATACCTTTTCCCATGATATACCTTTGGAATCTAGTGAGAATGCCCCTCCACTCTTCTTTAATCCACAAAATTGTGATGCCCTAACTCCAATTAGGGTTTTGTTGTTCTGTCACCAGAAACTTGTTGCATATTTCAGCTGGCAATTTTCCCTTTTTAAACCATCTCTCACCACTAATCAGGAGATCACACACCCCGATGATGAAGTGCTATGTAATGTGAATGGTGGTGTCCATGAGTTGAGTCTGAAACCCATCAAAATTATTCGTGAAGAGTAGGGCCACTCTTGTGTGATGCCTGTTGAAAGCGCAAATAAATTCAAACCATTCTCCTTTGATAAATATATCTCTTATTTCTAGAATCGCTTCAAACAATTTGAGCCCTGTTGGCTCTATTATGTTCAATTTCCAATGCTCTTGGGGTGACACCATTTTGTTCTATATGCTCCTTCTAAAACTGATGGTTGAATGTATGCCTTGTTTCGTGTTCGTTTACCACCTCTAATGATAATTACACACAACCCTGCAATAAGAACAACTCAAGGAACAAACATGCATGATCCTTAGCATGAAGTTTGTAATGATGGTTAAATTAAATTAAACATGCACGATCTTGAGTGCACAGGGAGATGCAACTGCATGCGAGGTTCCAACACACCACTATTCAAACTTTTAAATATTTTTCGAATGTTAAAACTCATAAAACAACGCTTTTTCTATTGTTTGCATGAATAAGGGAATTCTTGCAATCAATATGTTTTTTCATAAATAGGCCTAGATTAACCTACTTGCAACCTACCAGAGAAATAACCATGGTGATGTGACTTATTCAATTCAAATCATGACTTGTATTAACCTTGTAAAGAGAAAGAAAATGATGAAAAGAAAATAGGAAGATAAAAACAAATTAAAATGACTCGACACACCATTGAAGAAAAACTAAGTAAAAACTAGGTTGACAGATGGATGGGATGATGGAGGAATCGAAAGAAGAGGTGCATACCTAGGATTTAACATCATCTCCAACTAGGGATAGGACTTCCCTGTGAGGTGATAAAAAAAACAGATTGTGTGACTTAGTTATTTATTTCTGCCCCCCTTCCTTCACCAATCACTTTAATCTATTTACCAACTCTGTTACCTGTCTTATTTCAACTGAAACTCAGATTTGCAACTATAACCTAGTGCCTTTATTGGGCTATGTATTATTTTATTCAAACTAAACTACTGAATCAAAATGGAAAATCCAAACAACTATGTACAGAATGAACCACCTTTGGCTCATTAGGAAAAGTAATTCTTTAGGAAGTACCCATTGATTGGGCCTCCAAAGATCTCAGTATCATCCATATTTTGCAATATAAATGTATTATTATCCATAACTTTTACCACTTTCAAGGGATCAAACCAAAGGTTATCGAACTTGCCATGCTTGGGTTTGTCCTCCCTCCTGGTATCCCACCTCAAAACCGGGTCACCTGCTTGAAAGGTATATTTTTTGGTTTTCCTGTCAAAGGTTGCCTTGACCTTGATCTGGTATGCCTCAGTCTTGTCATTTAATGCTTCTCTCCTTTGCTTAAATTCAATAATATGAAAAATTCTCCTCTGGGTTTCATTATGCTCCGCCACTTCCTCTTGCAGAAATTTCAACACTAGTAGACCGAGCTGAGTTGGAAAAACAACATCCACCCCATAGACTAGATGAAATGGAGAGGTTCCTGGTGAATTATTGGTGTTGATCCTATCAGTGCACAAAGAATACTTCATTTTATAATCCCATGATTTTTTATTTTCAGCCAACAACTTCTTGATGATCCCAATGAGGGTTTTATTTGATGACTCATCCAACCCATTTCCCTGTGGGTAATATGGTGTAGAGTGTGTCAGGATAATGTTGTAATTCCCACTTAAATCAATCATGGCCATAGATTTCAATGCATGAGATTTTTTTTTTACTAATTTACTGGGGCATCCAAACCTGGAAAAGATTTTTGTCTCCAAGAAGTTCATGATCACCTTATTAGTAACATTAGAGGTAGGAACAACTTCAATTCACTTTGTGAAGTAGTCAGTGGCAGTAAGGATCCACATGTGCTATCCACTTGAGGGTGGGTTTATCTCACCTATGAAATCTAGTACCCATTTCTAAAATGGACCATTGGTAGTAATGGGTTTCAAAGGAAGTGAAAGAATTTTTTGTTTTCCAGTAAATTCCTGACATTCTTCACAAGCTCTGACCATGGAAAAAACATAAAAAAAATATGGTGGGACAGTGGTATCCAACCCTTAGAACTTTGAGGGATGTAGATTTACAATGTTGGTTCCCTCCACAAACTCCTAGATGCATATCTCTTATGACATGTTTTGACTCATATTCATCTAGATATTTCAGCAAAATACCAACAGGGTCTTTCCAATATAAATTCTGATTTAAAATGCAGTATTTTACAACCTTCAATTTAAGAGACCTAGTTTTGGATTTCCCCAATTGTGGTGGACATTCTAGGTGTTGTAAAAAATAAACAACATCTCTATGCCAGGGTGAAAAATAATACTGATCAATTACCTGCATGGTGTTCTTCCCATCCTGCATCAGTGGAGCATCTGATTGATTAAAGGTATGGTGCAATTCTAGTGATTTATAGTTTGAATCAGATAACAATTTTACAAGGCCTTGTCCCTTTATCATATTAGTAGGCTTTATGTGTAGGTCATATTCTAAAATTTTGACTATCCACTTGCCCCTCTTACCCCCACTGTCTTATTGGACAAGAATTTCCTTCACACTGTTGCTAGGAACATAAGTTGTTATGCTGGACGCCAGAACATAAACTGTGAAAGACTTCTAGCCTTTGACTAATGCATAGGCATGCTTCTATAATATGTCATATTTCATTTCAACATCCCTGAGTGCTTTACTGAAGAAGTCAATGGTTGTTCATTTCCTTCTTCATTCTTTTGTAGCAATACAACATCAATAGTCTCCTCAAAGAAAAATGAGAAAATCAGGAATTATTTGGAATAGTCTAGACTAACCAGAACASGGGCTTCAATAAAAGYCTGCTTAATCCTCTGTGTTGGTCCTAAAGTCTGCACCTGAYTGCTAAAGGGAAAATCTAGGCCACYTCAAGTTTTGGAATGATTGATTTTTAATTTTGTTGGTCAGTTAGAGGTTTAKYTATACCAARAAAAGAGCATGGTTGGKTTGCAAAACTTATATGGATGAGGGTCCTCCTTGGCTRGTGGCACACAAATGACAAACAAATGAAATAATAAAAACAAAGGGAAACAACAAACCACTCAATGAATAATTTGTTGCAAGAAGTTTAATACTTAAAATATCATTTCAAGACATTAAACATGTATCAAAATCACAATTACTCCCTCAGGTTGCGATAAAAACAAATCTTCACCAAGCATTATTTGTTTTCACATGTTGCATAACAATAAAGACAAGTTATACAATAGCCGAAGGAAATGACATGTACTTTGCACAAATAAAAAATGACATTCAAGATAAGATAAAAACACATGTAGATTTGAACGAAACACTGTCATCAAGAGTATATTCACTAGGTAGAGAGATTTAATCCATTCATATAATGGGTCCAACCAGTTGTTGTGTTGCTATCCTTTCCTAAAAAAATCCCCCCTTCAAAACAATCAGAAACTACATATTTATCAGGGTTGCAGAGGCTCTCGTTCATCTAGGACTGAGACTTAACTCTACATTAACAATTGTAGAAAGACTTATTAGCTTGACTAAAACACCATTGGAGTACAACAATGTATACTTTACAATTGACTTAATAAAAAAGAGTGGTTCTTATCACACATAGAAGACCACTTATTATGCTTTAAACTAAACAGAGTCTTGAACTGAATAATTGAAAACTGACACTAGCGATGAAACTGGATTGATGTGTGCATTGGAATGAACTGAGACCATGGAAGAAACGGATTCGGAGTGACATGGCTTAGTTCTTCATTGATCATGGCATGCACACGCGTTTTTGGAGGCCACTGGAGACAACTGGATGTGTAGCGTGAAAATATCCCAGAGTGACATGGTGACCTGATGTCATATAAGCATGTGATTATGGAGGTTGTTAAGGGTGGTTTGTATCCACACCACTCTGACTCCAGAAATCCACCACCAACTTCCACGTACCTCACAATATATACCATGGTTTCAATTGTGGGACCACTCTGGAAGATTAACATTCGAGCATTTTCCATCCTCGCAATGAAGTGTGGTCATCGATCGTGTTTGTGATCTGTGATCTGAGTGACCTTGCTACTTTAGCGCCCCTACTAAATTTCTATTGATCTGCCATATTAGAACTCCCCTATCTGATTTAGAGATGGTGCAAATTTCTTAGAGCTCGGGAGATTTTGAACGCCGAGCATGAATATCTCCCGATGTGACATGGTGACCCGACGTCATATCGTCGATGTATCACCTAGAAGTAGTGTGGATGACGCAATCGAAGGGCTTGAGATGAGAACCATGTGTCATAATTGATGAGTGCCACATGCTTTAGCACCTTAGCGTTCGAGAGTTTCGGCGATTTCAACCTATGCTGAGTTGAAAAAAACCCATGGAGCGATAGGGCTCGAAGCAACGTGGCAGCCTGACATCACTTCGGGACTTTGTCTCTTCAGGACTTCGAGATGTAAAGCATGGAAATATCCTGAAGTAGTATGAGCCTGGTTGACGTGGCAGTCTCTCATCACTTTAGGACTTTGGCTCTTCGGGACTTCGGGATGTAAATCATGGAAATCTCCCAAAGTAGTATAGGCCCAGTTGACGTGGAAGTCTCTCGTCACTTCGACATTTTGGGCTTCGGGAGTTCGGGATGTAAAGCATGGAAATATCCCGAAGTAGTACGAGCCCAGTTGATGTGGCAGTCTCGCATCACTTCGGAATTTCGTCTCTTCGGAACTTTTGTCTGGTCATTAATCCTTGCGAGACTTTGAAACTCCGAATGCACAAGAGCTGTTAATCTAAACTGTACATGGGATATTCACCGTTGAAAATTGATCATGTCTGTTTTCTTGTATTTCAAGCCCGAAATAGACTGCTCTGAATGCTGCATTTTTCTCATGGTTTTTCCCTGTTCATACAACATACTTGACCAACCTGTTGTAATGTCAATTAAAGGAAAAGAAGATGATAAGTAATTCGAACCAAATCACGCTATGTGTTTATCCTTCAAGAAAAAAATAAAAACTATGCACAAAGAATCAGTCAAGCAAGCCAACAAGGAAAGCCAAGTTATTGAACAGATGGGAAACTAACTTTATCAACTAGAATAGGAAAAAATTGACAAAGGCATAGGGAAATGAGAGAGCAGAGGCAGGGGTGCAGACCTAGGTTACAAAATTGGCTCCAACTAGGGATAACACTTCCCCGCGAGGTGCTAGGAACAACAGATCAATGCCTTTGAATTTAATAACTTTTCCCCACCTCCCTTTTCTTACCTCTTTTTCTGTCTGCCAACCATGTATCTTTTCCACTGTCTTAACATTGAAGATAACCCGAGTGCCCTTGTTGGGCTATGTAGTCTTTATTCAAATTGAAACTTGAAACTACAACTATGTTGATTAAGGTTGGTTGTCATTGATGTCAACAATTGAAGAAAGCCCCGCAACACAAAGCTTTGGGTAATGGAACCAATATTGTTTGATGTAAAGATGACTCATTATTGTCTTGTCATGGTTGATAAGAAGTAAAGATGGATGAACTCCAAAGTGGTCCCCTTATGGTGAAAGCCCTCATGGGAAGATGCTTTGCGGAGTAAGAGAACCCATGCTTAATTATGGAATAATGAGATGAAGGACAATTAATTTGTCAGGTAAACTATCCTAGATGGATAGTTCTTTTCATTCCATTTTCGGTGGTATGTGGAACGTCACATATCTCCTCACAGTTAGAGAGTTATGGCCATGAGAAGTTGGAGACCCCAGGTTTGGGTAATGGACCCAAGTTTATTTGATGGATAAAAGTATGAGTTATGATATATTTTCAGATAATACTATTCTATATGGATAGTACATGTCATTCCATTTCTGGTGGTATGTGGAACGTCACATAACTCCTCACGGTTTGAGAGTTATGGCCTTACGAAGTTGGAGGACCCTCATATGTCATCTAGAAGCCCCAAAAGATCAAAGTAGTCAAAGCGGTTTAAGAGATTTTAAAAGGTAAATA
This sequence comes from Picea engelmannii, assembly GCA_009831015.1. Lineage (NCBI taxonomy): Eukaryota > Viridiplantae > Streptophyta > Pinopsida > Pinales > Pinaceae > Picea > Picea engelmannii. Next base: position 20,142 of record ML788660.1, read on the forward strand.
ATAAAGTGAATTAATGAGTGTATTATAATTCAAAGTGAATACAAAATAAATTTAATGGATAAATTAGAAGTGGGTTAACCCTAAAATAAGGAAAGTGGGGCCAAGTGACCTAGAAGATGTTTTTAAGGAAGCTACTCGGAGAGTATAAATAAGAGGCAAGGCTCTCTAATTTTAATAACACTTGAGAATATTGAATATCTATAGGTGTCTGAGGTAACCAAGGATATCTAAGCCGGAATTTTGAGGGAAGGTGAAGAAAATAAGGCCGAAATGCAAGGAAGGATAAATTATTTTGATGGTGCTTTTTAAGGTATGTTATTTACAGGTCATCTCACCATTTTCGCTATAAATATTTATCTATAATGATTCAGACCGTGAAATTTCTATGCCATTGAGAAAACATATCAAAGTATTTTTGGTAAGAAATCAGCTTGTGGGTCATTGTATTTTTGGAGTTACACTCCGTGGAAAATAGGCTTTGTGGCTAGTCCTAAAACTAGTCAAAAACAGGTGTTTCGGGTAAAAACACCATAACTTCTTCATAATAGATCCAAATTCTGTAAAACAAAATGTGTTGGTTAGGGTACAGTCTGTAGTATTCTGTATCACAGTTTTAGATCAATTCAACAAATTTTCCGTGTGGGACACGCTCTACAAGGTCACTCTCTAGAATAAGCCAAAATTCATCAAGGTATGCCATTTTTGCTATAACTCCTTTTATGAGAGGTTCCAAGTAGTGAAACCTGGAGGAATTTCATAAAATACACTGAAGAACATTATGTATCAGTTTCATATATTTATACATTATAGGTAGAAAGTTATGATTACTTCAAGTTAGGGTTATTGACTAATCCAAAACTAGACATGTGAGACTAAAGAAAAGTTTGATGAAAATGCTAGTCTCTTGTTGTTGAAGTTAAGGAAGGTTTGCAGGAATGTGATCATATACACCAGGTCTATTATAGAGCTAAAAATCAGATTTGGATGATGAAATTGATGAGGGATTTTGGTTGAGGTACATGTTGAGTACATGGTTGAGACAAGTAGTTGATGAGTTGGCACATACATGAGGTGTATAGTTGATGATGTTGGTACATATTGATGATTGATAGTTGATGAGTAGTTGACACATGATTGGTACATACTTGGTACATGGTTGTATGCACTTGTTTATGGTACGGGTTGATTACAGGTTGAGGTACAGGTTGATGCATGGTTCATATTTATTGGTATAGGTTTACAACGGTATATCTCATAGTGACAGGTTGACAGTGGTTCCATCATTCTACTTCTACTTCAGGGTGGCAGGATGGAGCAAGGACAGGTGGTTGTAGCCATCTTCTGGTTGTAGCCGGAGAACATAAGGGGTCGTAGCCTCCTTCTGGTTGTAGCCAGAGAATTGGGGAGTTGGAGCTTCCCTCAGGTTGTAGCCTAAGAAACTAGGGGGTTGGAGCCTCCTTCCAGTTGCAGCTGGAAAACAAAGGAATTTGGTGCTTCCAACGAATGTAATTCTTCAAGACATATAAGAAAAAACAT
>ML788660.1:56684-72133 GCA_009831015.1 Picea engelmannii
ATGTTAATGAAGAAGAAGCTGTGGTTGACATGGAAGGAGAACTGATCAGTGCACTGGAAGAGATTGACAGACTAAGAATCAAGAACAGAAAGCAAAGACAATTGCTGATACAGTTCGAGAAAGACAGTAAAGAACCTGATGAAGACCTTGTCCTACTAAAAGTAGAATTAGAAGAGGCAAATAAAATCACAGACATTTTGAAATGACAGTTATCAGAAAAGAAGGCAAGATGTGAAGCATTGGAACAAGAAGTAGTGAAAACTAGGAAAGAGATGGAGAAGTTTCAAGCCTTGTATAATTTGAATCTGTCAAGTATCAAAGCCTCAGAAGGATTAGCCACCATTCTGAATCAACAAAGGAATCCAAAGCTAAAAATTGGTTTGGGTTATGAAGAGGGATCAAGTAGTGGCAAGCCAAGAAACGAAGAACCCATCAAGTTTGTCAAATGTACAACCAATGACAACAAAAAGCCTGTAGAAACAAAGGAAGACAATCAACCGCCCAGGATGAGTAAGGTAAAAGGTGTCAGGATTGAATCTGTAGAACAAAGAAATAGTGCACTCCCTGCTGAAAGACATTATCAACATGGAAGAAATCGATTTGCTCAAAGAAGACAACCATTTTCCAGGTACAAAGGATTTTTCTATGGCTATTTTTTCTACTGTTCTAACTTTGGTCACAAAGATGTAAATTGTTCCTTAAGACTTAGACATGAGCAATTAATATTTCAAATGGATAAATACTTGCCAAAACAGAGAATGATGTAGCCAAATAACAAACCTTCACAGATTGCAAATTTCCAAATTAAGTCTAGGGACATGCAACTAAGGAAGTCAAGAAATAATCAACAGTCAATGAGTAGACAACGCTGCAACAATAATTTTGACCTATTGAACAATGAGATTGAATGCTATATCTGTCATAACTATGGACATAAATATGTTGACTGTCGATTAAAGATCTATGAACCAGATTTGAATTCCCCTGCTGAAAATGTCAAGTTTTGGAAGAAGAAAGAAAGTGACAAGTGTGGATTAGTGTTGTCATCTCAAAGAAAAACGAACCCTTGGTATATAGACAGTGGATTCTCCAAACATATGATGGGAGACAAAGGTAAGTTTCTATCCCTAAGTGAAAGAAAATCAGGAAACATAACCTTTGGAAATGATGCTCCAGGTAAAATAAAGGGTAAAGGGATGGTGAGTTTAAGTAATGGAAAAGAAAAGCCAAAGATGTTCTACTTGTAGATGGGATGAAACATAATCTGCTCAGTGTCAGTCAAATGTGTGACAGAGGATGTGAAGTGGTGTTTACGTCCAATGACTGCAAGATAGAGTTTGTAAACTCAGGACAAGTGGTGGCCAAAGGCATAAGGACAAAAAATAATGTATATGTGCTGAAAGAAAATAGAGAAGAATGTCATCTAAGAAAACATGATGAAATATGGTTATGGCATAGGAGACTTGGAAATCTAAACTTTGACCACTTAATCAAACTCATAAATCTCGAGGTAGTAAAAGATCTTCCGAGAATATCAAAGCCCCAAGATTCAATGTGTAAACCCTACCAGGTAAGAAAGCTAAACAGGACACAGTTTAAGTCCAGGAGCTTTACTTCAATAGAGAAACCACTCCAACTAGTTCATATGGATTTATGTGGACCATCAAGACAGGAAGGCACAAGGAAAGAAAACTACTTCATGTTGATTATTGATGATTACTCCAGACTTACTTGAGTTGCCTTTCTAAAAAAAAAAGCTGAAGCATTTGAGAAGTTTAAAATATTTAAGGATTTAACTGAGACTCAAACAGACAAGAGGTTAAAGGAAGTAATATCAGACCGAGGAGGAGAGTTTATATCAAGTGAATTCAAGGAATTCTGTGACAAGCATGGGATCAAGAGAGAATACACAATCCCAAGAACTCCACAACAAAATGGAGTAGTTGAGAGGCAAAACATAACAGTGCAAGAAATGGCCAGGTCAATGATGAATGAGAAGAACATTGGTCAAACCTACTGGGTAGAAGAAATACACGCAGTAGTCCATGTTCTTAACAAAGCCCACCTCAGACCACAAAGTGACAAGACACCTTATGAATTGTGGTTTGGGAGACCTGCTTCAATTAAACACTTCAAAGTCTTTGGGAGTAAATGCTGCATAAAGAATAATGATGAGAACCTTGACAAATATGATGACAGGGCTGATGAAGGTATCTTTTTGGGGTATGCTACAAAAAGTAAATGATACAGATGCTATAATAAGAAGATGCATAAAATGGTTGACTGTATTGATGTGAAAGTCGATGAAGGAATCCCAGCAAGAGAGGTGTACAGAAATGAGTCTTCTACAGAAGACACAGCTAGATCCGAAGATGAATAGGTCCAAGAATCAGAAAACAAAGACTCTGAATTAGATGAATACACAGACACTCAAACAGACTCAAATCGGCAGACAACATCAAATTCCTCCTCCAGAATCACTCAAAAGAATCATCCTGCAAGTCAAATAATTGGTGAAAAAGACAAAGGTGTACAAACCAAGAGAAAGCTAATCAAAAACACTGAATAATCACATATAGCTTTCATATCCATGATGGAACCCAAGAATTTTAATGAAGCTGGCAACGATGAACATTGGGTTAAGGCAATGAATTACGAACTTGATCAGATTGAGAAAAACAATACGTGGGAGATGGTTCAAAGACCGGAAGGTAAAAATATCATTGGTTCCAAATGGATCTTTAAGAATAAGTTGAATGAGCAGGGACAAGTTGTCAAAAACAAAGCAAGATTGGTCTGTAAAGGCTATGCTCAAATAGAAGAACTGGATTTTGATGAAACATTTGCGCCCGTAGCAAGGTTGGAAGCTATCATAATATTTCTTGCTTATGCTTGTCATAAAAGGTTTAAAGTCTATCAAATGGATGTCAAGTCAGCTTTTCTAAATGGAGATTTAAATGAAGAAGTCTATATGGAGAAACCAGAGGGTTTCGAACTGTCTGATAACCCTGACTTAGTATGAAAGTTGAAGAAAGATTTATATGGATTAAAACAAGCTCCTCATGCCTGGTATCACAGACTAGATACGTATCTCAAAGACAAAGGGTTCAAGAGAGGAACAATTGACAACAACCTATATATCAAAACAAAGGGTGATGATTTGCTCATTGTGTTGGTCTATGTAGGTGACATCATCTTTGGATGTAATAAGGATTCATTGGTAAAATGGTTTGCTTCTGCCATCGAGTCTAAGTTTGAAATGTCTATGATAGGTGAACTATCATTTTTTCTTGGTTTGCAAATTACTCAGAGGTCTGAAGGGATGTTCATTTCTCAAGAAAAATATCTAAGAGAAATGTTGAAAAGGTTTCAAATGGAAGATTCTAAACCTGTGGGCACACCTATGGTTACTGGCTGCAAATTAAGCAAGGATGATGACTCACCTGATGTTGATCAGATTTCATATAGGTCAATGATAGGCAGCCTGTTGTACATCACAACATCTCCCCTAGACATAATGCATGTTGTAGGAATGGTAGGAAGATATCAGTCTGCACCTAAACAGAGTCATTTACTAGTTGTTAAAAGGATATTCAAGTATTTGAAAGAAATAATGACTTATGGTCTGTGGTATCCCAAAAATCATAATTTTCAGTTAACTGCTTATTCAGATGCAGATTGGGCAAACTGTGTTGATGAGAGAAAAAGCACCAGTGGAGGAGCATTCTTCCTGGGTGACGCATAAGTAGCATGGCTTAGTAAAAAGCAAAGTTCCATTTCTTTATCGACTACAGAGGTAGAGTACATTATTGCTTCTACCTGCTGCACTCAGGTATTATGGATGATTCAAACACTTGTAGACTTGGAGGTAAAATACGTTGCATCGATCCCAATTCATTGTGATAACACTAGTTCCATCAGTGTGTCCAAGAATCCTGTATTCCACTCCAAGACCAAGCATATTCCCATAAAATACCATTTTCTGAGAGAGTAGGTCACCAATCAGGTTGTTCAGGTCCATTACATTTCAACCACAGAACAAATTACAGACATATTTACTAAACCCCTAGCCAAGATACCATTTGAATATCTCCGACAGAAGTTGGGTGTCATCTCGTCTGACACCTAAGAGAGTCCATCCTGTTAGGGGGAGTTTTGTATTGATTGAATAGTTGATACCTCCTAAAAATACTGCAATAGCTCAGGGGGAGCATGTTTTCTTTGACATTGATGTCAAAGGGGGAGAAAAGAAGTGGTCTGGACTGGATGCTACAGTTGGAGGTCCAAACATATTAGTGCAGCCGTTCAGGGTTTCCATCAATGCCAAAGGGGGAGATTGTTGGCATGTTTACAAGCAGGTATGCTTGTCATTGATGGCAATATCAGAGTATGCATCGATGGAAAAACATGAACAAAGTAATCTCAAGAGGAATTAACGCAGAGTTGAATGCAGTGCAAAGGTGTGCTTGTTCATTTGATGGAAAACAAGCAGGCAAGGAAGATTAGCAGCACAACGATGATTGAATGGAAATATCAAAGTGTTGGTCAAACTCCATTTCAGAGTTTCATCTACTGGGATTTCGGATACCGGGAGATGGAGATATCAAGGACTCCCACTACAGGAGTCCCGAAGTTGCAAAATTTGAAACGTCGATGTGATGTTAATCAGACTCCATTTTAGAGTATTGGATACCGAGATTTCAAATACTGGGAGATGGAGATGTCAAGGACTCTCACTACAGGAGTCCCGAAGTCATGAAATGCAAAACACCGATGTGATGTTAATCAGACTCCATTTCGGAGTATTGGATACCGGGATTTCAGATACCAGGAGATGGAGATGTCAAGGACTCTCACTATAGGAGTCCCGAAGTCGCGAAATGCGAAACGCTGATGTGATATTAATCAGACTCCCTTTCGGAGTATTGGATACTGGGATTTTGGATACTGGGAGATGGAGATGTCAAGGACTCTCACTACATGAGTCCCAAAATCATGAAGTGCGAAAAGTCGAAAAGCTAACCTAACTCCATTTTGGAGTTTCGTAGATCGGGATTTGAAGGTGTCGAGAACTTTCACATCAAGAATGCCAAAATCATGATATGGAAAATTGTGAAGTGATCTGGGCCGACAAATCCAGAAGGTGAATGTGGCAGACCACATCAGAAAGGACAGGTGGAAGATCATGACACATGGCACAATCAGACAACAACAAGTGTCAAGTTGTTTTGGCATTTCAAGCCAATGGAATTCACAACTATGAGTGACACGTGGAAACCACTCGGTTCACGACATGTCATCGAGTGACACAAGACTGACCTCACTCCGAGAGTTTTTGCTTCAGGAGTTTTATCACTATCACTCCCCCAAAGTCTTGAAGGATGAAGTCCCGGGGCAGAGAATAACCGTCGAATCATCGAGGGTGTGGACCATTGATCCGACTCCATTTCGGAGATTCAGATACTGGGAGTTGGAAGAGTCAAGTGACGAGACTCTTCATCACAAGGATCGCGAAAGGCCGAAATGCGAATTGCCGAAATGATCGGAGCTAGTGCAACCAGGCTCCATTTCGGAGCTTCGGATACTGGGACACGGATCATAAAGAACACATCACCACAAGAATGCCGAAGTGCCGAAAAGAGAAATCACAAAAGCACTATATGGATAAGCGCTCGATCACCTCTCGTAGTCACATGGTCGAAGAGTTGTAGAGAAAATCTTGAAGCGACAAGCTCCTTTTTTGGATTTTCAGGGATTGTGACTTGGAGAGTAACGAAATCTTCACCATGGGGATCCCGAAATGCCAAGTGCGAAATAGCGAAATAAACACAAGATTCAATGGATCCAATCCAATGGTGCAGATGATTTTAAATATGATCGGAGGGATACTGTTGCACTTCACAGTGTAACTACTAGAAATCAATGATGGGTTTTGCCAAAGAAGCGGAAGAGTCTCAAGGACTCTGCCAGTGGAATGAAGACTGTTCGTAGAGGCAATTGAAAAATAGATCTAACTGCCAGAGAAGATGAAGAGATGTGATGATGATCAGGCAGAGGAATTGACATGGAGAGAGCATGCAGAAGCATGGTGAGAGAGGATGCAGAAGGTGAACAAAGACTATAAGTATGCAGAACAAAGAAGAGATGGGGTGTTGTTGTTGTGAGGCATTCAGAAGTGTAGAAGGAGGAGAGTGCAGCAGCTGAAATAGAGAGTAGAGGAATGGAGGATGATATGGAGATGACACACGATGCATAACAGGAGAATAAATTAAAGCATAGAGGAGTGTGCACAAGACACTGATGCAGACAGAGCAACTCAGTGTAGAAGAACAGTGATAAGTCTGGTAAGCCAATGATAAAAAATTGTATCACTGTGATAAGTTTCATTAGAAAAATTTATATGCTAGGGTGGAAGGGAGGTGCTAGGGAGGACTGTTGTCCTCAGAGGTTCAAGTGGGTGCTTGAACACAGGGAGTTGTAGCTTCCATCTGGTTGCAGCCATAGAAACCAGGGTGGTAGGGTGGTGCAAGGGAGAACTATTGTTCTCTATTTTACAGGTTGGTGCTTGTATGATTGGAAGTTGGTGTTGTAACACTTGGGGAGTTGGTGCTTCCTTCTAGTTGGTGCTAGAGAAACTAGAGAGTTGGTTCTCTCAGCAAGTAGCATCTTGCAAAATAGAGGTTGCAGCCTTATTATGAGTTGGTGCTCATATGTATGATAATGTAAAGAATGTAAAGATTACTTATCATATAAAGAAGAAGAGGTTTTTACCTTTTGTGGGTTTTCTCCAAAAATATCTGTCCTTGTGTATCTCATATGTGTGACTGATGCTGAATGTGCTATTGCTTATTTCCTTGCTTTATTGTGATTGCCATTAAGTGCTTTGTAAAGAGTTTAAAATAATCATAATTGTTTAAGCACGGTAACAACTGATTCACCCCCCTTCTCAGTTGATCAACACTTTTTTGCATGTGTTATACTTAGGATCATTGCAGAGGAGTGTGTCACAATAATAAATCCAATCTCCTTTGTTGTTTCATTGAATTTATAAAATATTTTGACATAATGCCTAAGAGAAGCCTTTGGAATAAGTTGGAAGAGCTAAATGTTCCTTTCGAGTTGAGGATTGTTACGAAAAGGTTGTATGAGAACATTATTGTCAAGTTTAGGACTATTGAAGGACCATTGATGGTTGGTTAGAAGAAATTAACTTAATATATGAGTCAAGAAAGGTTGTTGTTATAGCCTTAATTCCCACTATATAGGCTAGAGAGGAAGCTGAGAGAGGATAGAAACCATAATACATGTTTTGCCTAAAGTTTGACCCCTTTTGGAGCACTTTTAGAGGTCCTCGCGGGACACCTAATAGAAGTCTTAGGAATGTATGCCTCTTTTATATGGATCTGGTGGTAGCCAGAATCAAGATCAAGTTTAGTAAAGAACTGGACGCCACTCAATTCATCCAAGAGGTCATCAATGACAGGAATGGGAAATTTTTCTTTAATGGTGAGTTTTTTGAGGGTGTGGAAGTCAGGACACATGAACCAAGAACCTTATTTCTTAAGGACCATGACCACATGTGAAGAGTAAGGGATCGTACTAGGGTGGATAACACCTATGTTGAGCAGGTCTTGAATAATTTTCTCAATTTCATTTTTTTGGGAAAAGGGGTGACGATAGGGACAGATATTGGGAGGAAGGCTTCCTGGGACAAGAGGAATGGAATGATCATGAATACCATGGGAAAGAGGAAGTCCCTAGGGAGTGGAAAAAAAACTTGATGTTTAGAGAGGCTGGATTGGAGGTCCTGCGATGCAGAGGGTGTCTCAGTTGCTTGTATGGCATGGAGTTGGGAAATAATGCCAGGATGATCTTTTTTGAGTAGATTTTCCATATGATGGGAACTAACGATATCCGGGGAACCGACGATAATGACTTGGAACTTATATTGTTGGCCCTCCTGGTCGAATTGCATGGTTAATTCCTAAAATCCATGAGAATGGGACCCAAAGTCCTTATCTATTCTGCACCCAACACAATGTCACAACTGCCCATGTCGATAACAAACATATGAAATTTCAGGTGGTATTCACCAATTTGGAGACACAATTTTTCACAACACCCTCCACATTTCATGGACCTGCCATTGGAAATCATGATTTGAAAATTATTGACTGCACAAATATAGAAATTAGTTTCTTGGTAAATGTGGCGATGAATAAAATTATGTGTGCTTCCACTATCAACAAGAATGATGACCTTCCTATGCTTGATGTAACCAATTAGGTTGAGGGTTTGGGGAGCAAAGAAGCCAGTGAGAGTATTTAGAGAAATTATTGGTTCTACTTCAGGAGGGTCTGAGGGAGGGGTTATGTCAGTGGGTTCAGGTGACACTGACACAAGGGGAGCCTCAACATCCTCTTCCGAAACATCCTCCGAGATGGCCATAAAAAGATTTTATTCCTTACACTTGTGTCCCGAAAAATATTTTTCATCGCAATTATAACAAAGGCCTTTGAGTTGGCGTTTAGCCATTTCATCCCTGGTCAATTTTTGGATCCTTAGTGGAGTAGAAGGAGGAGTGGGAGTTACTGGTTTAGTGCGAGGAATAAAGGATGGTTTTCATTTTTTAGAAGAGACAACATGTTGTGATTCCTTATCTCTTTTAGTAGTGTCCACCCAAATCTGAGGTTGAGCCATGAGGACAAGAGCACGAATCTCATCCTTGAGGCCACTGATAAAAAATTCCTGGAAAAAAGCATCAGACATGCCCTTTGTACGAAAATCTAGTCGCTCAAAAGCAGCTATAAAGTCTTCCACTGTGCCAGATTGTTTCAACTTTGTCAAACGACCTAAATGGTTGGTGTTAGTGTCTAAGTGTTCATAAATATCTACCACAAAGTCTGTCCAAGCCACATACACTTGGCGGGATTTTTTTCTCCATTGCCACCATTTCCAATGTTCTTGATGTAGATGGAGAACACCGTACCATAGTTTGTCCAACTCATCCGTAAATGCCATACAAAGATAAATAATTTTCCATTTGAGTTACCCAGCCAGTGGGATCCTATGCATCAAATTTGGTCACATCCACACGCAGAAGGTGTATGTCATGCTGAAAGTGATGGGGCTGAAAATTCTGGGAATGAGAGAAAGTTTCACCTTCAGTATGCAAAGGTGGGTCAAATAAGGGAAGATCTATAGGGATATGCAGCTTGGCATAGATCATCGTAGTGACATATACAAGCTAGGTAGTAATGTCTTCTTTGATGTCTTGTTTGAGTTCCGCGATTGAGGCAGTGATGGAGGAATGCATCTTTTTATTGATGGTGGAAATATTGGCACTAAGATGTCGCACTTCGTGTTGGGTTTCTGTGAAATTAGAGTGCAAGGTAGTGAAGTGAGCTTCCAAGTCTTGGTTACGGGTATGGGCCATGATGATGAGGGAACACAAAAAGGGGCGAGTGGGACCACACAGAAAATGGGTTATGGGTGAAGTGTATCACAATGATCAGGGAAACAAGTTGAATCCAATGGGGTAAATCCCAAATAAGGGTGTTGGAAAGGAGTCAGGTCCATAAGAAAAATTTTTGTTGAAAAATAATAGGTATGACTACGATAAGGACAAAGAGAGAAATCCAATGGAATAGGTCTCAAATAATGGTGCCCACAGTATCCAAACTTTTTCTTTTTAACTCCTAAGGAATTATACTCCGATATGAAGAATAATGCAGTGATGAAATGCCCAAATGATTAACAGGTAGAAATGTGTAGTAATTTTGCAACTCGAATAAAGGAGACATAGTTGCGCCGCAATAGATCTTGTTTGTTTTGTTTTTGTTTCTGTCCCAAGGGTTAGGTATTCAAGGGTTCTACAGACAAGGGTTTTCCATGTGCTATAGCTCTCTAATATATGTGCGAGGTCCAACAGTAGTACTCAGCCCAATATCTCAGGCCACCAACTAAGGAGGCTAGATCGTGCCCTTAGCCATACTACCCGACTACCCAGGTACTAGAGAGTATCTTTCCAACTGTTGTTATTGGTGGAACTGATGGGTGTTATATATGCACTAAAAACACAGTAAAAACCCTCAATTAAATTGTCAAGCCGGGGTAAGTAAACTTAGAGTTCTAGAAAAATATATGCCAAAGCTAGAAGGCCTGGTAGGAGTATAATCTAACTAATGAAGGAAGCTATCTAAGTCTAATCTACTCAAGAAAAAACTATCTAATGAACAAACCCTACTAAGCAACTTGAAATAACCTAAGTACTTTTGGGCCAAGGATCGATGGATAGCTCTAATAAAAGCAAGTAAAAACCCTACTTGAAGCAAACTAGTTCATAACAATAAGAAAAACAAAACTATTTAACATGACAATGAGCAACTAACAAAATCAAACTATTTTAACTTGCCAACCTACATTCAATGAGCAACTACCTTGTGAAAGAAAATAAATAAACAAGCAATCAAAGACACCTAACTAACTTACTAAAGAAAGTAAACAAGTAAGCAAAGACAACTATCTAACCTACTAAAGCAATAGACAAATAAGCAAATACATCTAACTAACCTACTAAAGCAAATAGACAAGTAAGAAAAAATAACTAACTACTGCAAGCAATCAAATTAAAACTTCTCTTTGAACAACTATCTAGCCTAAGAGGCAAGTGGACTAAATTCTTAATTCAAAACTATTTCTAATTCATGAAATGAAATCTATTTAATTGAAAGCAAGAAGAACTACCAACTAATTCTTAATCTATGATAAGCAAACTACTATGTAATCTATCAAAGCAAATTCTATCTATCCTACAACAACAATAAAACTATTTTCTAAACTATGAAAGCAAGAAACTATATCTTTTTTGATCTACAAAAGCAAGAAACTATCTTTAATCTATGAAAACATGAAAACTACTTTTAACCTATGACAATTCAAATATAATGTTGGTAGTTGTGTTAATGTCTTTGGTGTCGGATGATATCTCCATGGAACTTGACAACAAAGGACAATTCAAGAGGTATAAGCTCAACACTAATATCAATGGCAAAGTGAAAGGTATGGATTAAACAATCCAATGAGAATTTAGCCATGACAAAACAATGTTAGATACCCTGCATATTCATGTATAAACCATCAACAACATAACGAGATCATCATTATACATAAGAAAAACTAGATTCAACCATTAAATAAGAAATATAATTGCAATTTAATTCTAGGAAAGAAATTACATAAATGAAACTATGCTATATCTATTCTAACAATTCAAACTGCAATAAGAAAATGCTTAAGAACAAAAATTAAACTATGATATTGAAAAGTAAACTAACAATCTACATTAACCAACAACTAATTAAACAAGATATATATAAAAATGAGATAAGCAAGCTATGATTAAAAACTGGAATTAATTCTATCCATCCATCAAATCCTTGTCGAAGAGGACCCAAATAAAAACTTTGTTCTATTCTAATTAAAACTATGTTTTAAACTTGACTATAAAATCATAAATCAAAGCATAATCTAACATCTAATTGCGCATGGGGTTAGTCTAGGGACTTGCAAGTCTATTCATAATCTACAAGATCAATGCATGTTAACACATCTCATCATTCTAACCTACAAAAGAGAATCAAAACAATTAAACTACAACGAACTAATTAACACAATAAAAATGCATGTACAAAAAATAAAGAGAACAATTAAATTATGAAATGCATAAACAAACACGAAGACAGTTACCAGACTGCTGGTGGTACCCCCTCCAATTCGTGGTCACTCTATAAAAGAAACCACGAACTCAGCAGGTCGAATTCACCATAAAAAATCAAAAACGCAGTTTAGGCATAATCTGGCAATGTAAAAACTCAAAACAGAGTAAAATAATTTTTTTGTCTATCACACTGACAATTCTAATGCTTAACTTATGTCTGACCACCTCAGTGGTATTTATAATGTTTATAGGCCAAGTGGTCGACCACAGGAGGGTTGAACCACTTCTAAATTCAACAAATTACAATAAATGATGCCCTAACTGATAAAACAGAGCGAGCCAATAATCACCTCTTGAAGAACTGAAACTGAGTTGTCGGGAACTCACTAGCTAGAGGGGGCAAGAATAAACAAAACCCACATTCCCGATTCGCCCATCACTGGCCACCAATACCATAACTGCCAAGTCTCCCTCCATTTTTATGCAATACGCAGTGTTGGACAGGGTGTCGGATCAAGTGCCAGAACGAGTACTAGAAGGAGTGTCGGATCAAGTGTCGGAAGCAGAAACATGGTGCGTTTTTGCCTTGTAACACCATAAAAATGTGAATTAGATCTTGGTAATCATAAAACATGACGAATTATACTCAATATAATCATTAAACATGAATTACATGTACCTAGTGTCGATCATACCGTTTTATCATGAAATTATTCAAAAAGCTCCTTTAAAATATGAAAAACACATATGTACATGTGGAAAAAGTGTATAATAACCATCATAAAAGTGATCATATCTCAGGCCCAACATTACCCCCACACTTACATTTTTGTAGGTCCCACTGCAAACAAAAAGAAGTTACCCCTCGTGACTAGGATTGTTGAGGATGATTGGCTTTGAAAGATTCTCCTTCTTGTTGTGAAGACTTAGCCTTGTGCCTCTTGTGTTGCTTCAGTTGTGCTCTGAGGCTGCGGTTAGATTTGGTCATCTCATCGACCAATCGTTGAAGAGAGTTAACCTTTGTTTGAAGGACTGCATTGTCATGATGAAGGTGTGTATCTATTGTCTTCCTTTCCTCCAACTGTTGGAGAAGCTGATGGTTTTCCTTTTGTATCTCTTCTATGGTTGAGGCAGAATCAATGATCTCTGTGGAAGGACTAGATCCTTTGAAGGATGTGGACAATCTATCAATTTTAGGATCTAGAGTAGGCATGGGTGAAGTAGGGGTGATGGGAGATCGGTAAGGTGAGGTAGGTTCTGATTTTGTTTTCCTTAGTGGCTCTAATCCATCCACAGAATCTTCCCTAGGTTTCTTATTAGGGCTCTCAAGGTCGGAGGACACTTGGATAGGATCCAAAGAAGGTGGAGGTTTTTCATAAGGCTTGGCTCTTGTGCTCTGGGTACTCTTTCAAAAGGGTCCTTTACCAAATCGATTGGCTCCCCTCTTGTTTTTTGGAATGATGGGAAAGTCTTGTTGCATTACTTCTTGAGGCTTTTTAGGTGTAGGATCAAGAGAGAGTGAAGGCATTGAGGGGTTAATAATAGGATTCCTTTGGTCTTTTCTCTTGGTCTTTTTACCCGATGAAGAAGTAGGGATATCAAAAAGCTTTTGGTATTTTTATGGCAAAGAGAGGGTTTGTGAAAAGGTGTTTGGAGTTCTTGGAGAGTGAGGCTTGGATGGAGAGATAGTTTTTAGGCTAAGTGGCTTTTTGCCGGTCTTAACTGTCAAGTGAGGGTTTGCAAATTGGTAGATAAAGGCATCCCAATTTTGCTCCTGTTTCTCTAGTTTGGCAAGAATGAGGAGTTTGATAAAGCCACGGTGGAAGAGACTATTGTGGGGGTTAGTCAAATTATTCCTCACTTGAGAGGACATCATCTCCACGATTTTTAGAAAATAGAAGGGGAAGTTCAAGGGTTTGTTGAACAGAAAATGAGCCAGCAATCTAAAATGACAAGCTTTGAAAGTAGAGTATCTACCTTCACATGTAATTAACCTTGTGATGACGATGAGGGGATTGATCAATTATTCCTTTATCCACTCCTTAGCATACCCTTTTCCCCCTGAAATTCTCTTGAATTCAGGATTAAACACTCTGTTATAACTTGAGCACGGAAATTGGTGGTTTTTGAACCATATGTCTCCCATCCTTGGGAGCTTTGTGGCAGCAACAATGGACTCTTCTGAAACTTCAAAGGTAATATACCCTACATGTGTTGTCTTACCATCGAAACCGACTGCAAATTGCATGGAGAGGCCGTCATCGTGGCCCTGCAAGCTAGACAAAAATGCCCCCCAGCCTATGCACAAAAACACTTATTTGCACTGTGCAAATTCAGGAATGGAAAACAAGTATGCATAGGATGAGGGTTCATATCTTCTGGGCATTGTGATAGAGGTGAAATTAACCAAGCCAGGGCGTAATAGAGCCAAACAGTGGCACGAATTGAGCACATGCCAAATGCGTTTTGAACAGGGGACGAAATGGCAGAGGTTTGGGCGCGATTTATTAACGCATGGGAGAGCAAATGGTAAGGGAGAATTGAGATAATAGAGTTCCCAGCCCGATTTTGAATGCATCTATAGTGGAGTAGGTTACCCACATGTGCGCATGAGCTTCCATGTGTGGGAATTTCGAATTCGATGGATCATTTTTTAGGCATGTATTGATGCATGGTTAGATCAATGTCTAAGTCTTTTGACTTGGAAATTTGATCATAAACATATGAAGCATCTTTAATCAATGCCTGCAACTAATTCAATTGAATGTAATTGATTTCCAGTTGCCTAGAATATAGGACAATTACTGGTGTGCAATTCACATAGCACTTCATTTGGCACCTCAAATGACATCTCATACGACACCTCATACAGTACTTCATCCGGTACCTCTGTGTTAAGTGCATTTTCACCTCTTATAATGGATAGCCTGCAAATTTGAAGTGTTTTTGACAATCACAGTAGTTAATGAGCAGAGGCAGAATGCTCCATGCTCACTCAATCTTCTTGCATATGACATATAATGTCAAAAACCTACAATGAACAGGTTATAGAAAGCATAAAAATGTATTGTCAAACCTACAATATGTTGGATTAATGAGAGGGGGGTGAATCAGTAATAGCGTAATTATAATCCTTTTTCTTAAAATGTTATATCAATGTAGAATTATTATGCAATAATGAGTAGTAAGAAATAAACAATCACACACATAGATAGTACACAAGTGTTTTATGTGGAAACCCAAATTGGGAGAAAACCATGGAATGATTTTTCTTATATGTCTTGAATAATTACATTCATTGGAAGCACCAACTTCCTTTGTTTTCCAGCTCCAACTGGAAGGAGGCTCCAACCCCTTAGTTTATCAGGCTACAACCTGAGGAAAGCTTCAACTCCCCAATTCTCTGTCTACAACCAAAAGGAGGCTATAACCGCATATGTTCTCCGACTACAACCACCTGTCCTTGCCCCATCCTGTCACCCTGAAGTAGAAGTAGAATGACAGAACCACTGTCACACTATCACTGTGAGATATACTGATGTAAACCTATACCAATAAATCTGAACCATGCATCGACCATGCATCAACCTGTACCTCAACCTGTAATCAACCTGTACCATAAACAAGTGCATCAACCATGCACCAACCTGTACCAAACAACCTGTACCATAAAAAAGTGCATCCAACCATGTACCAAGTATGTACCAATCATGTGTCAACTAATCATCAA
>ML788660.1:82915-99275 GCA_009831015.1 Picea engelmannii
GGAAAGTGAAGAAAATAAGGCCGAAATGCAAGGAAGGATAAATTCTTTTGATGGTGCTTTCTAAGGTATGTTATTTACAGGTCATCTCACCATTTTCGCTATAACATTTTTTATATAATGATTCAGATCCTGAAATTGCTATGAAAGTGAGACAACATAGCCAAGTATCTGTGGTTAAAAATTCATCTTGTGGGTCATTTTATTTTTGGAGTTACACGCCGTGGAAAATAGGGTTTGTGGCTAGTCCTGAAACTGGTCAAAATCAGGTGTTTCGGGTAAAAACATCATAACTTCTTCATAACAGATCCAAATTCAGTGAGACAAAATGTGTTGGTTAGGGTATAGTATTTAGTATTCTCTATAGAATTGTTAGATCATTTCATCAAATATTTTGTGTGGGGCACGCTCTACAAGGTCGCTCTCTAGAATAAGATAGAATTCAGAAAGGTATGTCATTTTTGCTATAACGCATTTTATGAGAGGTTCCAAGTAGTTCCACTTGGAGGAATTTCATAAAACACACTGAAGAACATTGTATATCAGTTTCAGATCTTTATTTAGTACAGGTACAAATTTATGATTATTTCAAGTTAGGGCTGTTGACTAATCCAAAACTAGTCATGGTTGAGACAAGCAGTTGATGAGTTGGCACATACATGAGGTGTATAGTTGATGATGTTGGTACATATTGATGAGTCATTGTTGATGAGTAGTTGAAACATGATTGGTATATACTTGGTACATTGTTGGATGCACTTGTTTATGGTACAGGTTGGTTACAGGTTGTTTGGCACAGGTTGGTGCATGGTTGATGCTCTTGTTTATGGTACATATTGATATATGTTGAGGATTGTTGCATCATCTCAGTTGGTGTTGAGAATGTAAGTTGAGTCTTGCATATAGAGTTGGTGCTCTTGTAGAGTTGTACTCTATTCAGTTGTTGTTGAAAAACCCCCGGATTGAAGTCCATAATAAAAAGAAAAATTGTACATACATCTTGTGTTCCTTGGGTTCCTTGTAGAGATGATTTGTTGATGATATATTGTTGATATATGTTGCTGATATGTATTCACATCTAACTGATTATTAATGACAACAATGAGTAATGAGTAAATGTCGAATGCTAACTAATGAGTTTTGTATAAGAGGGAAGTTTTGGGAAAAAGATCGCCACACTCATTCACCCCCTCCCCCCCTCTAAGTGTGGTAGGTGTGTCCAACAATTGGTATCAGAGTGGGCCTTCACTACTAGTCTTAGAGATAAAAAACTTTTAAAACTATTTCAACAAGGAACAACAATTGTTCCATTCAAAGGAACAACAAGCACGCAAAAGGAACAACAATTGTTCCATTCAAAGGAATAATAAGAGCGCAAAAGGAACAACAATTGTTCCATTCAAAGGAAGAATAAGCACGCAAAAGGGAACGACAATTGTTCCGTTCAAAGGAACAACAAGAGCACAAAATGAACAACAATTGTTAGGTTTTTAACCATCTGAATAGGTAATTTTTAGAAACCTGGAAATGTGTTTTGGTTGAAGTCAAGGTTGATTAGTCATCAACTAAATTCATTTATGAGTTGGTTTTGTTATCCCCGATATCTAGGGATAACTAGGAGATCATGTCTCGAGGCCCACATGGTCCTAGACATGGAGACCGAGATCAGGAGTGACTTGAGCATGGCCCTGGAGGGCCCATCTTCCTTCTTCTCAGCCAGACTTGTCCTGTCAGCAGTAGCAGCTTCCATCACTACCGGCTAGGGCTTGCATTGGAAAAGACTCTTGCTCCATGAGGTAATTGGTCCGAGGTATCATGGTATATGTCGTATTTGATCATTATAACCTTCTTATGTATGCATTAGGTTTCTTTCATTTCGAATGACTGCTTGGATCTTACACTAATCCACTTGACCACTGTTGGGGTAGCTGATGGGGTAACTTAGCAAGCAGGTATTCATGGGTTTTGGTTAGCCACCAAGGGGGGTTTGCAGAGCCATCGTCTGCTCCCACCATCTTATCACGTTTACATCTTATACCCCGCTCATCCATCCCGTTCCCCTAGTCTGGCCATTAGGATGACCTTCCAGGGTACATTTTGTCTTGTGGGAAGAAGGGGCTAAAGGCCCAGGGGGTAAAAGTAGCTGGTAAAAGATAAAATCCATAGGAAATGAAAACCTAGAGATGCTTCGCCCAGGGGATCCCCGATAAGGCAATAAAAGGCCTCTCGATAAGAAACTAAGGGACCCTAAGAAAAATGATAAATAAATAAATGCAAGAGCTAACCAAGAGGTGGGAGGTCTCATCATGAGATGGCCCATTATGTTCATAGGTATTTAGCAGTATGACATTGCCACCATCTGGTCACCAAACCATGGCAGTGACCTTTGGTTGCATGGCCAAAGGAAAGGGGGTCTCATCACGAGCCAGCCTTCTCATTTTTGCGAAGATACTAGTGGGTAACGCTGTCAGCTCTGGCCACCAAGCCAAGGCAGTGTCCTCTTCATCAGAACTTGTAGTAAAAAAGCAATAAAGAAAGATAAGGCAATAAAGGGCTTGGAAAAATTGCATCCATGACGGGTACAGCTCGCCTCCTACAAAGGCACCCACAGACGACACCAACCCTTGGTCTTACTATGACTAGACATCCCTAAAAACCATATCACCTCATTACACATGGCTTGAATGATCCTTTGAGGAAACTTACCATTTCTTGTGGGTATTAGCCCAATAGGTTGTTCTTTTGGTTTCCTCGGCTTTGTATAGTAGATCTGTGTAATGTCTTTGAGCTCTCAGATGATTTGTTAGGGATTTCATGCATATGTTTGATAACTTTAATGATGAGATATGATTTACATTGCTATGATGTCTAGGACTGATGAGCCCATGGAGGGCGTAGCCTTTGATGTGCAGGACCATGTCCGACGGACAGGTACCAGAGGATCGGTACACATGGGGAGATGATTAGTTCGGACCTCCATGGGGCTGAAGAGCCCATCAGATGGTTGCTGGGATGGCAGAGGCAGGATAGAGTTGTGACGAGCCCTTACATGCAGAAGAAGAAGGACGCCCTCATCAGGACGTTTTTGGCAGAGATTGACCTATGGGGGATCAGCCCCCTTGCAGGTGATATGATGGCTTTGATGGGCAGGACGCCACCAGGGCAGTTTGGACGTTTCCTGGAGGATGTGGCAGCGTGTTTGGACCTTATGGCACATGTGGCAGCTTGCAGGAGGCCCAGAGGGGCCAAAGTTTTGCTCCTTGGATGCTGATTATGCCCTGAAAGGGCCAACGTCTCCCCTGAGGGGCTTGACGTCTCCCATTTTAGCTCTATTTTGACATTTTTTGCATGTAATGTGACAAATAATTGAATAATGTAAAGTCAGCCTTGTCGGCTGTTTTTAATGACCTAATTATTAATTAAAGGTCATAGAGATCATATATATTGAGGATGTTTTACCCTCATTTGGATAGAACACAACTTGCTCTCTTGTGAGAGATACTTTCTAGTCTTTTTCTTGGTTATTCTTGTCTTTTTGAGTTGAGGCACTACATCTTGGAGGATTATCTTTTGGCATGTGCATGGTGCTATTTATCATTGGAAGGTTTACAACTAGGGTTTGATTATGCTTCTTCATGAATTTGTAAGTGTTTTTTCTCATCAAAACTTCTTGAATGAATGGTTGTTGATTAAATATCTCGCATGCATAGTTACATTGTTATTATTTGCTGTTAAGTACCTAGATAGATCTACAAATATAATCACCACAAATAATGAATACACAATAGATCCACAAAGAAAGATAGAAGAAACAACACTTTATTATTACCAAACCCTTGAGGTAGGGAAACACCATACAATGGATCCTATTATGGAAGGGATCCTCTCCTGTTCACTTGCCTCTTCGAGGGGGATTCCTCCTAATGAGCTTCAGCTCTAAACACAATACTTCTCTTCATGTCTCATTACATTGCTTAAACCCCTTTATATAGTGCTACCATCACCTAAGAACATTCTAGAGGAGGAATCTTCTAGAAGTAGAACCTTCTAAGAAGTCCTCTTACATTTATTATATCTAACTACCATAGTGGGCCTTATTTAATAATATAGTGGACCTAGTCCACCTTACATTGAATGACCTCCACTATTATCACTATGGGCCCTCTAGGCCCCCCCCACTACCTCTCTAGCTACCTTACATTTTCTTAATCATTAAAACCCTAGGGAGCCAACACACAAGTAGGTTGTGGCTTCATGTCCCCATGGTAAAAGCTTATTATCCATTTGATTAGAGAAGGTTTAGCCTAGACATAGCTATATTAGCCATTCTCTTTTCTTGAGTTAGTTTTGAACATAAATTGAAGAAATAAGGTGTCCTAGGCCTAATTTATTTTACACCTAGGGTTTTCCTCTAGGGTTTTGAAAAGCCTTGTCTTTGAACAACACTTTTCAGCCATAGATTTTTGTTTATTAACTAGCCGTTTTGCCAAAAGAGTCTTAAGGAAAGAATAAGGAGCCTTAGGCCTAGCCTTAGCTACACCTAAATAAGCCTTCTCTTCTTAGGGTTTTGGATTTAGTGGCCCTGCCATAGCAGCACCATTAGACCAAATCCTCTTGTCCTTAGGTTTAAATTTCTCCAAGCCATTATCTTTTCTCCATTTGACTCCATTTACCCAAGGCACTAGTCTAGAAGTACAACGTTGAGCTTTTGTGCTAAATAACTCTTTCAAACTCTCCTTTTTTTTTGTGAAACGCTACTAACCCTAGCAAATTTCACTAATCCTAACCCTAGTGTGACGTATTAGCCTTTTTGAACTCTTGTTTGCTCCAAAAGTTGCGGCTAGGTCACTCCTTGATAGCCATAGAGGTATTAAATATTTTCATTGGTTAAGATTGCAAAACGTTTACCTCTTTGCCTCTCAAACTAACCTAAATTTAGGGCTGACGTCATAGTGACAACAACAACATTATAGGTGACGTCACACTTCTTTTAATCTTTGCTTGGCTTAAAACGTTGTGGTACTTGTCACCTTGTTTAATAGACTTTGAGTTGTTGATTGTTCTCATAAGCTTAGTTGACAAAATGTCCTTCTCATTGTCTCTAAATTTGACCTAGTACTAGGGCTGACGTCACCTTATTTCTGCAATTGTGATGCAGCAAATATATTTATGTATGAGCAAATTTACATTGTGATAGTACAAAGACTTGATTTTACACATTGAAGGCCATTATCTCTTGTGTATTTATTGATGAAGTGATATTAATATAAGCTTTTATTGCAATCATTGACTTCGTCAATACTTACTCTTATCATTGCTCATATATATTTAAAGATAGTCATTAAATGGTGAAGTACTAACCACTGCAGCACGTTCTAGTTCTTTTTGTCTTGTCTCGCAAGCAGGTGCCTTCCAGTGGGACTCTTCTCCTTTTGACTATCATTTGGCAGTAATCTGTGAAGGGAAGCCTATCTTTAGTCTTTGAAGCCTTAAACCTTGATCCTTCTCCTTCAGAACCCCATATTACTAGGGACGTCTCCCTTGGGATTAGCCACCCTAAATAGAAAGAGCTCCCCATCGAGGTGACAGTGGGTGGGGAAGCTCCTGTTACGCCAGTTTGAAGCCTTGACTCAAGCTACCTAAACCCTTCCTACAAACTGTGCGATAACAGGTTTATTTCAAAATTAAGTAGTGGATGGTTTGTTAATGTTATGAATTTCATTATAGTTACCCAATTACTGTTGCTGAACCATGACACATTCATTTCTCTGTGAAAGATAGGGTTTGGGTGATGGGATGAAGCAGGAGTTTAGAATAGAAAAGATTGTTAAATGAGTTCATTATAGTTATCCTCCCTAGTTCTGATTTTCTCGAATGACTGTCAAAAATAATAAAAAAAAGTGAATAAAAGCTATAGAAAAAAAAAATTATATACAGTATGTACAGTGTCAGCAAAACTCAACATTTATGGAGTTGGGGTGGCTAGATTGCCTTCCCAGCCAAACACAATTCGAACGGTAGGATCCTTACTTACTTACTAGTAGAAAGATTCTTTTGAGGGAGGTTGATGATAAAGTCGTAGCCGGTTTCCATTGACCCGAAATGGAGATCTAGACCTGTCGATGGTGCTTAATGTGACTGTGACATTATCATGGAATTCATTGATTTCGTATAGTCCTAGCCACCGTGTCCGTAATTTTTCTGAAAAATCTTGGAATCTGGAATCATAGAGGGGCGCCCAATCACCTTTTATAAATGATTTTTCCTTGATATGCTTGTTATGCCAGGTCATTCTATGTTGTTGAATAGAAGTTGTGTGCTCTACAATAGACATACGTGCTTCATCCAATTCGTTGAGTTGTTGAAGGCGTTGCTTATGTGCTTTTGTAAGATCCAGTCTGATTTCTCGGGCCATCCTTAGAGTCTTGATTTCAAACTCAATTGAGAAGATAGGTTATTTTCCATAGACTAAATGATAAGGAGAGTAGCCAGTGGTGTTACGCCATGTTGTGCGGTAATCCCATAAGACATTTGGGAGCTCTGAAGCCCAATTCTATCTATTTGTTGAGACAGTCTTTGTCAGGATTTCCTCCAGGACTTTATTGGTGCTTTCCACTTGCCCATTTGCTTGTGGATGGTATGGAGAAGTAATTATGTGCTTGATATAATAATTATCTAGGGTGGTGGTGATTCTATGAGCTGTAAATTGTGACTCCCCATCAGTAATTACTTCTCTTGGTAGTCCACAGCGTACGAATAATTTGAAAAGAAATTTGATGACTACTTCTTCTGTTGCATTTGGTAAGGCTTCTGCCTCTACCCATTTAGTCATGTAGTCTATTGCAACTAGAATATAGGCCTTCTAATTTGACTTTGGATTGAAGTGGCCAATGAAGTCTAGCGACCATATCTCAAATGGTTCCGCAACTACTTGTGCTTTCAAAGGCATTTCATCAGCCTGACCTGGTTTTCCCATCCGTTGAGAACTATCGCAGGTCTGGACATATTTCTTCACGTCTCTAAATATTGAGGGCCTACAAAAATTTTTGTCCATTCCTGCGATCTGCAAAATGCCCACCACAAGGCTCATCATGTCTGACCTTTAGTATGTCGTAGATTTTGTCATCTCGTACACATCTGCGGATCTGGAGATCAGCTCCTGTATGGAAGAGATATTCGCTGATCCAGACGAATCATGTGCTACACTGGATGATCAATTTTCTTTCCCTTGATGAAATATGTGTCGGTAATATTCCCGCTACCAAGTAATTTTCCACATCAACGTACGAAGGTGGCTTTGTAGTAACAACAAACAAATTCTCATCTGGAAATCGATCTTCGACTGTTAAGGAGTCGTCTATTTTGGGTATGTGGGATAGGAAGTCTATGATAAGGTTTTCTCTCCCGGGTTGATCTTTGATGGTGATATCAAATTCCTGCAATAGTAACAACCATCGAGTGACCCGTCCATTAGTAATTGGTTTATTGTCTAGATATCTAATAGAAGAATGATCAGTATACAGAATGACCGGATAGCCTATTATATAATGACAAAATTTATTGATGGCATGTATAAAAGCTAAAAACTCTTTCTCTGTTACTGTATAATTAAGTTCAGCTGGATTAAGATTCTTGCTAATAAAATAAATGGTGTAGGGTTTCTTGTCCTCCTCCTGTCCGAGGACAACACCTATGGCAATATCTGATGCATCGGTGGATATGTGAAATGGTATTTTCCAATTTGGTCCCCTTAACATCGGTGTTGTCGAGATCAACTTCTTGAGTCCTATAAATGCCACATCACAATTTTCAAACCATTGAAACTCTGCATTACCAGTCAAAGCATGTAAAGGTGCAACGATTCTTGCAAAATTTTCCATAAATCTACGATAGTATCCTGAAGCGCCAAGGAAACTACGTACCTCAGTTTGTGTGTGTGGTGTAGGTAGATTAAGGATTACCTCTATTTTTTCTAGATCTACCCTAATTCCATCTGCAAAGATATAATTCCCTAGTACCACACTAGTACCACACCTTCTGTCATCATCATGTGACATTTTTTGTGGCTTAAACATAACTTGGTCACAATGCACCACTCTAGTATTTACTCTAGGTTATTCAGTGCTTGATCGAAGTCGTCTCGATAAGGATTGAAATCATCCATATAGACTTCAATCCCTTCATTGATTAGAAATATGAATATGCTCAAAATGGACCTTTGAAAAGTGGTTGGAGTGTTACAAAGTCCAAAGTGTAATACTCTGTATGCAAAAGTGCCCCAGGGGCTTGTGAATGTAATTTTATCTTGATCTTCTAGGGCAATCTGAATCTGATTGTACCCGCTAAAACCGTCTAGAAAAAAAATAATTTCTTTCCTGCCAAAGTATCCAGGACCTAGTCAATGAAAGGCAAAGGGAAGTGGTCTTTTTGAGTGGCTTTGTTAAGTTCCATGTAGTCAACACAAATTTTCCATTTCCCATTTTTCTTTGGGACGATCACTAATGGGGAAACCCACCGACTATCTGATATGGGATATATAAAATTTACATCCAACAGCTTTTGTAATTCTTCTTTAACGATATCCCTAAGGTGAGGATTCAATCTTCTCTGTGGCTGTTGGATTGGCCGGGCATATTTTTCAACATAAATGTGGTGTGTGCAAAGTTGTGGATCAATAGCTTTCAAATCAGAATATTCCCATGCAAAAGCTTGCTGGTATTTGGAGAGGACTTGAATTAGCTTTTGTTGTTGTTGTTCATCTAAATTGGCATTGATGTTTAGAGACATCCCTAGTGCAATCTCGACGGGTTTGTTGTTATGAACCATTGTAGTTGGAATTTGTTGTTCCATTAAATCTTCCAGCAGGTCTCCCTGTGCTTCACAATCTAGAACAGCTTGGAGCATATGGCAAGTTGGGTTGCTCATGGTGGCTGGAATATTGATAAACCCATTGATTACATCATCCTCTAGATAGTTTTTAAGTCTAAGGGATTCCTCCTGTGTAAGAGGGGCTTGTAAATCCCTCTCTGGGTATCGCGGTGGTGGAAATTGTGGATATACGAAAGTTGGACTTGGCTTAGCAGGAGGATATAAAATGAGATTCTTTGTGATATCCCCTCTAGTGATTGTCATATTACCTACTCGACATCCTATGTACACATCTATTGTTGCAAGCCATGGCATGCCCAGTATTAATGGATGCCCTTCAAGTCCACTTCTTCAGTTGATGATGAGGAAGTCCACCAGATATTCCCAAGAGTCGACGGAGATGGTTGTATCATGTAATGTGCCAATTGGTCTAATTACCAATCGATCTACCAACTGCAACATTATTGCAGCGGGTTCGAAGTATTTGAAGCCCATGGTATTGTAGGTTTCCATAGTCAGGATGTTGATGGTTGCTCCCAAATCAACTAGTGTATTTGGAAAAGAACAACCCTGGATCTGAACTGTCACTATGGGATTCCCTGGATCTTCATATTTGATCAGTTCTTGTCTACCAAAAATTAGATCAGACAAGGCTCCTACCACATGGACTGTTGATGATGGATTTTTAATTTTTCTGACGGGCTTTCTCCCACATAGCTCCTTGATCATTTTTGCGTAGATTGGGATGTCCTGGAGAGCTTGCAAGAGTGGAATCTTAATATATAAATTCTTGAGTTCCCCTACTATGTCAAAGTTGGGATACACGATCGTTTTTGTTATCATCAATCTTTTGGGGAAAGGAGGGGAGGGCATTTCATCCTTATCAGGATCTTGTGATTCAACTGTGTTCCCCCCTTGCTCAATTTCTTCTGTTATTACCACAGTTGAAGGTGTTATTGATGGTTTTTTTTCACTCTCCTGCTCTTGAAAAATGTTATTTTCCATAGGAGAGATTATTCTTCCCGATCTCAACCGTAGTTTGTTGCACCCTACCGAGTTGGTATCTCCTTCCCCATTCTCCATAATCTGGATGAGTTGAGTCAGTCTGTTATTTGGATTCGGGTGAGGCTAGGCTGGTAGTTGGGGGCGCAATTGTGATTGTGGATTTTGAGGTAATTGGAGTGGTGCTTGTAGCGTAGGCCGAGTTTGAGGGGCCATCCCCATGGGTTGGTTGTTTATCCTCATGAGGCGCTGCCAATTCTAATTCCAATTTGGGTTTTGGGTAGTCATGTTGGGACACTGTGAAGGGTAGATATTGTTATTTGAGTTTTTCCAGGATGAGGTGGTATATTGTGAGTTAGGCCAAGTGGAAATTGTGGTTGGCTGATTCTGCCATGGAGGATTTGCAGCGGGCTGGTTTTGCCAATTGGGATTTGCAGGTTGGTATTGTTGGGGTTGCTAGTTCTGATTAGTAAATGGTTGACCCTACCATGTGCTACCAGGAGCTTGCTGCTAATTATACTATCCAGAGAAGAAAGAGGAAGGGCCTTGTAGTGTATTTGGAGGTTGATTCTGCCATTGACTTCACTGAGCCATAAGATATAACGGCTCTGTTTCTTCTTCTACTTCTCTAAAGACATCTTTCAGTCCAGGAAGTGATGTACATTGTTCTATGTCATGATATTTTGTGTAGATAGCACAAACCTGAACCATGTCCAAAGGGCAATCCCTTGGACCATGTTTCCTTCTACACCTGTGGCAAAATATGGCCAATGTTTGTTCTTCTTCAGTTTTCTTCTATTTGGTTTGAAATACATCCAATTTTGTAGTTAGAGTGCTCAGAATATCTATTTTGAAGTTTTCTAAGAGATTACCAACTTCGGCTCGTGTAACACCCCCGCTGGTAATATTGCTATTTCTGGTGAGGGGGGTACGCATCCCTGATCTGGTCCATGAACTTCCTCTTGAACACCTGATGCACAGTAGGACGATGTCATCATAAGTTTCTTGATAAATTCCACCCTTCCCCATTAAATTCAATGTTTCTACCCATTCATCTTTCATACCCTTAATCAGAGTTTCCTTAAGAACTTCACCTGGTAATGTGCCATTGGGCGATATTTGTAAATTATATTGAAATCTCTAGACATATTCTTCTAATGATTCATTTTCTTTTGCAGTCATTTGAAAGATTTCATCTTTTAAGTCTCTAGTTCTACAATAATCCTGATATTTTGTCAAGAAGTCATGTTTCATCTCATCCCATGAGTTTATAGTCCCCCCCCCCCCAATCCCATAAACCATCGTAGAGTTTCTCCTTTCAAAGTGGAGGGGAAAATTTTTAGTTTTTGGGGTTCGGAGGTGTAATCATAAACTCTACATAGGACATAAAATTCAAATAAGAATGCATCCGGGTCTTCTGAGATTAATCCATGAAAGGTTGGCAGGTTTTGTAGGGGAATTTCCTTCATGGGGGCATTGGCGATTGGATCAACTATCGGATATTCCAAAGTGGAAGTCTAGGGACGTTGTGGATTTCGTTGTGCCATTTGATCGAAAATATGCCAAATATCTTCAGGGATTTATTGATCCAGGTACTTTATTTGAATTGGTTGGTTATCTAATCCTCTAGGGGATTTGATTGCACTTCCTCTATCTGGGATTTTGGGTATGCCTTCTTCTTTCACAGGAGATTCGAGGTCAGGTGGTGGGTCTATCTTGGCTATCCCACTGGTTTCTCCTTCTCCTTCCTCCAAATTACAAGAGTTTACCTCTTCTAAAGGGTTGAGGGGTGGAAGATCTGTGCTCTGAAAGCTTTGTTCAGTCCCTTCAGTTTTGTTATGAATCTCAACATGGGCTACAATTGGTGAAACTGCCACCTGAGGGATTTGGGTAGATCCTTTTCTAGGTCCAATCGAAGCTTGAGATTCTTCTTTACGGATGATGTCGTCTATGAAAGTGCTTCTTCTATGGAGCATCGAGCCCTAGGGTTTGGTAATTTTTGGTGATGGTTTTGGTTTTTCAAGATCTTTCTTCTTAGTCATACACACTTCACACAACAACGAAAAAAAAGGGAAAATAAGAAAACACCTATACTACCTCTTATTGTGTCAGCTGGAGCTAGGCACTAGCATAAGCATCTTACTTATTACCTGTGTAGGTTCTTACCCTCCATATTCAATACCTAGTCCTCCAGAGGCACAATCTATGCTACCTTTGACATTCTTCCCCGACAATGGCGCCAAAATGTTGGGCTCTAAAGATGTCTAAAAACAAACTTAGTTTAACATTAATTTATCAACTCGAGGATTCATCTTTTATCTCAAAGAATATCAGCAAAGTCTATGCAGATAGCTTATAGAGGCTAAAATCGTGTAGTTAAAGCAGATCTGAGTTTATCAACAATCAAGTTCCTCAAACATTCATTAAAGATTCTAGGAATTGAAATCTAAAGCTGTGCAATGGAAAATAACTAATTAATCTATTGAACTCATTTTAAGAGCAATAATTGAATCTAAGTACAGACTTGCAGAATAGGTTATTATTATGAATCAAATTGCTAGAAAGTAAAAGGTGAATTACTCTATCTATGAAAAGAAACATAAACTATAATCTAATTGAAAAGGGATAGCAATCGTAATTCTATTGAAAGAAATAACAACTATATTTTAACAGAAAGGAACAACAATTGTAAACTAAGTGAAAGGAACAACAATTGTAAACTAAGTGAAAGGAACAACAAGTGTGAACTTATGAGGAACTGTCACGCATCAAATCTCAGTAATAGGAATTGGAACAACAATCATCTAATGCTTCAGGAAACATCTATCTCTTGCAATTGACATGAAATCATCAACACACTTATGCATTCATTTAACTATTGTAAAAGAGAATCGAATCACAAAACAAAAATTGAACTGATACAAGTAGAGGTCAAATAGTAGCTCCTTCAGACTGGGCCCTTGGTCTGTAGAAGCACTGCTATTGGAAATTCAGTATATAGAAATGGTAAAACTTCTCAAAGATTTTATTAATTTCATAGCTGGTACAACATCTTACAAAAACTGTTAACGCATAGAAATTCTAAGTTCTGAGTTCTTGGATGCAATTCTTCTCCCCTTTTTCAAGGTCTATTTACCCCTTATATATTACAATAATCTGGGTAAATTAAGCTATCCTGAGGATTGAGAGATCCTTAGGATTGCTTTACTATTATAAAGTTACAATACAAGAAACTCAATCATCTTCAAAATCGCCTTGCGCCATACAGTCCTCAACCTCAAATAGCTTGCGCATCTTCAAGATTTCCTTTGTTATCTTGGGTGTGACAATATTTAACTAATCCTGTAATAAAACCAGACAATTTCAATCATATTTTAGGATCTATGTAATCTAACTTTAACAATAACGCAAAAGAGTATATTATTCATTTTCTATTCTATTTGCTCCTAAATAACCGAAAAGTTAATCAAGATGATATCATGAAATGTGGGAAAAAGGAAGATATGTATATCTTTTTCATAATCTAACAACAGGATTTTCCATATATGGGTTCCAGACCATCCATGATGGTTACTCTACCCTTTGAATCAATTTTTGGCTCAGGATTGCTCGCAGTCTTTGTGATTCTTAAGCTGTTATGGGATATTTGAACTGTGTATTAGTGTTGATTATGTGGGTTCTTACGGTGATTATTCTGGACTATTGGCACTTTAAAACATAAATGGTTATGCTCTCCTTGTTGTGTGTAATATTTTTATAGGTTTATTGGATAAAATAACAGTGCATCCTGCTCAATCATAGATTGGGTTTTTTACTCTGGTTTCTCTATTGAAATTGATTATTATGATTTGAGAAGCTTTCAGCTCTATACATGGGTGTTACAACCAGTCTTTGTGTTTAAGATTTTCCCACTCCATGTTTGTCTCTGTGGTTGATAATTTTTGACCCTGTGGGTTGCAATATTAACTATTGGAATATTTAATCATTTTTTTTTCCTTGACTTGGAAAAACCTCAAGTTGTTAGCTATCATTACATTGCCCTCACTAACACTGTTTCCTGGAAAGCATTGCACAGTATGGGTTTTGTTAGCACAAGATTGGTTAAGGTGCCAAGTGTTAAGAAAAATCATTGAAACCACTCTCACAATGTTCCAAGCATCAAAATAACCCACAAATTTATGCTATCGAATTTCATGCAGATACACAGGCGGGCGCTACCTAAAGGCGCTATCGAAATTCTGGTAGAGGCTGAATTGTGCAAAGTTATTCTGCCAGTTTTGAGTCACTAATTTAAAAATTTGATTGTGAAAAATTGATAAGGTAGTTTTGAAAACTGGAGGAGGTTTTTGTTTATAACATTCCAGATAACAAAAACCTCTCTCATTTTTTTAAAATGTGTTATGGTTTGAGAGATATTAGACATAGAAGTGGCACTACCAACTGTTTTACAGTGGTGGTACCTAATTTCCTGTAGCGGTCACGGTTTTTTATATTCGCCTTGTTGGGAGGTTTCCACCTGTCAAGAAGGATTAGAATGGATTCTAAAGGATCATTTAGATGTCAAGGGACACCTACACCTAAGATTTATCTCTATCAAAGGCCTCATTCAATGAGGTGGAGACATTTTATTAATGACTTCCAACAAATTCCTGAAAATTAGCAGTTTGTTGGATTTTTGTCTCTTTGATTGTTGCCACCTATCTCCAAGGTTTAGAATCCAATGGAGGAGATGGGATTCGACCTCCTAAGGTTATGAGGATGCTATTTTCTATTTAGCGAAGTAAATATATGTTGGAGGAGGGATTGATGAACCAAGAGAGGCTTGAGAGAGTAGGAACAATTAGAGTTTCTCATTTGTAAGCCTGAGCCTGTTTGTTATGAAATTTCTGCCATTAAAGATTCATGATAGATGTTATCAGATTGTATTCTTTGTTTTCACACTTCTTTTTTATATTCTTGCTTGAACATATTGCAGGTTTTGAGGATCATAGCTGCCATTGATTGATGGATTCATGAACAACAAAGGATCTGTTGTAGCTTTCCCATTAAATCATTGTTCATTGTTTAATAAAATATTTATCTATTGCAGAAAGGATCTCTGTTAAATGGGTGTTCTTCCTTTTTTCATATTCACCATGATTCTACTCATAATTATATATCTATTTGTCTCAAATACAGTTTGATTTCCTTTGATCTATAGGATGTTATGACTCCATGCCCAATGGAATCCCTCTGCAGAATTTATGTTGCCCTCTACCTTTCTTTCTCACCTTGCTGATCCACCTATTCAAAAACCATTTTAATACATTTACATTTCTATGTTACCAAGCTTACTCTCATTTGAAGTCTGGGAGTGACTCTTGGAGTGCTAAAATTTTTGGCATCATTGTCGGGGACATATTTGAGCAGATTGAAAATCTCATTGGGAAGAATGGCATTGCACAAATCCAACTTTAGATGATGACTAAAGTTGGACATCTTCAAGACTACACCTTCACCATGGCGATTCCATTTTTCAGAATATGTTGGTGACTCCACTGGAATGAGAAAAATTAAATGGCTATGAAGGCTATCCTAGTCAGAAGGTTTTCCCCACTCAATTTCTCAGCCATAAATGATTATCCACGTCCTGTGCCTCTTATTGATGAATGGAAATAGCTTTTGCCTAGATTGTATGAAGGTGAGGATGACATCCCTCTTGAGCATGTTCAAGAATTCCATGCTTTAATGCAGCAGCTTGACATCCATCATGAAGATATATTGATGAAGATGTTCATGTATTCATTAGATGGGGATGCATGTAAATGGTATTTCTCGTTACCCCCTTCCAACATTTCATCCTTGAAGGATTTCCACAGAGTATTCAATGAACACTACAAAAGGTTTTATCCCTCTGAAATTATTTGTCATAACTGTTGTGAGGGATATGTAGAATGCGCTCAAGATTTTTTAGATTGCTTTGTTGAATATAAAGATGAAAACAATTTTATTCACTGTCCAAATGAAAGCATAAAGAATACTCCTGTATCTACAAATTTAAGATGACCCAGAAGCTGAAATTTTTACCAAAGATACACTACTAATTTCTGTAAATGGCCTCCAGATTTCAGGGTCTGAAACGTTACATAAACGTTTTTATAGCGAAAATTCCACAATGACTCCTTTCAGGATGATTCCAGAACCCTATCTTGTACAGGCTGTATCTCCAAAAGTATAAGGCCTCAGGAGCTGAATTTTTAAGCCAACGTACCTTGATCCATCTTCTAAATACCCTCCAAGCCGTTCCTTATGAAACTTTGTAGAAAAAAATTTATAGCGAAAATTCCACGGTGTCTCAGATGTAGCAGCATAACCCCAAGACCTTGAGCTGTGATACCATATGTTAAGAACCAAACATCAATATAGCATAGAAAAACCTCAGGAAAAGTACTCAATGCCTTGAAAAAGAGATAATTTCAGATAATAAGCCTCTTCGAGGGGGAAACCTCCTTTT
>ML788660.1:145214-159119 GCA_009831015.1 Picea engelmannii
CCTTTCAATAAAATAGAATAAGGCGGATGTAAGAAGACCTAATAGAAGCTTCCGCTTCTAGAAGGATCTTCCTCTAGATGCTTCTTTTTAGTATAAATAGGAGTCGAGGGTATGAGAACCCTAGCTTGGATATCATTGTAATAGAGCGCTTCTCGACTGGAGTTTTCCCCCTCGAAGAGGCCTGTGAACATTGCTTTCTGATTCAAAGTGCTATTTTTGTTGCTATTTCATATATCATTTCTGTGTATTGTGAAGATTATGCTGGAAATTTTACTGTTATTCTGTCATTTCTAGCATTTCGTTTCTGTTCTGCATATTTTATATATCTGGTATCTTGAATTCCTATTATCCCATTTGGCTTTCTTATCATCATCAGTGGGTTCTTTTTCCTTTCCCAAGCTAATCTGGTACAGGTCTTTACTTCTTAATAAATCTTCCATATAAGATTTCCATTGGAAGCAGTTGTTGCTGGTAAGCAAGACATTACTTGTAGAAGTCATATTAAATATGAAGATAATGTGGATTTAAAAAACTAAAACTAATGATCTAGATGGAAAGATCTCGAAACATTATGCGGTTAAAAAAAAA
Organism: Picea engelmannii; assembly: GCA_009831015.1. NCBI lineage: Eukaryota > Viridiplantae > Streptophyta > Pinopsida > Pinales > Pinaceae > Picea > Picea engelmannii. Next base: position 145,803 of record ML788660.1, read on the forward strand.
CGGTACTGAAAATGGACTTTCGATGTGAGAGTTATTCCCTTTTTTAAAAAGGGCATAAACGGTAACCAACTGACCAGGTGATAGTGTGATTTGCTTTATGAAGTGACCCACTTTTATAAAGAAAAGTGGGGATCACTTTTACAATGAAGTTACTTTATAATAGAAAATATGCATGCAAAATAAATAACTCTAAAATAAAATATTAAAGCTACTTATAGTGATTTGCTTTTATACTTGAAGTGAAATACACTTTACAATTTTAGCATGAACTTTTTCAAAAAAGTAACAAAAGAGAGACTTGAACTCAAGATCTCTTATTTAATAAGGAAAGTTTTAACCAAATGGTCTAGAAAAACATATTGTAATGTTCATAAGAAGAATTGTTGGTGTTGTTGTTGTTGTTGTGGAAGACGGCCTTGGAGAGCGCGCTAAAAAATAACTCTTTTCACACAAGAAAAAAATTTCGCTTCTCGATGACAACAAGGGTTAGATCTCGATTAGCTTACCCGGAAGATGCACCTTTTCCTATCTGTTTTTGATTTTCCGTGATAGCACAGGGTGTGGGGAAAAGAGCATACACAGATCTAAAAGAGTATCAACACGAAAAAAAAAATACAAAACCGAAATAAAACAAAAATACTTCTCTACAAAAAATTTAAAAAATGCTTATTCAAACTTTATACCTTCGGATCTGACTGTAATGGTCGTATCTTGGGCAAACGAAAACCTTTTTGAGTGAAACAAAAAGTGTTACTGAATGAAATGAGTGTTTCGATGCAATGGAATAGTCCTATCAACCCATGAATGTACGAAAATGACAAAAAATGGATATGAGACAAGTCAGCTTCACGATCTCGATCTACAATAGGAGCGGGTCTTCAAACAAGCTATGATACCATGTTCGAAAACAAAGGTATTCCAACAGAGGAAAAAAAACTTTAGTAACCACTCACATAACCAGATCAAATATCAACACACCGATGTTTTTATGTGGTAAAAACCCTACGGGGAAACATCCACAACCCCAGTCAACGCGGCCACTTGGAGCGGTTTATTAATGCAAAAGAAAACAATTATAGAGAGATTTTACAATAGAGTTTATCACAATCGATCATCGGCAAATGACCCTCCATGCTCTTTAAATAGAGATCATGGACCAATTAGGTGTTAAGCCATGGATCAATGGTTGTTAATATCAAGGAGAGTATGAACCATCAGTTCACTCTATGTTAGGAACATATCATGACCGTTGGATTTCCTAAATACAAATGCATACTAATGAATACTAAAGAAACACACTTTTACCTAATGACATATTAGACCAAGTAGATCTTAACTAACTCCTAAGTGTCTAAATATCCTAACACTTTCTGAGGAGGGAAAGACCAAGTCTAAATAATCGGCAGTGGAAAAGGAACCTTGAGCCCAGGCATGCTCGAGAACTGGATCTACCTCTTGTGCGGGAGTTAGATATAGGTCAGTGGAATATCGTTGGACTATAGAGTATGAAAATTATGTCATGGACAAGGGCATGGACATGCCATGATGACCTGTCCCTTCCATCGTGGTTGATGGGGAAGGAAGATTCCACAGATGATTAAAGTAAGTCATGCGGAATGACGACATTGAAAAGATTTCAGCCTTAGGTTGGTCGGGGACAACCGATATCATCTTGACATCACTGGAAGGAGGAGGGTAATCTAAAGTACCCATGAGAGGTGGGCACAAAAAAACCCACACATTGATGACGTCGGGCTGTGGGTTATCAATCATCAGGACCGTGGATGCACTCGATGCAAGGTCTGTCCTGGAGAAGAATAATTGATCAATGGTCATGATTCAGACCTCGTGTGGAAACAACAAGACACGAAATACTATGGAAACCACTACATGCATGATATATTTCCAACTCCTTCCTAACAGTAGGTTGTAGTCGAGAGGCGGATCGACCACTTCAACTTCGACACACACAGTCTTCCCTCCTAACTACACGGGGCAAGAAGGAATGATTTCATGTGGCCTGAAAGAACGATCATTGAAAGTCGTAAGAAGAGTTGGTGAAGGAGGAAAAATGGGTTGGCCAATGGCCTTCCAACACGCAAATGACATCATATAATTCGAGGCGCCCTCATCAACCACCGTACGAAAAATATTCTGGGTAAAATGTTTTGTGGTGTAAGCCACTACTATCTAAAATGCGACGTGGTATGGGAGACGAGGCTTCAATTTGATTGTATCAAGCATGATAGTTCCCAAATTACATGTCTCAACAGATCCTAAGGTAGCTAGCAGAGCCTTTCTCTGTGAAGGGAAGCTCTGGAGGACCTCCAAAGGAGACATTGCGTAAGGGGTTTGCGACAAATCCTCCACCGCGGATTAATTCTAGGCATCCCTCGCATTTGGATTATGTGAAGCCTTCTTGAATTTCCCTTTCGGGATAAGTGTCATTGTTTCTCGCATCATTCTCTTGATATGGAGAGGAACAGATGGGTTCTCGGCTTCTTTACCATTTTTAGTAGTACTTGGCATTCCATAATCATGTGCCCTCGTAGCTTTGTGATATTCACCTTTCAACATATAGATATTCGAGGTAGAGGGATTACTAGATGACGAAGGGGGTCCCTGACTGCCCCCATCCACATTCGTAGAGGCTTGATTTAAATTTTCCCCATGAGGAAATGGGTTCATTAACACTGCAGGCTGTTGTTGCGCCAATAACTTTTGGGCCTCCACGAGTCAAGGGAACAGGTGAGTCGAGTGGTCTTCCATGCAAAGGTTACAAGGATACTTCAACTTCTTTCTCTCTATGTTTCCCCTGCCATCATTAATGGTGTGTTTCTTATCACCCTTACCCTTCTTTCATTGTTTCTTCTTCCCATCGGCCTCTTGGTTGGCCTTTAGGTTCGTCAATTCTACACTGTGTACATCTAACGTCTGAGTAGGGGGAGAAGCCAAACTAAAGTTTTGGTTGGTCATTGTTTACTGTATCGATAATTGCTGCAATTGATTTGATAATTGATCAATATACTTAGCTTGTGCTGAACCAACAATGCCATCGACATGTGGTCCAGACTTTTGTCTGGTCTTTTCAAGTATAGACTTTGGTGCATCTGGAAATAATTTGTAAAGTAAACCAGATTGAGAGTAAATCAGCTCTAGTTGTTGAGCTCTCAATATTGCTTCTTCTTCTGAAAAGACCCCCGACGTTTCTACATCTTTGGATAACTGCAAGACCAAAGACTTGATGAACCACTATAGCAGAAAAGTCGGTGGGATTGGTACCTTTATCAAACTCTTTCGGCGTCTTCATTCTCAGATGTGATCAAAGATATGGTCTACCTTTGTCTACTCAAATTTTTCCAGCAATTCGGTGTCGGCATCATATCTCATAGGTAATTGAAAATGGTTTAAGAAAACCATGGCCAATTCGCCAAAATTAGAGTATCTTGAGCGGTCGAGATCGATGTACCATTTCGTGGCACTCCTGATGAGAGTGCGTTGAAACAGACAAAATTGTATGGAGTTGTCTTTCAATGAGTTGGACGAGCACCATAGGTGAAAGGTAGTCACATGATCACCTAGATATTCATTAGGCTTTCCCTCGAACTTTGGAATGTCTAAGGGAAACTTGATCGGCATAGTAGGACAATGTGGATCGTGACAGATTGGGTCATTCAATAATCTTGACAAGTCTGGCAGATGCAAAGTTTCCAGAAACAATAGCTTAGGTTGTTGAATATGTACAGGAGGATAGGGGCAGGGGTTTTGGCTGGCACTAGGATGCCAGGAAAATTTAGGTTGTTGGCTTGGGTTCTGGTAAAAACCATGGCCTAGGCTAGCATTCAGATACTGCTCTTGTTGAGATGTCATTAATTGACTCCCGTAATAGGACGTTGATGGATGAGATGGGATTGCTCCCAACATTGTGTTCCAAAGGTTTTGGAAAGGGTTTCCCCTTGTCAATCCAACAGGCATAGGTATTGAGCCTTTCCCAGAGTTCCATTGACCATGGAAGGGGTTTCCCCTAGTCGGCATCCCTGACGAGGGAACTGATCCCTACCTCGGATTCCAAGGTCCTTGAGAAGCGTGTGCCCCCAGTGTAGGAATAGTACCCTGTGCAGGATTTTGTGATCCAAAAATACGGTTTCCCCCTGCTGAGATGATAGCTGATGAGAATGTGTTGTTATCAAACATGCAAAACAAAGAGAATAGAAAAAAACCCGCCGGTGTGGAACTAGAAGAAGGTCCTTGACTACCGACTCTGAATAAGCTATAGTTCATGTTCATCCAAGTGGTATTTTGAGAAGCACCACCAAGCGAAGGGGACGACGGAGGTATATGAACCCTGCCATAAGGGAAAGCATTATAAGGGGATATGGTGGCCCCCTGTGGACCCTTGCAAAGGAGCATTTGAGCTCCATGCCCCCAAACTCATGGTCTGTAGGGTGGAGTAGGTGAGGACCGAGTTCGTGTCAAATATTGGCATCCCATATGAAAATGGAGGACCCGTCACACTCTATGTAAATGGTGCAATGATCTCCGCCATAGATAGAATCAGACCACTGGTCGAGGTAGAGGTGGTCGAGACCATAGTGGATCAGACCTGTGAGGCTGAGTTAGGAGGAAGAATGCCCCCAGTTGTGACAACCATAGAGGGAGTATGAGGACTCCCAAATTAAGTAGTATCATTTGCTTCCATCGCTTCTTACAGGACTATCTGGCACTCGTGATGTGTTACCCTTGGGGAGGCAAGCTGTATCAAAAGTGGCACCAAAAATTCAGTGATCGGAGGGTTATACAGACCGAGAGATTCCACTCTAAGTTTAGAAATAGTCAGTTCCTCCAGAAACAAATGTTATCCTCTCGAAGATGGCTTGGGTACAGTTTCCTGTATTATAGTCGTCTCAAAACAACCTTGTTGGTCTAGTCTTCGCTTTTGTGATGGCAGTGGTGGCTCCAAGATAACTAGCGGTAGGCCCAAAAGCCTTCGCAATCGGCGAAGCTCTTGATATTCCACTGTGTGAGAATATCAACGACACACTAAGTATTTTCTAACACTGAAGATGAAACACACAATAGAAAAAGTTCCTATGAGATATAGCAAGCAAACCACTTTGACTAGTTGGAAGAACAGTTACACCAGCCAACACTAGAGCAACTTACTGGTGCAATTGCAACTCGAACAAGGAAGCACCCTTCAGGTATACTCTAAAAGGAATGGCCCAATGTCTATCCTAGGTACCGTGGTATGCCCCCGCAGTCACCTGTGTAAGTCCCTAAAATAAAGGCAACTAGGTTTCCAGCTCGTGAACAACTACCTGGCAGGTACAGTCGACAGTCGCGTGGACCGCAATGAGCAGGATATCAAGACCAAAAACTATCGAGGGTATCAAAATCAAGTGTTCTGGAAGACGACTGAGGACCTAAAATGGATTCGAGACCCACGAAGCTCTGTGGAAAATGCAATCAACAGAATCCCAAGATAAGTCCTTTATATGCGTTCCCCACTACGCTTGGTCTGGATTTGGAGGGGTTATCTCACTACCTTTCCGCACATGACATCGTGTTTAACCCCTGTGTTAGAGGAGGGTCCTGGATGTTTTCCACATTACTAGACTTCTACACTCCCTAGCACAGACTCGTATGTTTGTTTTATATCCTTGAAGAGTTTCCTCTCCAACCTAAATCAAGGCTCTATCCTAGTCTAGTTGATGGACCCTACAAGCATGAAGTCTGATTAATTTTAATTAAGTGTTACTTTTAAGTGGTTTATCTTAACTCAAAGGAATGGAAATGAAATTGGTGTTTGTAAAGAGATGAAAGAGAAGAACAAATGATGGAAACAAAATTACTTCTTTTTCAACAAACAAAGATTTGCAAATTGAAAACTCATTAACCAACTTTTCTAACTAACTTTGTTTCTAAGATCTTTCAAAAGAAAAACCTAAAACTAATTTTCACTCGAATACAAGATACTTAAAGTCCTAAGCAATCAGTAAAGAACTTAAGAAATCACTATTCTTCCTAACAAGTAAAGAAAACTAACCTAACTACTTAACCAAACAAGAAAAATATTTTATTTTTATTTTTATTTTATTCTTCAAAGTAAGAAACTTGAAAATGAATTATATTCTTTTCTTCTAAAGCAAGTAAAAGGGAAAAGTGAATACAAGAAAAGACCCAAGAAAATGACTTCTGGTCTACTGTGGATCACAGGGAGTCACTGAAAGAACCACAAAGTCTAAATACAAAAGACTCACAGAATCATTAAAAAAACCCTTCCAATGAAAACACAAGCAATCTTGAAAGATAAAGAAACCGACGCTAAACATAGGCTCAAAGATGTAACTACAGAGACCAGTGCTAAATCAAGAAACCCCTGAGAAGTCAGACTTTAATAAGGGAAGAGGATGACTACCTCTTTTAAAATATATATATATTCTTGACACAGGCACACTACTCACACTTAAGCATGTTGCGTATGTACACGGGTTGTCCAAAGTTAGGGTGTGTATGTACATGTGAAGACCGACTGAAGGCCGCATACACCTCTGTAACTTCTCAAAAAATGGAAACTAACTACCAGGCTGACAAGGCAGGGAGTATTGGTATGGAAGCCCAGAATCCCTTAAAGTCTCGATAACTTACAGATAACTCAAAGAGGTAATTAAACCAATTACAATGCCTAGAAATATCCCCTAAAAACCCTATGGGTTCCCCAGTATGATCTCCAATTCTGCTATAGTGGGAAAACCCCCCTATGGAATACACGAGGGTTCAATCATGCAGGCATAGCTAACCATCTAAATTCTCCTACTTTTAACAACTATCCCAACAATACCCCACATTCATGCATAAAATACAAGATATAAGGATCCGATAATCTTACCTTAAACTCCATGTCTGATGTCGATCCCTTTGCATTCGGTCGCTTCTCGACTGCAAATATCCTCCCAACGATGACCTGCATTCACCAAAATACAAACAAGAAACTACAAACATGCACTCTATATATGAATTAGTGGGTTAGATGTCATAACAAAATGTAAATAAAAAATGAAGATTGAACACATCATATGGCGGGACGAAAAAACATCTTTATATTAATCTCACAAAGTTACTTACAAAATGAGATCGATGAATGCTCCTCGAACTCGGTCCTAGGATCCTCTTCACCAAGCTCCAACTACTTCCATGTATCCTTCTTCTCTCACACTTCTCTCTAGAGAATGGGCATAGGCTTATGGATGAGGAAAAAGGAAAGAATAGGGACTTTTGGCTCAAAAATCACAATGTGGTTGCAAATTCTTGGGGCAAGGGGGGAAAGTGAAATGGGCAGAGTTTCACTGTTGCTATGTTTCTCCTTGAAGTGAGACCCCAACACCTCCTTTTACATGAAAAAAGGATGTTTATTTGGTTGGGTGATGGGATATAGGCACTGGATTAGTTGGGAAACTACCCAATAGCCCATAATCTCAACGAATCCTTTGCAAATTTTTATTTTTTGCAACTTTTGGGGGCATACGCAGGCTATAATGGTGCAGTTAGTGTACGTACACAGGTAGTAGTGGTGCAACTAATGTACATACGTGGGCAGTAGTGGTGTAGGGCGTGTACATCTTCAAAAATAGTGTTTTTAAGAAGATTTGTTCAGTGTTGGCTTTGCAAAAATATTAAGTAAGATGGCCTGATGCTAGGTATGCATGTATGGTTCAATTTAGGGTTATAACACCCAAAGCGGGAGAAAACCACAGAATGTTTTTTCTTATCTGTATTTAAGAATTACATTCATTGGAAGAACCAACTTCCTTTGTTTTCTAACTACAACTAGAAGGATACTCCAACCCACTAGTTTCTCAGGCTACAAACTAAGGGAAGCTCCAAATCCTCAATTCTATAGCTACAACCAAAAGGAGGCTACAACCCCCTAGTTTCTTAGGCTACAACCTGAGGGAAGCTCCAACTCCCCAATTCTATGGATACAACCCCCTATGCTCTCCGGCTACAACCAGAAGGTGGCTACAACCACCTTTTCTTGCCCCGTCCAACCACCCTGATGTAGAAATAGAATAATGGAACCACTGTCACACTATCGCTGTGAGATATACTACTGTAAACCTGTACCAATCAACCTATAATCATCCTGTAACAACCTGTACCAATAATCTGTGCCAACATGCACCATACATCAACATGTATCTCAACCTATACCATAAACAAATGCATCAACCATGCACCAAACCTGTACAAATAACCTATAAAAATAACCCATCCAAACAACCTGTAATCAAAATGTACCATAAACAAGTGCATCAACCATACATCAACCTATATCTTAACCTGTACCATCAATGATTGCATCAATCATGCACTAAATATGTACCAATCATGCATCATGTTGAAACAAAGTTAATTTTTTCTTCTCTAAATCCAAATCTCTATTTTTCTCTGGTTATGGAGCCGCCCTTACTTCTAAAAAGAAGTCAAAAGGTATTATGGGATTTTCGGGTTACGGGATTTGGCTATTAACGAAGTATGTTTTTTAATAACGACTCCAAAGTCTGGTACCGAAGTCTCAAAAAAGTGATTGTTTAAAAAAAATTGAACAGATTTTAAAGTAATAATTAAAAACGTTAACAGCTTTCTAAGCCTTTCACATGTTCTTTTTTGGCCATCTCAACTTAAACAACATTTCAAATTCCTGACGCGCTTTTCACGAAATACCTTTTTTAATCATGATTAATTAAGTTTTAAAGATACTTAACAAATCATTAATCAGTCACAGTTCAATAAGTCAAAGAGTCGACCTTGAGTCTCCTTAAAACCCCAATTCCCGAAGTCGCGAAATTCATAAAAGCTAATGCTATGTTTATTAATAAGTAAGAAGGTTTAATGATAATAAATCCCATCGGGATTTCACGATTCAGGATTTCTGGAGTTAAAGATTCATCGGAGTCCTGATACTCCAATCCACGAAAAGTAAAGACTAATCCCTGATCGCAATTAATTAAAAGGTTAAAACAAGTGGTTAGCGCCTAAATAAATCCCATCGCAGTTTCAAGATTCAGTATTTTCTTGTGCCATACCTCTTGGGGACACGATGCTAAAAACTCTGAAACAAAAAATCCCAAAAGCATTAAGCACTTAAACGTAATTAACTTAACTTTAAAACGACATTAATGGTGTTAAATAACTTTTCGCGTTTCGTTATTCGAGAGTTTTCGATGACATTCCTTTTGAAATCCTAGTTTTGAATCATCGATATGTGGAAGTATCTATAATGGATTAGTGGAGATATTTTTAACATAAAGTGCATATATCTAGGAATTCCATCCCCCATTAAAGCATTTTAATTTTTATCGCCTGTATCGGTATGCTAAATTTAAGACAAATTAAAGGTTAATAAAGGTGTGTTATTTCAAATTTCATTATTTCTTTCAGACTAGGAGCGAGTTACATTCAGAAGAAATTACGCATTTATTCTCTGCAACAAGCTTTCATTTTAGCACAAACATCATGGCACCCAGAAAAGTGCCTAAGAAGAGTGAGGAAGCAGGTGAAAGATCAAATCCAGATGGAGGTGTTATATCTGACACTAGCCACATGCTGTGGATTCAGTCAAATCCTGGAGGCAAATTTTTGAAATCTTAAATTATGATATTAGGAATTGCCCTGACAATTTCGGGAATGAAAAGATTGAAAATAAACTCAATTAATCGCAGAGTCTGAGATTCATAAAGTAGCCACACGGTCGAGACTCATGTGATACAATGACATGATAATTTGGGCTTTAGATAAAACCGACATTTAGACAAGGAGCATTCTAAACAACCAAAAGGTCGTCGTCGGCTCATTTAGACCTGAGCACATCCAAGTAATGTATAAACTATCTCATACTTCTAAATACATTTATAATACCGAATTCGTAGAGGAATTTCAAAGAAAGGAGTGTACAGAATTTGATCAACCATATCCAAGTATAATCAAAGAATGGTGGGGAATTCTAGCGAGATTTAGAGCTGATACCCATGGAATTTATTCCACAAGTCTGTTAAACGAATACATGGTTTATATAGCTCTGATGCTATGTAGACTTTTCGGGAGGAAAATCCCTACGCATTTCTCTGCAGAGTGGGTGCCACTTCTACACGAAGTAGCCGAGGGTTACAGTTTCAACTGGGGTAAAATTTTATCATATAATCTAACTAAGGAAATTGTAGAGTACCAAACAGAAAAATCACAAGGTCGACCTGCATATTTTTACATGTCTTCATATATTCTGGATGCTATATGTTACATGACTCCATTCCCCTTGATGAATTAGAGCTGGAACCCAACCTATGTAGATCCCATTCATGATTATCACTCTAAACTATGGGAGGAGAATGTTAAAGATTTATTTTACGAAATCTGTCACTACGTAGTGATACCTTTTCACCAGATTTTTTATGGTTACGCACCTCCTCGTATTTCAGAGCTAATCGAGGGAAATATTAGGGCGATTGAAAATTGGTTTATCGAAGAGGGTTTCTCATATGTCAGGGTTTTCAGGTGCTCGATTCCTCCTCATGCACTTCCAAATTTCCTTCCCGACGGACTAGTGTGCAGGGAGGTGGCCTACCAAATAATAACAGGTGGCATCGACACAGAATTGAAAGCAGTTCAGAAGAAGTTATGGATGTTTTTTCCTATACATATTGGGAAGTATTCACTTATTAACTTTGGTCATTCCAAGGTAGAATATGTAGCACTGGAAGACATCAAATTGGTAGATCTTGAACTCAGAAAACATGATCCTTATCAAATTGTAGGAAATCATCTTGCTCATTGCAATATGAAAATGTATTAACATGAAGATTCTCCCTATGATGACATGTTCAAGGGATCCAGAGCCTGTGAGGAAATATTAGACAGAGTTCAGGCATTATCACCTGACCTACAGACCAACTTTTGAACTTTCCAGAAGCACAGGCGAAGTGGTTTTCCGAAGATACTACAGGGAGAATCAACAACCCCTCCTCCAGATTAAGGAAGTATTCCCCCAGGTTTTGGATCAGAGGCTCATGACAAAGGGACTGTAGAAGAAAATCCAAAGAATTCTGAAGCATCTTCACAAAAAGCAAAAGCTTCACAAACAGAGCGCCCAAAGTCAGAAAAAGAATTTAGGCTCGAGACACCTTCAAAGTCGAGTCAAATGATTCCTCCTTTATCATCAACTATTCCTGTTGATATTCCCAAAATAGCAGGAGAAACTCAAACTTCAGAATTGGGCATCCCTATTACATCCTTAACTCCTTTACAGTCAACTTTTGGGACCCCCCCATATGGAATTCATATATGTAAGTGACCTTACTCCTATCTCTAGAAAAGAGATACCTTCCTCCGACAACTTTTTTAGTAGGAAGAGGAAGGCTGTAGTAAAATAGGAAATGAATCTTAGAGAAGGTACAATGGTGAAGAAACACAGAGTGCTCGTAGATGGGAAGAACCTAGAAGAGGAAGAGTTCGCCACAGAAATAGTAGGCTCTATGGGATATTTGGCCACGACCAATTTATTCTCAGTTGACTCTCTGAAAACAAGGTTGAAGCAGAAAAATCAAAGGATAGCTCAGTTGCAGGACTAAATAAGGCACACATAAAATAATATTCGAGAGGAGTTAAATCAAAGAGTTGAACATGCCAGAACTATTGACAAACATGAAATGCAATTGTTGAAGTCTAGTTTAGATGTAGCGAACAAGTAGATGCAAATTTGTCAAGTGTAGATTATTTGGCAGGAAGAATTAGTGAGACGGCTACAGGCTAAGTTGAAGTCCATTGAAGGAGAAGTTATGAATATAACAACATTTCAAGCCCAAGCATTAGAGGTGCATGAGAAACTACAATAAGAACAACAAGACATGCTTTCTAAAATAGAAATCGTTCAAAACTACTTCCTGGGAATAAGCCACTCACTGGATAACATTTCTTTCAAGGAAAAAGAGGCTACAGCAGTTCGCGCTGCTTTCATGTATGTGCCAAATCATCAACTACTTGTCTCAACCATGTACCCAACATGTACCTCAACCATATACCAAATACATATATGAATATAACCATCAACATTTCTCTAACAATACATCACACTATCCATAACCAAATACCATAAACCATTATATCAAATCATGTGCCACAACCTCATCGCTATACAACCTCTATATGTAACATACCTCAACCAAAATCCCTCATCAATCTCATCATCCAAATATTATTTGTAACGTTGTAATAGACCTAGTGTATATGATCACATACCTACAAACCTTCCTTAACTTTAACAACAAGAGACTAGCATTTGCATCAAACTTTACTTTAGTCTCACATGACTAATTTTGGATTAGTCAACAACCCTAACTTGAAATAATCATAACTATGTACCTGTAATGAATAAATATCTAAAAATAGTAAACAATGTTCTTCAGTGTCTTTTATGCAATGCCTCCAGGTTTAACTACTTGGAACCTCTCATAAAAGGAGTTATAGAAAAAATGGCATACCTTGTTGAATTTTCACTTATTATAGAGAGAAAACTTGTAGAGCATGCCACACACGAAATATGTGTTGTGTGGATTTGAAAATGGTACAAAAAAAACTGCATATTGTATTTGAACCAATACATTTGGTCTTACTGAATTTGGATCTGTTATGAAGAAGTTATGACGTTTTTACTTGAAACACTTGTTTTAGACTAGTTTCAGGACTAGCCACAAACCCTATTTTCCACGGAGTGTAACTCCAAAAATACAACGAACCACAAGATTAAATTTTTGTCACAACTACTAGGATATGTTTCCTCAATGGCCTCCCATGGTTTGAATCATTCTAGAAAAAAATTTATTGCGAAAATAGTGAGATGACCTATAAATAACATACCTTAGAAAGCAGCATCAAAAGAATTTATCCTCCCTTGAATTTTGGCCTTCTTTACTTCACCTTCCCTCTGAAATTCATCTTAGATATCCTTTGGTTACCTCAATCACTTGTAGATATTCAATATGCTCAAGTTTGATTGAAATGAGAGATTCTTTCCTCTTACTTATACTTTCATGTAGCTTCCTCAAGGGGTTATCTTTTAACCATCTTAGCCCACTTTCTTTATTTTAGAGTTAATGTTGATACTGAGAGGGGGGTGAATCAATATCAAGTACAATTTAAAACCTTTTTCAACTTATACTTAAACCATTCAACTATATCCAATGAGAAATGAACATTAGTATAAGAGTTACACCAATACACCACAATACACCATGCACAATATATGAGAAATAATCAATAGTTATT
>ML788660.1:163808-174980 GCA_009831015.1 Picea engelmannii
ACCTTAGAACACATCACCAAAAGACTTCATCCTCCCTTGAAATCCGGCCTTCTTTTACTTCTTCCTCCCTCTGAAATTCGACTTGTATCAAATGAATGTATAATGATGTTTATTTATACCATTTATGTCACTTCCTTTTAACATAGGGCTGACCTGACACTTTCTTATTTTGTAATTATTTTCTGCAATTATCTTCAAGGCCTACATGTACAATTCACTTTGTCATCTTCAAAAATTCATTTCTCCTCAACCATGAGGATCCACGTGATGTGCCACATACCACCGGAAACAACATGATGTATAATATCCATCCATGGGTTTTGTATCTGCATGTTCATTTTCCTTCATGTCCAAATACCTTCATCAATATTACGGTCCAAAACCCATGACTAGGGTTGACATCAATGACAACAACCAATCTTCCAATAGTTAACCCACTTCTAACTACTTGTCCAATTAGTAATTTCTCCATTAACTTTATTATTTAAATAATTTATTTTGTATCCCCTTTGAATTATAGTACACTCATCGATTCACTTTATTATTTACCTTCTATAATCTCTTAAACCACTTTCCTTATTTTAGGGCTAACCCACTTCTAACCACTTGTCCACTTAGTAATTTCTCCATTAACTTTATTATTTAAATAATTTCTTTTGTATCCACTTTGAATTATAGTACACTCATCATTTCACTTTATTATTTAAATAATTTCTTCTTTGCAACCACTTTGACTACTTTGACCTTTTGGGGCTTCTAGATGACTCATGAGGGTTCTCCAACTTCACATGGCCATACCTTTCTAACCATGAGGATTTATGTGACGTTCCACATACCACCAGAAATGGCATGACATGTACTATCCATCCAGAATAGTCTTACCTTCAAATATATTAAAACTAATACCATTATGCATCAAACAGACTTGGGTCCATTACCCAGAACTCTGTGCTACCAGAATTCACTATCGGACTTTCTTCAAGGTTTGACATCAATGAAAACCAGCCCAAATAATAAACAAACTAACCATTTCACATTGATGGAAACACTTTGATACATTAGTGAAGTCATATCACTCATGTTTCCCCTGTGACCATCGCTCCCCCTGGAACCATGCCCTTTTTCTCTTTCTCAAAGAATTTACCTTTGCATCTTATAAATCTCTCCCCCTTTGTCATCAATGGAAAATGTATCTTTCCATCCAGGGTTTCTCTCCTTAATTGAATTGTCCTTGGGGATACTCCCTCTGACTGAAATCTTCCTAAAGTTGATCCCCCAACATGAATTATCCTCTTTATGGTGCTTCCTCGTGTAAATATAAGACATATAAGATAAGCATTCAAAATAATTCATTTTGGAGTAGAAATTACTTCGAGTCTCTAGCAAAAATACTCAAAGGCTTCCCTTGGAAGCAGTTTTGTAAAGATGTCCGCCACTTGTTATTTTGTGCCCACATATTCAACTCTGATGTTCTTCTCTACAACCTATTCTCGTATAAAGTGATACTTTATTTAAAAGTGCTTTGTCTTGGAGTGCATCACCGGGTTATTTGAGATACTGATGGTGCTTGTATTATCACAATAGATTGGAATGGGATCATCATACTCAACCTGCATATCTAAGTAGAATGTTTCTCCACTGGTGATTCTTCAGTCATCAATGAAACCTACCCAATCTACATCTATGTGGGAAATAAGTGATAGATCCTTTCCTTTTGGATACCATAATCCAAACTCTTATGTTCCTTTGACATATCTGAAAATCCTCTTCACTGCTAATACATGTGATTCCTTTGGTGCTGCTTGAAATTTTACCACCTATCCAACTTCCTGCATTACATATGGTTTGGATGTTGTCACATATAGTAAGATACCAATCATTGACCTATATTGCCTTTGGTCTGTAGACTTTGAATCATCATCTTTTCTCAACTTGCAACTAGTTTGCATATAGGTGGTAACTAGTTTGCAATCTTCCATTCCGAACCTCTTTAGCATTTCTCTAATATACTTAGTTTGAGAAATAAAAATTCATTAGTTTCTTTGACGTATCTGAAGACCTATAAAGAAGGATATTTCTCCAAGTAATGAAATTTCAAATTCATTCTACATATCCTTTGCAAATTTCTGGCTTAACTTGTCATCAATACTTCCAAAAATAATATCATCAATATAAACTTCAATTAATAAAATACCATCTTGAGTTACCTTGATGTAGAAATTGTTGTTTGCACTTCCTTTTATCAACCCTTCCTAATGTAGATATTTATCCAGTCTAGAGTATCATTCTCTAGGAACCATTTCTTCAATATAGACTTCTTCTTAAAGTTCCCAATTCAGAAAAGTTGATTTCACGTCCATATATGTCCATACTGTTCAAGACTTTTCTACACAACTGTCCATAATTTTGACTCATATGTCATTGTGCTATCATGAATTACTACTACAACTGATTAATCTATCATATTGTACTTCTCCTAACTGAATGGACTGGATCTGTCTATTCAAATTCTGCAAGATGTGCGAAGGATGGTTCTCTAGTCTGTCTCAGCAACCACATAGAATCCCCCTGTCTATTATTCATATTATCTGGGAGTCTCTAAGCCGGATGGATTAGAACAATTCCTACTTTGAAGTGTATTCATTATCATCTTCATTAGTACATTCAACATCTCTCTAACCTCTGACTTCTTTGTTTCTATCTGTGGATTCATCATTCACTACAATGCCTAAAAGTACAATCTCTTGAACCTATCTTTCTTTTATTTCAATTATTTTTCAAACCTTTATGTATCTGACATCTTTCTTTTTCTCTGTAAAAAAATTTTCATCTCATTTTATTGTCAATCTTGTGATCTCTGGGAGCTAGTGTTTGTTCACCTGTTCTTCGTGTTTCTTATCCATACTTTATTATATATAATATCAGTGTTCTCTTTCATGGAAGTATCGATCATTCTTCTACAATCACTAGCTATGTGTCCATAGTTATGAAATTTGTTACATTCAATGTCACATGGAGACACATAGGCATTTCTCACTTGAACATTTCTTTTATAATCCTTGCAATCTGCAACCTTATGTCAAAACTTAGTACAATAAAAACAATGACCATAAAAGAAATTTGCATACCTGGGAGTGAATGATCTTCTTTTTGGTGTAGTCCTTCTGAATTTTTGCCTTGAATGATCATGATCATGGTTTAATCTTCTTTGTGTCTTGAACATGGATGGTAATCTTGAAGATGTATCTTCAATAGTTTTCTTAGATTATGGTTGACCATGATTCTTTCCTTTGAATATTTTTTCATAACTATTTCTATTTTCTTCATTCTTCTTTTCTAGCAACCTAGAGTGTTCCTCTTCATTCTCTATAACTGATGTGGATGTTTCTATCTCTTCAACGTTCTTGTTGAGCTTGACTATTTTACTTCTCAATGTGACAACTTTTTCTTCAAGCTTCTCAACCTCTTCTTCTTTCTTCATCATCTGAGACTTCATGACTTCTTCTATTCTTTTCGCTTCTTCAAGCTGAATTTTTAATGTGATTATTTCTTCTTCAAGTCCTTTCTCTTCTTGACCAAAATCTACCTCAAGTTGGTTTAGATTGTTAGTTCTTTCCTTAAGATGATATGTCAATATCTTCTCTCTCATTTATACTTCTTCCTTATGTGTTGCTATGTTGGCTTCCAAATACCACTTTTGGTATTCAAGATTTTCTTCGATCTTTTGGGATTCTTCTAGCTGAGTTCTTAAGTTCTCGATGACCTGTTGGGATTCTTCAAAAATGTGAACACTTTCCTTTTGTTTCATCAATTATTTCTTGAGTGACTTATTTTCTTCTCTTAGTTCATCTAAAACACTAATCAATTCTTCTTCATAATTTCCTTCCTTTTCAATTACTTTTTCTATCTCATTTCCTTCATGGAATTCTATTTCAAGATGTCTGTGTTTTTCACAATTAAAGAAAAAAAACATACCTCTGGTGATTATGTACTCTTCATTTTCTGAGTCTGTTTGACATGGTGAACATAATTCTTCTCGATCTGTATCTACATCTTCTTTGGCATTTTCTAAATCTGCGATGGGTGAAGAATAATCATGTAACTTATCCCAAAGTTATTTGGATGATGAACATTTACCAACCTTTTCTCTTACCGTATTAGGTAATCCTTCCCAAATTAAATCCATTGTTATTTTGTTATTTTTCTTCAATTCTTTCTTGGTAGCAGTCTTTTCCCTTTTTGAATTATAATATCCTGTAACAACTGATAGCCAAATATAATGACACTATGCCTGTAAAAATAATTTTTTCCTTATGCTTCACATCTCATATTTTAAACCATTATGGTCAGTAAACATTGGAACTCCATTCTCAGAATAATCCATGATCTCCTTCTAGTGGTTAAATTGTTTCCTGAAGGAACTTGCTATGATACCAATTGTTGGATTACTGAGAGGGGGGTGAATTAGTAATAGATAAATTTAATCATTTTTCACCATAAAATGCAAGTGTTGTATCAATTTAGCATTATCATCCAATAGTTGCAGAGTAAATAAACAATGAAAAAATGAGAAATCATACACATTCACAGTACATGAGTGTTTTACATGGAAACCAAAAGTGGGAGAAAACCACAAAAATATTTTTATTATATGTATTTAAGAATTACATTCATTGGAAGAACCAACTTCCTTTGTTTTACATCTACAACTGGAAGGAGGCTCCAACCCACTAGTTTCTCAGGATTCAGTCTGAGGTAATCTCCAACTCCCCAATTCTTTGGCTACAACCCGAAGGAGGATACAACCCCCTAGTTTCTCAGGCTACAACTTGAGGGAAGCTCCAACTCCCCAATTCTCTAGATACAACCAGAAGGAGGCTACAACCCCGTATGTTCTCTAGCTACAACCAGAAGGTGGCTACAACCACCTGTCCTTGCCTCATCCAACCACCCTGATGTAGAAATAGAATGATGGAACCACCGTCACACTATCACTGTGAGATATATTGTTGTAAACCTATACGAATCAACCTGTAAATAGCCTGTAATAACCTATACCAATAACCTATAATCAACCTGTAAAAACCTGTACCAATAACATGTAATCATCCTGTAACAACTTGTACCAATAACCTGTGCCAACATGTACCATACATCAACCTGTAACTCAACCTGTACCATAAATAAATACATCAACCATGCAACAAACATGTACAAATAACCTGTCACAATAACCTGTCCAAAGAACCTATACCAATAACCCGTGCCAACATGTACCATACATAAACTTGTACCTCAACCAGTACCATAAACAAATGCATCAACCATGCACCAAACTTGTACAAATAACCTGTCACAATAACCTATCCAAACAACATGTAATCAACCTATACCATAAACAAGTGCATCAACCATACACCAACATGTACCTCAACCTGTACCATCAGCGAGTGCAACAACCATGCACCAAATATGTACCAATCATGCACCAAATGCACATAAACTATGACTCATCAAGATGTACCAACATCATCAACTATACACCTCATGTATGTGCCAACTCATCAACTACTTGTCTCAACCATGTACCCAACATGTACCTCAACCATATACCAAATACATATATGAATATAATCATCAAATTTTTTCTAGCAATACATAACACTATCCATAACTAAATACCATAAACCATTACATCAAACCATGTGCCACAACCTCACTATTATACAACCTCTATCTGTAACATACCTCAACCAAAAGTCATCATCAATTTCACCATCCAAATCTGATTTGTAACTCTATAATAAACCTGGTGTATATGATCACATACATGCAAACCTTCCTTAACTTTAACAACAAGAGACTAGCATTTTCATCAAACTTTACTTTAGTCTCACATGACTAATTTTGGATTAGTCAACAACCCTAACTTGAAATAATCATAACTATGTACCTGTAATGAATAAAGATATGAAAATAATACACAAATTTCTTCAGTGTCTTTTATGCAATTCCTCTAGGTTTCAGTACTTCGGACCTCTTAGAAAAGGAGTTATAGAAAAAATGGCATACCTTGTTGAATTCTAGCTTATTCTAGAGAGCGGACTTGTAGAGCGTGCCAGGCACATAATATTTTTTTTATGGATCTAAAAATGGTAGAAACAATAATATAGACTATAGTCGAACCAATACATTTGTTCTTACTAAATTTGGATCTGTTATGATGTTTTTTACTTGAAACACCTATTTTAGACTAGTTTCAGGACTAGCCAGAAACCCTATTTTCCACGGAGTGTAACTCCACAAATACAAAGACCCACAAGCTTAAATTTTTATCACAGCTATGTGGATATGTTTTCTCAACGACCTCCCAATTTCATGGTCTGAATCATTCTATAAAATAAGTTATTGCAAAAATAATGAGATGACCTATAAATATCATAAATTAGAAAGCATCATCAAAATAATTTATCCTCCCTTGAATTTTGGCCTTCTTTACTTCACCTTCCCTCTGAAATTCGACTTAGATATCCTTTGGTTACCTCAATCACTTGTATATATTCAATATTCTCAAGTGTGATTGAAATGAGAGAGTCTTGCCTCTTATTTATACTTTCATGTAGCTTCCTCAAGGGGTTACCTTTTAACCATCTTAACCCATTTTCCTTATTTTAGGGTTAACCCACTTATAACCACTTGTCCACTTAGTAATTTCTCCATTAACTTTAGTATTTAAATAATTTCTTTTGTATCCACTTTGACTTATAGTACACTCATCACTTCACTTTATCCTTTACCTTCTAAAATCTCTTAAACCACTTTCCTTATTTTAGGGCTAACCCACTTCTAACCACTTCTCCACTTAGTAATTTCTCCATTAACTTTATTATTTAAATAATTTCTTTTGTATCCAATTTGAATTATAGTGCACTGATCACTTCACTTTATTATTTAAATAATTTCTTCTTTGCAACCACTTTGACTACTTTGACGTTTTGGGGCTTCTAGATGACTCGTGAGGGTTCTCCAACTTCACATGGCCATAAATCTCTAACTGTGAGGAGTTCTGTGAAGTTCGACATACCACCGGAAATGGAATGACATGTATTATCCATCCATAATAGTCTTACCTTCAAATATATTAAAAATAATACCATTATACATCAAACAAACTTGGGTCCATTACCCAAACCTTTGTGCTACCGAAATTCGCTACTGGACTTTCTTCAAGGGTTGACATCAATTGCAACCAACCCAAATTCATACTAGTGACATGTATAATATTGGTCGAGCCACAAAGTCGAGTGTCTGATATAGAAAAATAAGGGATATTGAACTTGCTATAAATCCCATACTTTGGCATAAGTCTAAAAATAAATTCCTACATTAAAATGTTATTGAGTTGCATCCACAAAGGGAATTTATGGGTATATCCACCAGTATTTATCAATACACAATAGACTGTGTGGATAACGACATTACCAATAGTGGTGGAGGATCCGACAACCATATTCTCAAATAATTTTGGGGAGAAGGAATTATCTGAAAGTATGAAAGAGATGTTCAACACCTTTAGAGGAAAGTGAGGTGTTGTGTTGATTATATGCTTAGTATAATGCACTCATTAATTATCAATCCAGAATTTGTAATCAATAGAGTTACAAGACACCAGTAAGAGAGGTAATTCTAATGTCATGAGTATAGAAATTATTTGGATGAAGAAGTAAACTGAAACACACTTTGGTTGTCTTTCACAGAGAAGCTATCTACTCCATTGGGACAGATGGAAATATGAGATGGAGTTCTTTGACAGATCAACTCTGTTATCTAACCTAGAAATCTAACTATGAAATTACACTTATGAAAGGGAAATCACACATCAATCATCAATCATCAAGGCATATCATAATTATTTCAATAGCCAATATATTGAGTATGTTGTGGTTCACAATATTCTATTCTGAACTTCACTAGTTCTTTTCCAATTCTATTTGACTATTGCTGCCAACATCCATGTCCATTTAAGAAAAATAAAATTCATAAGAATAGAAATAGGGCATATGCAAAAACAAAGCAAATAAAGATCTCTAAGAAATCATATAATCAAAATCCTAAATGGAACTATACTTCTATCATTTGAAAGATCAAAGCTTTAGCAAATCTAATAGTTATACTATTGAAATCAACTACTAACACTAATCTATAAGGAGGTTGACCTTTGTTGGGAGGTGGGCCCTTGTCCCTTCAATAGGTCAGTGACTGGAGTCTACCGTAAGTTAGACTTCAATCCACATATCACTCTTACTCAAACCTCAAAACATAAAATTAAACTATACTAACAACTCAACTCACATTCATTCATAAATGATCAAGACATGGAAATAAATGGCATTCTTCTATTAAACTTCGAAATCAAGATATGTTCTACAATATGCAACTCCGCTTCACATGTTGTCTTATACTATTCCTCTACTACTTCCACCAACCTTGCCATGACTATTTAAACATTCTTAGTCGTGAAACACAAGGAGGTGAAATATTTAGCAGATCAACAATTGTCAAATATATATAGATTCAGTTACAGATGTTAAGCTTCATCCTCATGACACGAAGTGTATGAGGATGAAGCAATAAACAAACTAGCTTAACATAGACTTTCTAGCATTTTGATGATTTCAATCAACAACTATCTTAGGCATGATCTGGAGCCAAACTTAGCATACTCAGTTTCCTAATATTGGTACCGGATCGTGACATGTGAGATTCAGTAGATGGTACCAGATCATGACAGGTGAGATTCAGGATATGGTACCGGTTCCGAACAACACGCCATGGGTTAGTACTAGACTAGAATAGTCTACTATTGTTGGCACCGGATCGTGACAGTGGATGGTTCAGTACTGGATATGAACGGAAGGTGTGCTTCGTACCAGAATCAGACAGTGTCAAGCTAGTGCATAAGTACCAGATGGTTGAGCTGACATAGAAGTGTTCGACTCATCTAGAGGTCAAAGCCTACATGTGGTAATCTTAAACATTAGTACATGAAATATTTAGTCTCCTAGATTAATAAACCATAAAATGCATGAATTCAAATATACTTTACCTTATGAGCTTATCAATGGCTAGTGGTAGAGTTCTTTGTCATTTACCCAAGCTTAGGTAGGCCAAAAAGGGTATAAATGAGGAGTATAATGTGGTAATAGAGATGTCAATTTGGAGGCTCAACACAAGGGTTGGATGTTTCCATCATAATTGATGATGTAGTTAGATTTGCAACGGAGGTATTGGCCTGCAAATTACTAAGGAAATGTTGTAGGTATGAAGTGTTAGCCGCAGTAATTACAATTTCAGAGAAGTGCGTAGAAGGGGTCTAGATGAATTGGGCCACGTTTTTGGTCAATCAGTTTCTGATAGATTACATTGATACCTAGGAGAAAGGCACAAAATTTCAATATGCCTGGCTTATCATATTGATAGCAATTTTTTCCTAGAGGGAGCTTAACGAGTTTCAATTTTTGAAAACATCATGAAGAGATTATGTAGCAGTTTGATATGCTAACTTATGACATACTATGCATAAGGGGAGACCACAAGACAACAATGTCACCTTCTATGTCTACTTGGACACGATCAGTGTTAAGCCCTAATATTGGCTCATTACCCCTTAATTGGGGCATATTATATTAGTAATGTTATTTTATTTATGTTGGCTTTAGGCCATTAGTTGTAATTATACCTTCTAGTCTCCTATATATACCAAGGAGACATTTTCATTTTGAATCATCTTGTACTTGAACATTTTAAGTGGGGTAAAAGGAGGTTGCCCCCTCGAAAAGGATAATTATCTGAAATTGTCTCTTTTTCAAGGTGTTGAGTACTTTTTCTAAGGTTTTTCTATGCTATATTGAAATTTGGTTCTTAACATATGGTATCAGAGCTCAAGGTCTTGGGGTTTCGTTGCTACATCTAAGACACCTTGAAATTTTAGCTATACCTTTTTTTCTACAACGTTTTAGAAGGAACGTCTTGGAGGATATTTAGTATACGGACCAAGGTATGTTGGGTTCAAAATTCATCTCTTTAGGCCTTATACTTTCGGAGATACAGCCTGTACAAGATAGGGTTCTGGAATCATCCTGAACTGAGTCATTGCGGAATTTTCGCTATGAAAATTTTTATGTAACATTTCAGACCCTGAACTCTGGAGGATACTTACAGAAATTAGTAAGGTGTTTGTGGTAAAACTTTTAGCTTCTGGGTCATCATAAATTTGTAGATACATCTTCTATAAGATAGGGTATCTGACTAGTCCTATTGACTAGTCTCAAGAAGGTGTTCCAGGTAAAACAATCATAACTTCTTCCTAGAGTATCCAAACTAAGTGGGACTGGTTTCATTGGATCATGGACAGTTTTTATTATTTATTATGTGAGTTTCATAATTTTATATCAATCATTTTGTTCCGGGCACTCTATACAAGTGAGATCTCCTGGAAAGGCCAAAAATTGTCAAGTTGTGGGGAAGTTACCATAAATTCCACTTGGCACATCCAATTTTGATCAGACCTGTGGCATTACAGAGAAGAAATATCAAAGAACTACATAAAATAAATTTTCATACCCATAAGGGCCGAAACATGGGAGATACAATAGAAGAAATATTGTCTAGCAGAACCACCCAAAAATCAAGGTTCAAAAGTGATACTTGGCCAACATGCCACCAAAAACGGGAACTTCTACACCAAATAAGCCTCTAGAAAATCCTACTTGGACTCTTTATGAAGGTGAAGAGATGCGTAGGGACATAAATGAACTACAAAAGAAGATGGATTCAATGGAAGCTATGTTGGATACTAAGATGGATGGTTTAAAAGGGGAGATCATGGAAGTATTGAAAAATTTCGTAACAGAGAAGACACCTGAAAGTGAAAATGCATCCCATGAAATTCATGATGAGGACACAAGGAAGGTGAATCAAGAATGGAGAAACTACAACTTTGGTTTGAAGACCAACCACGTTCCTAAGATGATATGAGGAAGTTTGATGGCAAGGAACCAATCACATGGATACTTCAGATGGAGCAATTCTTTGATCTCCATAATGTGCCACATACACAAAAGGTACAAATTGCTTCTTTATATTTAGAACCTAATCAATTTGTATGGTATC
>ML788660.1:206618-229380 GCA_009831015.1 Picea engelmannii
AGATAAAGAACACATAGAACAAGAGAAAAATAAGCTTCACAAAGTCTTCAAGTGCATAGGTTACAAAGAAAAAGAGATTAAGAACGCAATAAAGAAATCCCTAGAAAGAGAAAATAATAGATCTCAATAGGGAAACAACCAAACCCTGAGCCCAACTACTTACCTCCCTTACATCCAAGGAGTTACTGATAAAATTGCAAAACTCCTTAACAAGAAAGAGATTAAGACCTCATTCAAACCGCTTGATACCATCAAATAGAAAATGAGATCAGTAAAAGACAAACTTGACCAACTTAATTGCAAAGTAGTATACAAAATATAATGTTTGTGTGGCAAATGCTACATTGGAGAAATAGGCCGCTCTTTTCACACCAGGATTAAAGAGCATGGAGCTGACATTAAGAATGAACGTACTCACACCTCAACATTAGTTGAACACTCTCTCACAATAAAGCATCATGTACACTTAGAAGACACCAAAATCTTAGCAAAAGAAGACCACCTCCTTAAACAACGAATTAGGGAAGCAATTGAAATCATCAAGAATTCCAATAACCTAAATAGAGACAACAGTCTGGAGATTAGTGATAGTTGGATCCCACTCATTCGGGAAAGAAAGCTTGATCCCTAGGACTTAAGAACTTGCACCAATTCCTAAGGTTTCAACCTAATTTCTACCCTAGACCATTAAAATAAAATTAAAATTAATCTAATTTAATAACTAAACCAACTTAATTAATACCAGAAAACCTCACTAAAATCCTATAATATTTGTTACCACTATTAAATTAATTCTAATTTAAACCTAAACTAGCATAAAACATTAATAATAATATTAATATTAGCACTAATAAAATTAATCCTAATTTTAACCTAAACTAGCATATAACATTAATTATAATATTAATATTAATTGGATTATAAAATTATATTAATTTTTTTTTACCTTACCTTCCTCTTACCTCTCCTCATAACTCACCACTTAATATATCAATTAACAATAATTTATATTAATTTATTCACTTTGTTTTTAACAATATAAGATATAATTTATTATTAAATATTTTAGTAAACCCTAGGGTTTTCACTTAGCCGACATTTAGGTTTCCTCCACTCCACCTTAGTATTTATTAGGGTTCCTCTCTTGTATTTGTCCTCAATATTATTTGTCCTCAAGATAGATCCTGTTGTGGATCTGAAACCTCGACAAACAATAGAGAATATTGTGGTTCTTCTAAATATTTTTGAATAGAATTCTCACCACAGAAACCTAAACTATCAAGCTATGAGATATTGCGACATTCGTTAAATGAAATGTCACATTGAGATGTTAATACAAGATTTTGTCGCATTTTGACGTTAATGAAATGTGATGTCACATTGTGACATTCATAAAGGATTTTGTGAAATTGCAAGATTCATAAAGGATTTTGTCACATTGCGACGTCCATAAAATATTTTGTCACATTGCAACATTCATAAAGGATTTTGTCACATTGCGACATCCATAAAGGATTTTGTCACATTGTAACATTAACGACTATGTCAAACTATAGTTTTCATCAAATTTTGTGTCACATTTCCATGTTCATTAAGGCTTTGTCACATTGTGGCATTAATGAAATTTGATATCACATTGTGATATTCATAAAGGATTTTGTCCCATTACGATATTTATCAAGGGTTATGCTAGATTGTGACATTCATTAATGGTTATTTTGTATTGTGACGTTCATCTTGTTGTGTTAATGACTATGTGACATTGTGACATTCATTAAATGTCATGTTAGATTGTGATGTTCATTTTTTATCGCATTATGACATTCATCAAATGTGATGTCACATATTGACATTTATTAAGGATTTTATTGCATTGCAACGTTCATGAAGGTTTTTTTGGGGTTTTGACATTCTTCAATGGTTATGTCATATTGTAACATTCATTTTGGATTACTTTATAATATGGATATGTTTGATTGTAATGTTCCCGAATGGTTATGTGACATGGTTATGAAATGTGATGTCACGTGTAATATTCATAAAGGATTTTGTTACATTGCGACATTGATAGAGGGATATGTGTTATTGAAGCATTCCTTTATTGTTATTTCAGATTGCAACATTCATCTTACTATGTTAATGGCTATGTCACATTAGAACATTCAGTAATTGTCTTGTCACATTGCAATGTTCATACAAGATTTTGTCACATTTAACATAATGAAATGTGATGTCACATTGTGACATTAATGACTATGTCACATTGTGATGCTCATAAAATTTCATGTCAGATTACAATGTTCATTAAGGTTTTGTCACATAGTGGTGTCAATGAAATGTGATGTCACATTGTGACATTCTTAAAGGGTTTTTTCGCATTGCAAAGTTCATTAAGGGTTATGTTGTCACATTGTCGCATTGTGCCATAACCCACATTCCTCAATAGTTATGTTAAATTGTAACTTTAATCTTCACTGACTTATGTAAAATTGTTGTGCTCTGAATCTGAAATGGTTATGTTGCATTGTGACCATCATCAAGGCTATCTAACATGAAGTTTAGTTGGATTTTGGTTGGCCATTATTTATTATGGATGAATATGGTGTTTGATTATGGTTGGATAGGGTTAATGGTTTAATATTGTTATTAATAGTTATGTCACATTGTATAGGTTATCAAAGTTGATGTCACATTATGACATTCATCAAGGGTTTTTTTGCATTGCAACATTTTTATAGGGATATGTTGGATTACGACATTTAGACATGGTTATGTCACATTGTGACATTCATCTTGGGTAACTTTATGTCAAATTGTTTCATTTCTTAATTGTTATTTTGGATTACAACATCCATCTTTCCATGTTAAATGGCTATGTCACATTGCAACATTCATCAAATGTCGTGTGACATTGTGATGCTCATTAAGGGTTTTTTTCGCATTGTGATGTCACATTATGACATTTATTAAGGGTCTTGTTTGGTTGTGACATTCTTCAATAGTTAATTGAGATTGTAACACTCATTTTGGATTACATTATAATATGGATATTTTTTATTGTGATATTCATCAATGGTTATGTGACATTGAGAAATTAATCTTGGTTGACTTGTGTCTACTTATTACATTTGTGAATGGTTATGTCGCATTGTGGTGTCGATCAAATGTAATGTCACATTGTCACATTCATAAAGGATTTTGTCACATTGTGACATTCATCGAAGGTTATTTTGAATTGTGACATTACTTCATGTTTATTTTGAATTGCAACATTCATCTTGTCGTGTTAACGACTATGTCACATTGCAACATTAATAAAATGTCATGTCACATTGTGATGTTCAGTATGGGTTTTATTGCATTGTGACATTAATGAAATGTGATGTAACATTGTGACATTAATGAAATGTGATGTAACATTGTGACATTCATAAAGAATTTTTTCAGATTACGACATTCATCAATGGTTTTGTTATGACATTTATCTTCTAAGTTACAATTATGTCCAGACAAGCTAGGTGGATGGCCCTCCTTAGTGAGTTTGATTTTGAAATCAAACATGTTAAAGGAAAGGAAAATAAGGTGGTCGGTGCCCTTAGCAGAAGTATGAAAAAAATTCACCTGGAAGCGATGAGTACCTATGAGATGAATGTCAAAGAAAGAGTTAGGAATGCACAAGAAACAAACACATTCTTCCAAACTGTGACCTCGTACCTGGAGAAAGAACCCGCAGGAATAAAGTATGAAGGCTACCAGATGATAGATGGAGGTCTGCTAACTTATAGAAACAGATTGTATATTCCAGATTGTGACGACTTGAAGAGGGTCATAAGGAATGAACTACATAAAAGACCATATACTAGTCACTCGGGATATCAGAAGATGATCACGGCCACTGGGAAACAATTATATTGGCCTAGGTTAAAGAAAGACATAGCTAACTATTTAGCTAAGTGCCTAGAATGCCAATAGGTTAAAGCAGAACACCGGCACCCAGTAGGATTATTAAAACCTCTACCAATCCCGTAATGGAAATGGGAAACCATTTCCATGGACTTCATCACCGGATTACCAACATCGACGAAACAGAATGATGCCATCATGGTAGTGGTGGATAAACTGAGCAATTCTACCCATTTTATCCCCGTCAAATCGACTTTCAAGGCAATATATATTGCTAGCATATTCATGAAGAATATATTCATACTACATGGTATGCCTAAAGAGATCATGTCTGACAGAGACACGAAATTTACTTCCAACTTTTGGAAATCCTTGATGGCTGGTCTAGAGACCAAATTATTGTTTAGCATAGCCTATCATCCTCAAACCGATGGACATATGGAAAGAGTGAACCAAATATTAGAAGACATGCTAAGAATTCATGTAATGCATCAACCCAAAAAGTGGGAAGATTACCTGCTACGGGTGGAATTTGACTACAATAACGGCTACCAAGTGTTATCACTCCAAGAAACTCCTTAGGGTTGTAGGCTAAGGATGCTTGGTAACTTAGAAAAATGGTTTTTTATATGTTTGGGACAATGGGGTCTTCAATGATCAATGAAATAAACAACTCATCACACATCTAAAGAAACACTGCTTTCAGGAAACAAATATCAGATTAAGTAATTTGAAAGGGGGATGAAGAACACTACTCTTGATTTGCCAAATACAAATGAATGTAGGGTTGAATACAAGATAGAGAGAGATCCTTTAATTTCAAGTCTATGAGTTCAATAAAGAGATAACAGTCTTCATGAACTAAAATAAACTGAAACAGAGTACAGAAAAGGAAAGATGGACAAGTCTGATATTGAAGGCGAAAGAAAACTGAACTTTATTTCTGCAAAAAGAGTCTATACAATGGCATAAAATATCTCCCAGTTTGAACCCTTATCTCATATCAAAAATAGGCATTTATAGCCTCTTACAATCTGTTTTACAGATCCTAAAAACATGGATCTGTGTTTAAAAATAGCAATTCAAATGTATCTAAACAACTTGATAATAAAGGTTTAACAACTAAACTATCATTTGGATTGTTTCCAATCTCAAAAATTCGCCATTTGTCTCCTTCAGCTCCTGGGATCTGCAATGTAATGAATCATGCCAGGACACCTGTCTTGACAGTTGGATTTCTCCAACGTTCATGGTCGATTTTTGAGGAAGTTGTTTTGCATGTGGTTCCCAAAATTCTCTCAAACCTCTGATGCTGAGTCCTTTCCATGAGATCTGACAATCCCTTGATACTCTGGAACTCCTTCATAACCTGTGAGAAATGAACTGTTCTGTCCCTGGCTTCAAAAATTGCTTTTCCAGCTTTCAACAGCTAACTCGTTTAATATTTCGCTAGTTAGTTGGTGAAAGTGTTGCCTTTCACCAGCTAACAGGTCATAAAATATCACTTTGCGCTGGTGAAAGCCCTAACTGCACCCAAAACGAGTTTTCACCTTCAAAATTGTGATTCCATCAAAACTCAGTGTGTCTCTGATTTCTCACCTTGCATATTAACAACAACTTGAGCAAGTACCTTCAAGTCTGGATGGGGTTTTTGCTTTTGTTTTTGCTTTAATCTTCTTATCTTCCTTTTAAGGCATTTGGCAAGCCACCATAGACTATTGTAATCTTTGGTGAGTTTCCGCTTTCTTTTCTTCTCTTTAACACTTTCCCGAGCCAATCTCTCAAACGCAACGTTGGTTTTGGCGAAGTTATCAGACAACTTCTTATACCTTTCTTTGATTACCCGTTCCAAAACCTCTTGCTGAGCAATTACCTCTTTCAGATGCTTGATTTTCTGAGATTTCTTTGACTTAGAACTTTTTGATGTTTCTCCTTCCTCTTTATGAGTGAAGGTCTCATAGTTTTGTGCAAACTCAGTTGACTGCTCAGGACTCTTGGTGACAGGGCATTGATCTTGTTTCTCTGATTCTGAGTCTGAATAGGGAAAGTTTAATATATTGGTTCTCTTCTCTGTACTCTACTCTGTAGGCCGCTCTGTGGTCTGCTCAAAGTTCAACCTTTTCTTCGACCTGTGGGATTTTACTCCAGAGATTCTATCCTCTGGAGGTCCTGGCAGAGTCCTCCTCTTCCTTGAATTGCTTTGAGGAGACAACTGTTTCTTTGAACCTTTCCTCTGTTCATTTACAGGCTGAGTCTGTGTTTCAAAACCCTCCCAGAATAGAAAATGCTTCCAGCTCCTTCCCTATTGTTTTAATTCCTCCAGAATGATCAATTTAATGAGGCCAAAATGGCACAGAGTATTCTTCATGCTTAGGGGTTGAGCCCTGTTTTCTTGCAGACCTTAGTTAAACTCTTATGTAAGAAAAAAGGCAAATTGAGGAGAGTCTTGCCTGTGAAATGGTCCAGGAGCTTAAAATGATACATCATGAGTTTTTCATACCTGACCTCCAAGGTAATGTAGAGTTGGATGCCTTTAAACAGCTCCTGCCACTCCACTTCTAGATAGGAAACCAGCATGCCCTTCTTCCATGCGTTGTGCTTGAACTCTTCCTTTAAATAAGCTCTGAAATTCAAGTTTTTGGTGGCAGTGGTTTTGAACCAGCTCAGGCCTGACCTTGGTAGGCTGGTTGTTGCAGCAATGGCAGCTTCATCTACTATGATTTCCAAGGACCCAACACGAGCCTTATTCCCATCAAAAGGCTTGGCAAAAGCCTCTGCTATCGACTGGTGACAACCGTTCTGCAACCTCTCAACGAATTCAATACACCCTGCGTTTGAAAAATGTTTCTGGACTTCAGGATGTGTCTGTAAAAAATATAGTCTATACAGCTCTTTTCTGAGTAGAGAACCACTGCGTCTCCTCGCCATTCTGTAGCTTGAAAACCCCAACAATTTTGTATATCAACCCCTGCAACTGTTGTTCGATCCGAGGTTTTGCACTGTTGAAAGCACTCAGGATTCGGCTCTGTTTTCTAACATTTGAAACTTTAACAAACCTTCGTGAACATAGTGTGATATGGAAGAAATGATCTGATTTGATGTTGTCATCACGACAGTACAGCCTCTGTACCTAAGTTTCTAGATTCGAAATTACCATTTCCAGCGCCATGAGTGTGCAGCATGCGTCACTGAACAAGATCCGCATCGTAATCCTATTTTGATGTGCACACCTGAGTCTCCATCATTACCCACTTTCATCAGCGCATGATTTGGATTTGCATGACGCGGGATGATCGTATCATCATTAGCTTTTAGAAACGTGGATAACACGCACGTGATTCCTTCTTTCTCCAGCCAATGACCCATGGAAAATGCCCCTTAGCTGTTGATACTTACTTCTTTCATCAGCGCACGATCCTGTGAAAAATTCCCTTTAGCTGTTGAAAGTATTCACTTTCACCAATGCATGATCCCGTAAGAACTGCTACGTAGCTGTGGAAAGTCTTCACTTTCACCAGCGCTCGACCCGCAACAATGCTTCTTTGGATGTTTTGAAAACCAATGCTTTCACCAGTGCATGGACGTATGAAAGATGATCCTTAGCTGTTGAAAGTCGCCACTTTAACCAGATAACACCCATCTTTTAAAGACACGTTAGCTGTTGAAAGCAATTTATGAAAATTTTGAAAAGAGGACTTTTGTGGGTCATCTTATTTCTAAAAAAAAATCAAAACCTAAGCCTTGCAGCTAGAAAAACTCAAAAATCATTTGAGAAAACTACCAATAGCCATGCTATCCACCACAAAATGTGACCAGAGGGACGGGTTCATTTTGGGAGCTAACATTTGGCTCTAACTGGGATGGGCATCTCCCTGTGAGGTGACCAAGAACCTAGCTAGACTTAGTAGCCTTATTACAACTTGAAACAGAAATTTGAAAAATAGTTTGCTAGTACCATTGGGCATGGAGTTATTTGAATGATATAAATAAAGAAAATAGAACTGAAAAATAAAATATGTACAAGTAGAACATGGCTTCAAAGGAAGCCTTATGAGAAATAGATCTTCAGGAAGCGCCCGTTGAAAGGGCCACCTGCTACTGCCTCGCCTGAAAGAGTTTGGAGAACAAAGGTATTGTTCTGCTGCACCGTTGTTATGACAAAAGGACCTGTCCAGAGAGCCTCGAATTTTCCATGTTTCCATTTCTCCTGCCTTGCTGCATCCCACTTTAAGACCAAATCCCCTGTTTTGAAGACATTTGTTTTGACTTTCTTGTCGAAAGTTTCTTTGATTCTTTCCTGATGCAATTCTTTTTTTTCCAAGAGCTGCTCTCTATCTTGCTGTAGTTCTACCAAGTTATGAATTCTCCTGGTCAAATCACTTGGTTCAGAATCAGTTTCTTGTAAGAACTTTGTAACCGGCAATGCAAGTTGAACAGGAAATATGGCCTCAGTACCATATACCAACTTGAAAGGAGATGTACCAATTGATTTCTTACATGTAACCCTATCAGCCCACAAGGAAAACTTCAGTTTGGAATCCCAACCTCTGGCATTTTGTTCAAGCAGCTTCTTTATGATTCTGATTAAACTCTTGTTGGATGACTCAGCTAAGCCATTTCCTTGCGAATAGTAGGCTGTGGAATGTACCAGCTGAATTCCCAATTCTTCACACAATTTCGCCAAGTGTTTATCTTTGAATGCAGCAGCGTTATCAGTGACCAATCTCTTGGGATAGCCAAATCTGGCAAATATGTTTTCTTGCAGAAAATTTATGATGACAGTATGATTGGCGTTCCGGGTGGGAATAGCCTCAATCCACTTTGTAAAGTAATCGGTGGCAACAAGGATCCACCGGTGCTGACCACTAGAAGGCGGATGAATTTCACCTATGAAGTCCAGGCCCCACTGCTGGAAAGGCCCTGTGACCACTATGGGTTTGAGGGGAAGAGACTTCAGTTGTTGTTTACCTTCGAATCTCTGACACTTGTCACAAGTTTTCACAAACTTATACACATCTGAAAATAAAGATGGCCAGTAGTAACCAGATCTTAAGATTTTATGTGTGGTGGTTTTCCAATAATGATGTCCTCCACATTCACTATTATGCAATTCCATCATGATCTTAGCTGCTTCTTCCTGATTTACGCACCTCAACAATAAACCTATGGGGTTTTTCCAGAACAACAAGCTGTCATTGATGCAGAAATTTATGGCCTTGAGATTTAAAGCCTTTATTTGATTTTTTGTCAAATCTGATGGGACTGATAAAGTTTGCAGAAACTGAATAATATGACTGTACCATTTGTAATCAGCTAAGTGAGCTGAAACCTGCATTTTCTCACCTTCTTTATCCTCTGAAGGATGATCATTTTCTGCATTAATACTCATCAAATTTATTTCAAGCAGCTTGCAATTTTCCTCTGCCAGAAGTTTGGCAAGGCCCTGACCCTTCACAAGTTTTGTTGGTTTGATTTCAACATCGAATTCAATCAACCTTGCTATCCACCTACTCCTTTTTCCATCAATGTCAGGTTGGACAAGAACATCTTTAACTGAACTGGAGGGAACGAAAGCTATTACCTTTTCCTGAAGAATGTAAACTCTGAAAGATTTCAATGACTTGACGAGTGCATGTGCTTGTTTCTCCAACAATTCATACTTTACCTCTGCATCCCTCAAAACCTTACTGAAGAAAGCAACTGGCTTCTCCTGATCATTAGCATTTTTCTGCAAGAGTACTGCTGCGATTTTATCGCTGGAAGAAAATGAAAAAATGTAAAATACCTTGGAGAAATCGGGGCTGATCAAAACAGGGGCTGTTGTGATGGCTTCCTTGATGGAATTGAATGAATGTCTGGCTTCTTCAGTCCACTTTACCTCAGAGTCCTTCCTCAACATAGCAGTGATATGCTTCGTGAGTTCAACAAAATTTACTATAAACCTTCTGACAAAGTTAATAGTCCCAAGGAAAGACTGAATGTCTTTCTTTGATCTAGGAAGAGACAGATTTTTAATTGCTTCTACCCTCTTTGGGTCAATCTTAACCCCATCAGCTGAAACAATATGCCCAAGTAATTTCCCCTCCTTAAGTGCAAAATTCGATTTTTTGGGATTAAAAGAGATGCCATACCTTCGACATTTCAGAAATGTCCTTCTTAAGTGCTGCAAATGAAGTTCGTGGCTGCTTGAGAAAACAGTGATATCATCAAGATAAATCAGGACAAATTTATCTTTCTCTCCAATGAAAGAAATGTTCATTGCCCTTTGGAATGTCGCTCCTACATTCATCAATCCAAAGGGCATCTTCTCGTACATAAACGTACCCCATGGAGTGGTAAAAGCAGTCTTTCCCTTGTCCTCCGGATGGACAAAAATCTGATTGTATCTGGAAAACCCATCAATAAAAGACATCACCTTTGATCCTGACACCTTCTATAGAATATGCTCCATTTTAGGCAGAGGGTAATTGTCCTTCCTAGAGCACTTATTCAAATTTATGAAATCGACGCAGAGTCTGATCTCCCCATTCTTCTTCCTAACCGGCACAAGATTTGCAATCCATTCTGAATACCTGAGAGGAATGATAATGCGGGCATCCAACAGTTTCTTAATTTCCCTCTCCATTGTAGGCAACAACAAAGGGTTGACGGATCTAAGCTTTTGCCTGAATGGTTTGGTGTCTTTATTCAAGGGAATCTTATGCTGAATCACTTCTGTGTCAAAATTCTTCAAGTCATCATACTGCCAAGAAAAGATGTTTGCAAATTCCTTTAGCAATTCTCCATAATCAACCCTTTGTTTTTCAGTCAAATGTGAGGCCAAGTTGACATGTTTAGGATCTTGCTCACTAGCCACATTATACTGCAAAACATCTAAATCTTTTTCCCCACTTTTCAATTTGACAGCCACATCATTGTTATCGAACAACCTTTCCAACGGGACCAAACCTTTAGGAATTCTGTTGGTAGAAAACTGAACTATTTCATGTGCTGCGATCTTGCTTTTGAGCTTTGGCTCCTCAATTTCATTTTCATGTTCATTCTCCTGATCGATCTGCAGATCTGCAAACTCATCTATCACTGCAAGGAATCTAGTAAGTTCAGCATCGTCTTCAAAAACCTTCCAAAATTTTACATTATCAGGGAGAGAGGGACTATATTTAACTTGAATTTCGTAAGTTAATTTATGAGGCAGAGGGGGTATGAATGCATAAGCAAACACAGCCAATGAATCAGTCAATTCATTCATTGCTCTAGGTACAAATGCAATTTTAAAATCTGCAAAATTTTGAATTGCCTTCAGCACTTCATCTCTGTATGCCTTCAGCCTGACATGCTTGGCTTGAAAAGACTTATTCACCTGCTGAATAATCAAATATGCATCTCCAAACACCCACAATTTTTTAATGCCCTTCTCCTTGGCTGCATTCAGCCCCAAAAGTAGTGCCTCATACTCAGCAATGTTATTAGTCACTTTAAAATCGAGTTTAAAGGACAAATGAGAAGTTTTCTTAGAAGGAGAAATGAATACCACTCTTGCTCCAGTTGAATCCTTAGTGCAAGCATCGTCAAAGAACATGGTCCAAAGGTCTTCTTCTGCTATTTTTGTGGGCTGAACTGTGATCTGATCTGTGGGTTTTCTGAGCAGCAATGTATCAGGCAGTGAATCATCAATTTGCAAAATACAAGATCCCATACCTGTGTCAACCGAATAGATGGGATGATTGGATGGATTTTTCTCGTCACTGATTACATATGCCAACTGGGATTCCCTGTATAGCCTTCTGTTCACACCTATGAAAAGTAGCGTAGGAGAGATCCATTTGAAGAGTGCCACCTAGCCTCTTCATCCACGATCTTGATAGTAGGCATCTGAATTTTGGAGGTATGTCAGCCACCACTATATCCATCACCATAGTCTTCATTGATGCTTGGGTTAAGGTTACAGCCAAATCCTTAATCATCCCAAGACATTTGACTTTTTGAGAGTCAAAAGAGAAAAGGTCATGATAAGACTTGGTGATCTCCAACCCAAGCTCATCCATGACAACCTTTGGCATCAAATTGTGCGAAGCACTGTAGTCCAACAAACAATTATGTAGTGTTTTCTCATGAATAGTTAAAGAGATGTAAAAGGGAGGACAACTATCATCTCTGTCTTCTATCATTTGGCCCAGAGTTATGGTTGGCTTATCATCATAAATGTTGAGGATATCAGCAGAAAGGGATACAGATTGGGGATCTAGAGTTTTGAGGATATCCTTTTTAAACATCTCATTTTTCATCAGCTCAACTAGAGGAATAGGAATCTTAATCTTTTGTATTTCAGCCTCAAAATTAAAAGAATATGGAACCTTATCAGTAGCTTTATTAGAAACATTTACCTGATTTGAAGGGGCTTCCTGATTTCTTTGTTGTTCGACAGGAGGCTGACTTTCTGGAGTTTGATGGTTGACAGGGGAAACAGTCTTCTTGGGAGGAGCTGATGCTTTCACCTTTGATGGATTTGCTTGCTGATCTTCTGATGTCTGATCCTTTTTCTTAACAGGGGTAGCAGTCTTCTGAGGAGAGGCTGGTGCATCTTGTTGAGTAGCATTAGATTTGGATCAGAGGTTATATCTATTCTTATCTTCTGCTGTGAAAATGCCATCACCAAGAAGATCATCTTCTGTTTGTTCAGTCATTAATGATTCCTCATAGTCTTTTTGTGTTAGATAAGATTTCCCTGTCTCTTCTCCAACACAATGAATATCACCTTCTCCATCTTCTTGATCTTCACCATTGTCTTCGTCCATTACAACATTTTGAAGAGGGACCTTTATCCTCTGATCTTCAGTAGAATTCTTCTCTCTTTGCAAGATCTGAGTGGGCTGATTACTCCTTCTGAAGTTGTTGGGATTTTGATTAGGATTTTTGCCTACAGAATCATAAGTGCTTTTGCCCTTCACAAGCTGTTTATTTTTTATCTTGAGCTTAGATATCTCGGAGGTTAGAGACTCTAGCATCTTGGCCATCTTATCAAGTTTTGGATCAACATTTGATGA
Source organism: Picea engelmannii (assembly GCA_009831015.1). NCBI lineage: Eukaryota > Viridiplantae > Streptophyta > Pinopsida > Pinales > Pinaceae > Picea > Picea engelmannii. The sequence goes on from ML788660.1 coordinate 219,566, forward strand.
AGATGAGGCTTCATTCTTTGGTCTTCTCCTATCAGAATCTCCTTTCCGCTTCTGGGAGGCTAGAATGTTTGATTCCACCTCAAGGGCAGCATCTTGCATGAGAGATAATGTTGGTGACCTCCTCTCTTTCAACAGTAAACATAAATCTGAATCAAAGGCATCAGAATATGTGATCTTGGCAGAAGCATCTGATGGTTTTATCTTAGCTGGTATTTTTCCATACATCCAGTTAAACCTCTTAGTGAAATCAGAGACTGACTCACTACTTTGTTTCCTCAAGTTTCTGAATTCTGTGATGTAGTAGACAAAATCTCTTCTGTCACCCCAATGTTTCAGGAATGTCTCATCCAATTGCTCGATTCCGGCAATGGAACCATCAGGGAGTTCTTTAAACCATTTCCTAGCATGGCCATATAGTATTTGGACAAAGACTCGTGTCCAAACATCTTCTTGTTCAATATTAAGGTTCTCTGCATAACTGTAAAAAGCCTCAATATGTTCTTCAACAGACACATCGCCTTCGCCTATGACTTTGGGCATATATTTCTGATAATCTCCTGTTGGCATGGATGCTACTGGGTTTGGAAATATGAGTGGCGCATACCTAGCAGTCAGGATTTGTTGCATCTTGGTCAAGGGAGGAGGTGGGGAAAATGATAGTTTCTTCTTCAAGTATTCAACACTGGAGAAATGTGAAAGAGGTGAATATTCCAATGGGAAAGAGGTCTGATAAGAGGCTCTGTAAAAATTCGCAAGCTGGCCAGCTAAATTTTCTTCACCCTTAGCAGATAGCTCTTGGAGGAGATGTTCAACAGCAAGGAGGCTAGTATAAATGTTCAGGTGGTCTTCTTGTTGTTGAGACTGGAAAGATTCAAGGGAAGAAGAACTGTGGCTTCTTTCTAAAGTTTTTTCAATTAAATTATAGTCTATCAATTTTTTATCACTAGGATTTTTCTGTTCATCAAAAAGAGTTTGTTCTTCTACAGTATTTATAGCTGTTTTATCATCAATGTTCTCTGAAAAGAACTCAACTTTTTCTGCAGGAGATTTTCCAAAAATGAAAAGAGGATTACCTTTTGTATCTGATCTTGAAGTTTGACTTTGAATCGCCTTTCCCTTTCTGACAATTGATTCTGGATTGGACACTGGTGTGATCAGTGATCCTTGAGGATTCTCCCTAGTACTGATCTTCTTAGGAGCCAGGATGAACTTGTGGAGTCACCAGATAGATGATTACAACCATCTGAAAATGTCTAATCTTTGTCTATCATCAAAGATCAACTCTGTGTCATATCCCAGGAAAGTAGAGCTTGAATTTCGTCTCCCCGATAACGGCGCCAATTTGTTATCACTCCAAGAAACTCCTTAGGGTTGTAGGCTAAGGATTCTTGGTAACTTAGAAAAATGGTTTTTTATATGTTTGGGACAATGGGGTCTTCAATGATCAATGAAATAAACAACTCATCACACATCTAAAGAAATAGTGCTTTCAGGAAACAAATATCAGATTAAGTAATTTGAAAGGGGGATGAAGAACACTACTCTTGATTTGCCAAATACAAATGAATGTAAGGTTGAATACAAGATAGAGAGAGATCCTTTAATTTCAATTCTATGAGTTCAATAAAGAGATAACAATCTTCATGAACTAAAATAAACTGAAACAGAGTACAGAAAAGGAAAGATGGACAAGTCTGATATTGAAGGCGAAAGAAAAATGAACTTTATTTCTGCAAAAAGAGTCTATACAATGGCATAAAATATCTCCCAGTTTGAACCCTTATCTCATATCAAAAATAGGCATTTATAGCCTCTTACAATCTATTTTACAGATCCTAAAAACATGGATCTGTGTTTAAAAATAGCAATTCAAATGTATCTAAACAACTTGATAATAAAGGTTTAACAACTAAACTATCATTCAGATTGTTTCCAATCAAAAATAGGCATTTATAGCCTCTTACAATCTATCTCCTTCAGCTCCTAGGATCTACAATGTAATGAATCATGGCAGGACACCTATCTTGACAGTTGGATTTCTCCAACGTTCATGGTTGATTTTTGAGGAAGTTGTTTTGCATGTGGTTCCCAAAATTATCTCAAACCTATGATGTTGAGTCCTTTGCATGCGATCTCATAGTCCCTTGATACTCTGGAACCCCTTCATAACCTGTGAGAAATGAACTATTCTGTCCCTGGCTTCAAAAATTTCTTTTCTAGCTTTCAACAGCTAACTCGTTTAATATTTCGCTAGTTAGCTGGTGAAAGTGTTGCCTTTCACCAGCTAACGGGTCATAAAATATCTCTTTGCACTGGTGAAAGCCCTGACTGTGCCCAAAACGAGTTTTCACCTTCAAAATTGTGATTCCATCAAAACTCAATGTGTCTTTGATTTCTCACCTTGCATATTAACAGCGACTTGAGCAAGTACCTTCAAGTCTGGATGGGGTTTTTGCTTTTGTTTTTTCTTTAATCTTCTTATCTGCCTTTTAAGGCATTTGGAAAGCCACCATAGACTATTGTAATCTTTGGTGAGTTTCCGCTTTCTTTTCTTCTTTTTAACACTTTCCCGAGCCAATCTCTCAAACGCAGCGTTGGTTTTGGTGAAGTTATCAAACAACTTCTTATACCTTTCTTTGATTACCCGTTCCAAAACCTCTTGCTGAGCAATTACCTCTTTCAGATGCTTGATTTTCTGAGATTTCTTTGACTTATAACTTTTTGATGTTTCTCCTTCCTCTGTATGAGTGAAGGTCTCATAGTTTTGTGCAAACTCAGTTGACTGCTCAGGACTCTTGGTGACAGGGCATTGATCTTGTTGCTCTGATTATGAGTCTGAATAGGGCAAGTTTAATATATTGGTTCTCTTCTCTATACTCTGCTCTATAGGCTGCTCTGTGGTCTGCTCAAAGTTCAACCTTTTCTTCGACCTGTTGGATTTTACTCAAGAGATTCTATCCTCTGGAGGTCCTGGAAGAGTCCTCCTCTTCCTCGAACTGCTTTGAGGAGACAATTGTTTCTTTGAACCTTTCCTCTATTCATTTACAGGCTGAGTCTGTGTTTCAAAACCCTCCCAGAATAGAAAATGCTGCCAGCTCCTTCCCTGTTGTTTTAATTCCTCCAGAATGATCAATTTAATGAGGCCAAAATGGCACAGAGTATTCTTCATGCTTAGGGGTTGAGCCCTGATTTTCTTACAGAACTTAGTTAAACTCTTATGTAAAAAAAAGGCAAATTGAGGAGAGTCTTGCCTGTGAAATGGTCTAGGAGCTTAAAATGATACATCATGAGTTTGTCATACCTGCCCTCCGAGGTAATGTAGAGTTGGATGCCTTTAAACAGCTGTTGCCACTCCTCTTCTAGATAGGAAACCAGCATGCCCTTCTTCCATGCGTTTTGCTTGAACTCTTCCTTTAAATAAGCTCTGAAATTCAAGTTTTTGGTGGCAGTGGTTTTGAACCAGCTCAGGCCTGACCTTGGTAGACTGGTTGCTGCAGCAATTGCAGCTTCATCTACTATGATTTCCAAGGACCCAACATGAGCCTTATTCCCATCAAAAGTCTTGGCAAAAGCCTCTGCTATCGACTGGTGACAACCGTTCTGCAACCTCTCAATGAATTCAATACACCCTGTGTTTGCAAAATGTTTCTGGACTTTGGGATGTGTTTGTAAAAAAGATAGGTTGTCCAGCTCTTTTCTGAGTAGAGAACCACTGCGTCTCCTCACCATTCTGTAGCTTGAAAACCCCAACAAATTTGTATATCAACCCCTGCAACTGTTGTTTGAGCCGAGGTTTTGCGCTGTTGAAAGCACTCGGGAGTCGGCTCTGTTTTCTAACATTTGAAACTTTAACAAACCTTCGTGAACAGAGTGTGATATGGAAGCAATGATCTGATTTGATGTTGTCAGCACGGTAGTACAACCTCTGTACCTGAGTTGTTGGATTCGAAATTACCATTTCCGGCACCATGAGTGTGCAGCATGCGTCACTGAACAAGATCCACATCGTAATCCTATTTTTATGTGCACAACTGAGTCTCCATCATTACCCACTTTCATCAGCGCATGATTTGGATTTGCATGACGTGGGATGATCGTATCATCATTAGATTTTAGAAACGTAGATAACACGCACGTGATTCCCGCTTTCTCCAGCCAACGGCCCATGGAAAACGCCCCTTAGCTGTTGATACTTACCGCTTTCATCAGCGCATGATCCTGTGAAAAATTCCCTTTAGCTGTTGAAAGTCTTCACTTTCATCAGCGCACGATCCCGTAAGAACTGCTCCGTAGCTGTGGAAAGTCTTCACTTTCACCAGCGCTCGACCCGCGACAATGCTTCTTTGGATGTTTTGAAAACCAATGCTTTCACCAGCACACGGACCTATGAAAGATGCTCCTTAGCTGTTGAAAGTCGCCACTTTCACCAGCTAACACCCATCTTTTAAACACACGTTAGCTGTTGAAAGCAATTTATGAAAATTTTGAAAAGAGGACTTTTGTGGGTCATCTTATTTCTAAAACAAAATCAAAACCTAAGCCTTGCAGCTAGAAAAACTCAAAAATCATTTGAGAAAACTACCAATAGCCATGCTATCCACCACAAAATGTGACCAGAGGGACGGGTTCATTTTGGGAGCTAACACCAAGAATCCCTGAAGATGAGTCCTTTCGAAGTCCTCTGTGGTAGACCGTGCAACACTCCAGTCAGTTGGAGTAACCCAGTAAGCCGAATTACTATTGGACCCGACATGTTGAAAGAAATGGAACAACAAGTGATTCAGATAAAGCAAAACCTAAAGTTCGCTCATAACAGACAGAAAAGTTACGCCGACCGAAAGAGAACTCCAAGAGAATTCAAGACCGGGGACCACGTATATCTCAAAGTTAGGCCCAGGAAGATTTCCCTGAGGATGGGAGCTTGTGCCAAGTTGGCACCTCGGTATTGTGGACCCTTTGAAGTTCTAAATAGAGTGGGACCTGTAGCCTATAGGCTAGCACTTCCTCCCACAGTAAAAGCACATAATGTTTTCCATGTTTCATATTGAAGAAATATGTACACGATTCTAATCATATAATTGACTGGTCTGTGATCCAGGTGGAACCGAAGGGAGAATTTCTACCAAAACCTCAATTCATACTTGACAGAAAGGAAACCCCACTCAGAAACTGAACCATTGCACAGGTCAAGGTGTAGTAGAAACATTTTGGCCCAGATGAGGCTACATGGGAAATGGAAGATTCCATGAAACAGGCATATCCGACTTTGTTTACTTCTATACATACACTTCATATTGATAGATAGAACATCGAGAACTATCTTTATTTAAGGGGGGGGGAATTATAACACCCTGTTTCCCCCAGTCTGTAAAAATAACTATATTGGCCAAGCACTAAGGAAAACTCAAAGATGTGAATGTTTGATTTGACGGACCTTTGTATAAAAGGTCGATGAATGTAAATTATGTTATGATTATGTGTTGCATGACTTCTGGGAGAGGGATGTGCTAAAAGATACCACGATGGCTAATGAGAGGTGGTGGAAGGGACCTGGAATGGTTGCGTTAACTTCCACCGAGCCAATACCGTACTGGTTTTTACTTGCTCAAATACCAAAGCAACTCTCTGACCCTAGATTGGATTTCCCATCAGATTGGTAGGTGGGGAGACTCCTCAAGATTTAATGAGGGGATGGGGGTGAACCTCCCATCTGTAATAGCTCCCAGACCTGACCGCGGATAGGGAAATTCATGCCACACGCAATCTTGTAGAGAAAAAGGAAAGAGAGGAAGTGTGGTAAGGGGGGGAGGAGAGAACGCGCATGACAGGGATTGCGGGGAAGAACTAGAGAAACTCTGGAAACACAGGAAGTTATGAACAGAGGAGAAGGAGAGTAACCTTCGTCCTTGACTTCCATTGAGCTGGAATTAGAAAACTGAACGTCAAGCATCGTAGTCTAGATCGGGGGTGGCTAGTGGTAAATCCTTTTGGAGTCACTGATCCTATGGTTGGGTGGAAACGAGCACCCCTCTCAGCAGTCACGTTACACCTGGTGTTTCTGATAAGTATTTTATGCCTTGTATTTTGAATTGTATATCATGAATACATGTTCATGTTTATACGCCCATAATGATTTCTATGTGGAATGATTGCCTGGTGTTTTAGACTGGAAATAATAGGGGTAGGTGTATACTTATGTGCCATAGTTGGTTTCTGTACAAATGATTAAGTCTGGGGCATGAGTTTGCTTGATTGAGAATTGTCTTGTTTGCTTGATTCTCGTAATATTCTTGGAAGGCTCCTCAAGAGTACTCTCCCCCGGGAATTACCCCATAAAACTTGGAACCATACCTAACCTTTACCCAGGAACTTGATTAAGATCGAGGACAATTGTCCAGGAACCGTCTGAAGGTTCATGTGATCCGGGTCTGGAAATCTTGTGCAAGAAAGAGTAGCTCTCTGAGGTCTCAGAGTCATGGGAGTTTGAAGTTTCGAGAGGTTGAATTTCATGATTCAAGCTCAGAAAGGATAGCAAGTCCAACTATCGAAAGAGATTACCCCATCATTTGTTCGACGAACGGTCGGAATCCTTTCGGAAATACCCTAGATCTGTCAAAGACCGATGGATCTAGAGGAGGAGAGCGCGCAAGGGGGACGGATCTGAACTGTCAGATCTAGCATCAATACCTGACAGTCATTGGATCAGATTAAGGCACACGGGTTTTAAACCCTTGAATATCCACACATTCAGAGTTCGGGGTTTGGAGCGGCAAGGGATTTTGGAGTCGCTGCATCGTGAGCTCCTGCTTCACAAAATTTCGTCAGCTGTCGGATCTATCGAAGCTCTATGGACCGTCGGATCAGTGGAGGATCACATTCATTTATCTCATACATAAATTCCCATATCGGGAATTCGGGGATCGAAGTTTCGAGAGGTAAGGAAACTCTTTGCTATGGATCTTCACCAGTCACGAAATCTCGGTATGAGAAACAACGAATCAGTTTAAGCGTGAATGGGTTTTGGCGTTTCGGCACCCGGGAACCCAAGGGCAAGACCCCTTGTCTTTGCCAATCGTGAAATCCCGGTATGCGAAACCTTGAATCAGTTTAAGCGTGAATGGGTTTCGGCGTTTTGACATCCGGGAAACCCAAGGGCAAGACCCCTCGTCTTCGCTAGTCGTGAATTCCCGGTATGCGAAACCCCGAATCAGTTTAAGTGTGAATGGGTTTCGACATTACAGCACCCAGGAAACCAAAGGGCAAGGCCCCTCGTTGTCGCAAATTGCGAAATCTAGGTACGTGAAACCACGAAGCGCTCTATGGATGAGCTATAGGTCATAGGGTAGAGTCATGTGGTAGAAGGAGGAGTCCCGAAAGAATCTGGACCGTCCATTTGTAGGGACGCGTGTCGAAGATTTAAAGCCACCAAGATTCTAGAGATTGGGGAAATAGGAGTGGAAACCCCACCAGAAATCCTGAAAGATAGAATGTCGGGATTTAATCCAGGCCATTGGTTGAGCTGACGATCTGGACCATAGATTCGGATGATACTGGGCTTTCGAGTCCCAGGGATTTAAAAGGGAAAGGAGGAACACTTGCATCGCAATTTCCCAAATCACGAAACCCCGAAAGTACTTAGAGGATTAGCACCAAGTCATAGGATCGTTCATATGACAAGCGACCCAAGGGAGGAGATAAGGATCTGTTATATCCTTTCGGGTTTCGACATTTCGAAAGGCAGGGAATAGGGGAACGCTTGCATCGCGATTCCCCGAATCGTGAAAGCCGGAGGCACCTTTTTGGTAAGGCCCGTTGTCATATCCAACGATCACATGGGGGAGGATATGGGAAGGGAGGTCTGTGCTAAGCCCCATAGAAATTTGGGGATTCTGTCCCTCGAAGAAAAGACAAATAAAGAAAAAGAAAATCTTAGTTGTCGTAGTGGGTGTGTGACTTAGATCAATGCTTTAGAAAAATAAAAATAAAAAATACACTAACCTTACTTCTACAGAGCACAAATCTTCCATATCTAAAACTTTTCAATATTCTTACCTTTAACAAAGCACAGAGCTTATAGATCTCACCTCTTTTAGTCTCACTTTCACCTTTATCAGGGCACAAAGCTTATAGATCTTACCTCTTTTCTTCAGATTGAACTTCCTTCTTTAGCACAGATATTCACGAATCGAGTAGAATACTGTGCACTAGGGCAATAGATATACACATAGATCTTTCACAGTTTTAGGCGAATTCTTTGCACAAAGATTCTTCTTCCTCAGTTCCCAGCAATCACAGTTTCGGTCTCGAAAATAGAACCATTTGTTGGCACAGGGGCAGACCTAAGGTTCAACGCTTCAACAATGCACCAACAAAACCCTAACTACCAACCCTTTCGGCAACACCTGTGAAGAAGATGAAGTCTCACCCAAGGTAGAGGCAGGGGTGGTTGTAGGACTCAAATGTTTGCAACCTTAGCTAGGACTCAGATATGTGATTCTAGTATTTAACAAGCACTTAGCAGTAAACCTTCATCAATATTCAGTTCTTAGTAACAGTGTAGGCAAACCCTAATTCCAGAGCATCACAGTATTCAACCAGATCCATATCAAAAATCACTTAGCGTAAAAGGAACATGTCAGATCTAATAGATTTAAGCACTAAGCACATTCACATAGGTAAGATCTAACATCCATGTACATCGTTAGCACAAAGCATAAACATAGCTATCTATCAAAGCACTTAGAAAGTAAAGACATAAACACATCAACAGATCGCACAAAGTAGAGAAACACAGCACATATGTGGTTCACCCCCACCCTGGGGCTACGTCCACCAACTCTTCTTCTTTATTGTCTTCGGTCAAGCTTCTTATAGGCACATAGCATCAAGATCCTACTCTGCAGAAGACAGGAGATCTATGTGCACTCCACCAGATCCTCCTTCTTCGAGCTAGAGTACATCACCAAGCCTTCTTACAATTACTTGCACATAGCTCTGCAAGTCTCACACAGTATGCACAAAGAATTTACAATCCATACTTAGCACTTAGCCCAATATCACACAAATATGTATATGTCTATGACTACATTGCCTAGACATCTATCTATACTTTACAAAATAGGCCTAAACATGGGTAAACCCATGGGTTGACATTCCCATACCCGTTACATAATCCCAAATCCCAAAAAGGGGTCGAGATCCATGATCTCTGTTTCATCTTGCGCTCCACCTTCGACAACCTGTCAAAAACCCAAAATAGTTTAAACTTGACCAAGGATCTCCCAAAACTTGGTCAAGGGCCAACACTACCCCTTCTGGATTTGAATCTATGATATTCAAAGAGGAAACACTTATTCTTAACCATTAAGTTCATTAAAAATACCCTACCCCCCTTTGGATTTGAATCTATGATCTCCAAAGAGGAAACACATATTCTTAACCATTAAGTATCATTAAAAATTGTTATGCTTTAAACTTCTTATAAAAAAATAAACTTTGCATTAAACATGAAGAAAAAACAACTATATAGTCTAATACAATGTGTAAAAGTTAGATGTGAGATAATTTTCTATCATTAAATATCAATAATTTCTTTTCATAAAATCACCTATATAAATGTTTAAAAACATTAAAAAAGGGTATGTGTAAAAGAAAAGATAATATGTAATTCTTATTTTTTTTTTTTTAAGTAAAAGAGGCAGTGCCTGTTATATTGCTATGATCAAAGATACAAAAGTGATGCCAGCTGTCCCGCCTGAGCAGGAAACCGGGACAGCTGAGCACCCATGTCCAAGTGTCACAGTAAGTGCATAGGT
>ML788660.1:229480-240344 GCA_009831015.1 Picea engelmannii
TACCTTTTTCCTAGGCACATTTAAATAAAATAAAATAATATTTTGTAGGTAAGATTCAAATGGATGACAATTGTACTTTTTCTTTCACAATTATTTGAGTGTTAAAGTTAAAATAAAATAATATAATATTTTGTACAATTCAAGGTTGATGGCATTTGTATATTTTTTTTCACAATTTTTTTAAGAGTTAAACTTAAATATAAGTTTTATTTTTATATTACAATTTTTATTTTTATATTAAAATTGAGTGTTTTTTAGATCATTCAAAATAATGTCAAGGGATATTGGTTATTATACCGCTTGGGGTGGTATATAGTATTGGATATGCTATTGATCGTCTATTAGTTGGGGTTTGACCAAAATAATTTTAAGCATTTTTAAAGGTATAACATTACAATTTAATTTTTTTAATTTTTTTAAAACATTTTTCTAAATTGTGATTCGTTGTTCAAATGCATCGCGTAAGGATATTCAACGACTGTGGAAGGATCTTCAATGTCCTTTAATGAGATGACGCTTGCCTGCCATATTCAACAAATGAATTTGTTATTCATCTCAACACATGTGGTGGATTCAATACAACTATTGTTTTATTTTATTATCCCTGCATAGCGGCAGGTATACGCTGCCATGCAGCCTTGTTATTCTTGCTATATAAATGTATTCTTTTTATCTTAGCATGTGCGCAAGTGAATCAATGATTTTATGATTCTGCGAGATGAGGATGTTATTAAATAAATTCATATCAATGATGATTCAATGATTTTATATTATTTTTCAATGATGAGGATGAGTCAATGATTTTATATTATCATATCACTTAATTCTATTAAGTTTATGGGTTATTTATATTATCATAGGATATAATTCTATTAAATTTTGGATTACATTATTGTGACAAATTAGGTTTGGTTAGTTTTTACATTACATAGTATTCATAAATTAAAATAGTTGTTATGAATACTTAATTATGATTTATAAGTAGACTTAAAATTTTGTGATAAAAATTAAATAATATTCAAAATTAGAGATGTCATTTTGATATCAAAGTTTAATTTGTATTTATATTAATTTTATAATGGGTTATATAATTATTTGAATGGTATTTAATATATATATATAACTTTGATGCAGTTTGGGATGAGTGTTATACAAAAATATTAAATTTATAGTTGTTGATATTGAATTTCTTTTTGTTATTAAATTATACATCTTCCTAGTTTGTTGGAGCAATAGTTCCATTTTAACTTGGCATTTATCATGGGCACTTAGAGATCAAATCCACTATGGTGAAACTTATTTTTAGATTAAAAATTTTGAGAAAATTAGAAAATGAAAACTTAAATGCAACTATACTAATTATATATATATATATATATATATATATATATATATATATATATATATATATATGAATGAGAAAAATAGAAAATGAAAACTTAAGATACAACTAAGTCTTAAGTCTTCATTTTCTATTTTTCTCATTTATATAAATATATATATGAGTTTGGGAAATGATCAAAATGGCCTTGAAGTTCTTTATAGGACGGATTGGCTCAATAGTGAGTGTTGTCAGCCTTTATTTGTTGGTATATTTGGCTTGAACGAAACTTGGTTATCTTTGAGTGAGGGACTTCCTCCATTCAGAAGATAGATTTTCTCTCTTTAGGTGCGGTGGGCAGTCACACGACAAAGGAAAAAGTCTATTCCACCAGATGTTCAGTCCATGCAATTCCTAAAGATAAAATCATATGGTGGTTTGATGGGGCATCTCAGAGGAATGGAGATACTCGACAAAGGAAAAAGTCTATCCCACTAGATGTTCAGTCCATGCAATTCCTAAAAATAAAATCATCCAGTGGTTTGATGGGGCATCTCAGAGGAATGGAGATCAAAGTGGAGCAAAAGGAGTCATTAAGATCAACAAACACACAATTTATAAATGGACTTGATCCGCATTATTTTCGGCACGAAATGAGAGCGGAGATATAACACAAAAATATTCAGAGATATAGCCGAAATATAACAAGAGTCACAGATATACAGTAACACATGTTTTCTATTAATGAAATAAATGTACAAAGACTATAAAAATACATAGTGAAAGACTTGTTAGAATGGTGGTAGCTTATCTCTGAGAAGAGATGTGATGGCTACTCGCATTCGCAAGAAGATGATTGTTACAATGAGGCTCTAAGGGCCTTTTTAACATAAATAAAATCCAAAACCCTAACCCCAAAAGATGAAAATCCAAAAGGTTTGTGGGACCCAATGGGGGTAGTTGATACGTCAACTTCCCAGGGGCGTAACCTTAGCATACGATCTCTGTTTGGGGCACTCGATAGCTCGTTGGAAAGGTCTATCCCCATTTTCTCAAAAAACATCATTTAGGGCCTCAAAATGGCCCTGAAAGTTAAAAACTGCTAAAAATAGTAAATTGCCAAAATTGCCAAAAAACTGTTTTGAGCCAATTGGAAAAGGTGGGTGGCCACCGATATCCACCTAGATCAACCCTCCCTCCTTAGGAAGCGATGGCCTCCATTGTGTTGAGTTCTCGGGGGAGAGGGAAAATCGATTGTTGAATCTAAATCTTGGTGAGCTGCTTGCCTTGTTAAAGACGTTGCGTTGCTTGGTTTGTTGAAGGTTGTCACGAACCTGTGGCTATAAGGGTTGGACCTTTTTAACCATTTTGGCTACATGAGATGACTGTGTGCAGAAGGAATCTTTGCATTTTGCTGCAATCTTGTCGACCTTCTTCTGTTGGATAGAAGGTGCTTGGATCGAGGCTGTAGTGGTTGCAGTATCCTTTAGTTCACCTTTTGAACAAATTGTGAAGAAGATGAATTTTGTATTATGAGATACTACCTTGCAACACTTTTTAGGTGGAAAAATAGTCGGAACTAGCTCTGGTATTCTGTAGAGATGACCCCCCAAAGTAACAATGACACTACGGGATCGAGACTCATAAATAGCATGGAACTTCCACATATATGGTTGGCCCAAGAGAACATCACAAACATCCAATGGGGCAACATCACATAATACCTCATCCCTGAAGGGTTGGATGCCGTATGACAATCAACACTGTTGGCTGACACAAAGATCTCGTCCTTGGCGAAGCCACCTGATGTTGTATGGTTGCGGGTGTGGTGTTGTCAACAATCCTAACTGTTTGACGACCTCTGCTGAGATGAGGTTCTTCTGGCTTCCACTATCAACAATAAAATGCAGCGGGGTCCCCTTCACCCACATATGTGAATGAAAAAGGTGCTCCCCCTCTTCTGGATCTGTTGGTTTTTCTGGTTGAATTGTTGTGGTCGCGACAATAGCTGTGGGGTATGTGTTGATGATCTTTCATTGACCGGTATTTTTAGAATCATATTCTGAATCAGGGTTTGGCTCCTTGTCTTTGATATCGGCCACCAATGACTATTTTGAGCGAAATTCATCGGTGTTGTGCTAGGGGCTTTTGTGGAAATCACATCATTTTCCAGTGTCCTTCTTTGTCTTCCCGTGACCCTTATTTTCCTGTTGCTTGGACTGGTTTTCGGGAGACTCTTTGTTAGGGCCTTCTTTGTCATACTTTGGTTGTTGTCTATTTGCAAAACTGAACTCTCGTTTGTTCTGGTGCTTAAATTTTTTCTCAATTTTAACAACATACTGATAAGTAGCACTAAGTGATGAGATGTCCAAAAAATCCATTTTCGTTTGGATGTATCTGTGTAGAGCCCCACGGTATTACAAAACCAAATGTCATTCAGATTCTTTGACACCCAGCTTGGTGCATAAGGTATGGAAGGTGTTAGTGAACTCTGAAACGTCTTGGCCCCTCTCTTGCCACAGTGTGGTCCATCTCATGTACTGGTCCTCATAGTTGCCAATAGGGTAATATTGTTCCTTTACCGCATCCACAAAAAAATCCCAAGTGGGCTCGGCCCCATATATAACAGACTCCTCTGTGGAACTCTACTCCCAGTAAGTTTCCCACCAATGTTTGACATGGGGGAGAGATTTAACGAGTGTGAAGGTGATCTTTTCTCTGTCAGAAAAATTATGAACAGAGAAATAACCTTCCAGCAAATTTAACCATTTTTCTAGGGCTTCTGCATCTATTTGTCCTTCAAATACAGGAATATCAAAATTAACTTGTACGTTGAAAGGAGAGGTGCTTCCAAAGTGGTCGCTTGATGAATATGCACTGGTTTCTATCGACAGACATTGAAGGATGTGGGAAAAAATCTCCATCATTTCATCCCTCTGTCACGTGAGAGTTTGCTCAAGCAACAGACTGATAGGATCGTCTTCTCCGTTGCTTTTATTTTCTTCCGTCATAAAGGGTTTCTTAGGTGTGCAAGAGAGATTTCCCTCAAGAGAGACAAGCTCAAGACCCAACTTGCTATACTCATACCTTGTCGGGGACATGCACTGAAAACAATCAAGAGAAGCCTGCTCTGATACCACTGATCTAGATTATTTTCGAAACGAAATGAGAGCGAAAATATAACACAAAAATATTCAGAGATATTGCAAGAGAGACAACAATATAACAGAGATATAGCGGAAATATAGCAAGAGTCATAGATATACAGTAATACACATTTTCTATTAATGAAATAAATGTACAGAGACTGTAAAAATACAGAGTGAAAGACTCGCTAGAATGGTGGCATCTTATTTCTGAGAAGAGATGTGACGGCTACTCGCATTCACAAGAAGATGATTATTACAATGAGGCTCTAAGGGACTTTTTAACATAAGTAAAATCCAAAACCCTAACCCCGGAAGATGAAAATCCAAAAGGTTTGCAGGCCCCGATGGGGATAGTTGATACGTCAACTTCCCAGGGGAGTAAGTTTTGCATACAATCTCCGTTTGGGGCACTCGATAGCTCGTTGGAAATATCTATCCAAGGACTACAAATTTTGGGTGAGAAACATTGATCTATGATATGTGTTGCTCCCCATTTTCTCAAAAACATCTTTTAGGGCCTCAAAATGGCCCTGGAAGTTAAAAGCTACTAAAAATAGTAAATTGCCAAAATTGTCAGAAAACTGTTTTGAGCCAATTGGAAAAGGTGGGTGGCCACCAATATCCACCTGGATTAGGACTCTAAATTGTGGAAGAGAAAAAAATATAAGAACATAATTTATGAGAGTTTGAGCTTCTCTAACATTGGCACACAAACTTTCTATTTCAGCTATTCATGTTTTAGGGGATTCAAAAATAATTATTGACTGGCCTAATAGGAAAGACTCTATAGGTTGTTTCTATAGACTCTTGGAAGGATAGGATTAATGAGCTCATCAAATATTTCACGAATAATTTTTTTTCTCATGTATACAGAGAAGAGAATCAAGAGGCTGACAGCTTATCAAAACAAGTCCTCACAATGAGTCCAGAGAACATAGCATATAATCATTGGGAAGGTAGCCACTAGAGCCCAAATCTCTTTTTAAAGATGTATTGAGGGAGCTTGTATGTATGAAAGTCATAACTTTTTTGAAAAGTGTCTTTTTCTGGTTTTTAAGGATAAGTAATCCTTATTGTAAGGAAATTGAAAATTTCCATGTAATTATTTCAATAGATCTCACCATGAAAACAGGAAAAGTCTTAGATATAATGTGTGTCAATGAACAAATTATATTAATATAAATATAATATGCAATTTTCTATGGAAATATATATATGAATGAGATGACAACCTTAAGTATCATATACACAATTTAATATATAATGAATGAATGGTTGGAGTGATCATCATGTTATTTATCGATGCAGTGTCACGTGCATGACCTAGATTTTGCACATCTGAAATTAAGCATCATATACGCAATTTAATATACAATGAAGGAATGGTTGGAGTGATCATCATGTTATTTATCGATACAGTGTCACGTGCATGTCCTAGATTCTGCACATCTGAAATTAAGCATCATATACACAATTTAATATACAATGAATGAATGGTTCGAGTGATCATTATGTTATTTATCGATGCAGTGTCACGTGCATGACCTAGATTCTGCACATCTGAAATTAAGCATCATATACACAATTTAATATACAATGTATGAATGGTTCAAGTGATCATCATGTTATTGTGTCGCGTGCATAACCTAGATTCTGCACATCTGAAAATGTTTGTTCTGGACTTGATATATGTGAGACGAGAATATGTGGTTGTAAGATAGCAGAGGCTGAAGGTGGGTCCAACATTAACCTCAGTTTATTAACCTTCGTTCTGTAGTTCGAATCATGTAGATTATCAGCATTCATGAATATAAATAATGATCATTGGTTGATCGATCGATGCTATCAGGTGGTTGCCTTTGCCATTTGGTATTGTTGGAAACGGTGACAACAATTCATCCATGAATAGGATTTCAGATCCTATAAACCAGCGTTGGTTGTAACCAATACGACCAAGTTAGAATATGGATGAGATTACATTTAATAATCAGTTCTAATGTACATTGCTATAAATTTGATGTATGCCCGTAGAGGCTGGTGTGTCTGAGAGGAGTGAGACCCTGCTGTAATCTCCATTAGCTGAATAATAAGACAAATGATACCTATGCTTGGTGGATGTAGCCCAATGTTTGGGTGAACCACATAAATTGTTGTGTTTCTTGTCTGCATTTGTATTGATTGTCTTATGTTAATTTGTGTTTCTGCATTTGCAAATTATAAAAAGTGGTATCAGAGCTGAGGAGGCTGCAGACTGGAAAAAGCCGCTCACTGGAAGAGGCCGCGTTGAAATTGCTATGTTGGAGGGTTGTTTTGTGTTGGAAGAGGCTCCCGCAAGAAGAGAGCATTGTTTTTTGGCATCGGTGCTTGGCTACCATTGCAAAGGGAGCGTCGGTGCTGGACAACAGGTCTAAGGGCATGCTGATAAAAAAAAATAGGCTGGAATCTTAGAGGGAGCGCTGAGAGGAAGCCAATGCTCACCTTACCTACCAAAGGGAGCATCGGCTGTGTAGTGCACTTATCCTCCATTCATTATTTTGGTTCAGTGCACATCTATATACTCCAAACGAGCGTTGACCCCCTTTACCAAAAGTTTCGTATGAATTTTTCAAAAATTAAATTTATACTTTTACATAAAGATTGGAGGATGTTAAATGTATAGTTTTATATTTGGAAGTGTTAAAGGTTTTATTATATTTTAGAATTAAAATATAATATGTAAAGGTGGAGGATGTTGAAGGGTGGAGGAATACGGTGGAGTGAATTTTTATTAAATTTTTTTAATAAAAGGTGAATGTATGTAATTTTTTTTTGAAAATTACACAACATTATTTTTTCACATATTTTTTTTAAGGGCCTTGAATATTACAAACAGTGGTGTTTGTTTCTTTTTTTTTATGTTTCATCTAATGAAAAAGATGCAGAGTGCTAAGTTCGAAATTGAAAAGTTTAATGGCAAGAACAATTTCGAGATCTGGAAGGTTAAGATGCATGATCTGCTCATGCAACAAGGCATGGTGAAGGCGCTTTTGGGAAAAGCAAAGCAACCCGCGTCCATAACAGATGAAGACTGGGATGAGATGGATGCGAGAGCACTGAGTGCCATACGCCTGTGTTTGGCCGACGATGTACTGTTCAATATTGTTACAGAGAAGACAACAACTAGTTTGTGGTCAAAGCTGGAAAGATTGTACATGATGAAATCCTTGACAAACAGGATCTTTCTAAAAAGGCAATTGTACAGTTTGCGCATGAGAGAAGGTATGAAAATTGTTGATCATCTAAATACTTTCAATACTCTTCTAGTCTAGTTGAATAGCATGGGAGTGAAATTTGAATCCGAAGATAAGGCAATTACATTATTGTGTTCTTTGCCCACGTCATGGGATCATTTCGTTACCTCTATTAGTTTCAGTTCAACATAAACTATTGAGTTTGATGATACTATTGGAGCTTTACTATCTGAGGAAACAAGGGAGAAATCCAATCTAGAAACCTCTACATCTTAGGCATTGGTGGTCAGGGGCAGACCAAAAGAAAGAGGACAGGGTTAGAGGGGTTTCTCTCGGTCAAAGTCGAAAGGCAGAAAGAGCAAGCTCAAGTGTTGGTTTTGTGGAAAATCCGGACACCTGAAGGAGGATTGTTGGAAGCGACAACAAACCTCCAAAGAAGACCCTCCAAAAGAGACGAAGGAAGCAAATGCAACTGAAACAGGTTCAGGTATAGTTGATGAAGTTTTATCAATTAGTATTGGTTCACGTCATGACCAACATTGGCTATTAGATTATGGTGCTTCAAACCACATGTGTCTTCATAGACACTGGTTTATTACTTACGAGTCTATAGATGATGGAGTTGTTTACATGGGTAATGATATTTCATCTAAAGTTGTGGGAATTGGTAGCATCCGAATTAAAATGTTTGATGGAACTGTTAAAATACTAACTGATGTAAGACATTTACCTGATCTTAGGAGGAACCTAATCTCTTTGGGAGTCTTAGACAGAGGAGTCTATAAGACTATTGTTCAAGGTGGAGTTATGAAAGTATACAAAGGAACTCTACTGGTTATGAAAGCAAAGAACGTTGGTAATCTGTTTCTGTTAGAAGGGAGGATTGAATCAGATCATGTGACAGCAGTATCTGAGAACGACAGTGATTCTGTTCGACTGTGGCATCAACGGTTGGGTCATATGAGCAAACAAGGATTAAAGGTATTAATTGATCGCAAGTTACTTCCTAGCCTAAAGTCTTTAAAGTTAGATTTCTGCAAGCACTGTGTTTATGGAAAACAAAATAGGCAGAGATTTAAAACCGGAAGACACACCAGTGAAGGAATCCTAGACTATATCCATTCTGATGTTTGGGGACCATCCCCTACTATTTCATATGGAGGATAATCATATTTTGTAACTTTTATAGATGATTTCTCTAGGAAGGTGTGGATCTATATGTTAAAGAGTAAGGCCGATGTATTTACAGTTTTCAAGCAGTTTAGAACTTTATTGGAAAAGAGCACTGGTAGATCCATTAAATGTTTAAGAACAGATAATGGTGGTGAATTTACGTCAATGGAGTTTGAGAATTATTGTAAGGAATTTGGGATCGATAGGCATAAAACCACTGCCTATACTCCTCAGCAAAATGGAGTTGTTGAACGCAAGAACATGACTCTTCTAGAGAGAGCAAGGAGTATGCTTAGTAATGCCAATTTGCAGCAGGAACTATGGGCAGAAGCAGTAACTACAGCTTGTTATCTGGTAAATTGATCACCATCAACAGCAATAGAATACAAAATTCTTGAGGAGGTATGGACAGGTCACCCTTGTAATTATTCTAATCTTAAATTTTTTGGTTGTGATGCCTATGCTCTAATTCTGAAACATCAGCGTTCTAAATTAGATCCAAAATAAAAAAGGCTCATCTTTGTTGGATATGGTGATGGTATTAAGGGGTACAGGTTGTGGGATCCTACTGCCCACAAGATCACCATTAACAGAGATGTAATATTTGATGAATCATCTCTCATCAAATCAAATGTAGATGTTCAAATGAAACAACAAGAAGTACCTAAGTATCAAAAGATTCACTTTGAAACCAGTTCAAATACAGATGAAAATGAACATGAACAAGTTTCTGAAGATGTTCATGAAGAAGTTCCTGTAGAATAAAACATGGATGATGATGACATTCAACAGATTGTGGATGAACCACAAACTTCCCTAAGGAGGTCTACACGGGTCAGAGTTCCTCCAAGAAGGTATGATGATTTTGTTTCATCAGTTTCTTTAAGTACTAATGAGGATGAACCTTCATGCTATCAGGAAGCTGTGAAGGGTTCAAACAGTGATAAATGGAAAGAAGCGATGAAGGATGAAATGAAAGCATTAGAGAAGAATGCTACATGGGACCTGGTAGAGATTCCAAAAGACAAGAAAACTGTAGGTTGCAAGTGGGTCTACAAGCTGAAGAAAGGTGTTGATGATAAGGTGGAAAGGTACAAAGCAAGGCTAGTTGCGAAAGGGTATTCTCAGAAAGAAGGTATTGACTTTCATGGGATCTTTTCACCAGTTGTAAAGACCATTTCAATTCGAATTGTGTTAGCATTAGTTGCATTACTTGATTTGGAGTTGGAGCAACTAGATGTTAAAACTGCTTTCTTACATGGAGATTTGGATGAGGAAATTTACATGGAACAACCAGAAGGGTTCGTTCAGAATCAAAACACGAAATTTGTTTGCAGGCTCAAAAAATCATTGTATGGTCTGAGACAGTCGCCCAGACAATGGTACAAGAAATTTGACTCTTTCGGTGAGCCAAAATTATACAAGGAGTGAGTATGATCATTGTGTCTACTTTAAGAAATTGAATAATGGCATATTCATTATCTTAGTATTGTATGTTGATGATATGCTTTTAGCAAGCAAAAGCATAACTGAGATCAACAAGTTAAAGGCTCAAATGGCTAGGATGTTCGATATGAAAGATCTAGGAGCAACAAGACAGATTTTGGGCATGGAGATATTCAGAGACAGAAGGAATGGTAAGCTTTGGTTGTCACAACAGAAGTATGTTGAGAAGATGCTTTTGAGGTTTGGTATGAACGATGTGAAACTAGTTTCAGTCCCTTTGGCTTCCCATTTTAAGATTTCTTCAAGTTTATGTCCTAGTACAAAAGAAGAAAAGGAATATATGTCTCGAATACCATATGCTAATGCACTAGGAAGTCTAATGTATGTGATGGTTAGTACAAGGCCAGACATTTCACATGCAGTTGGGGTTGTTAGCAGGTTTATGGCAAATCCAGGTAAAGAGCATTGGGCAGCAGTGAAATGGGTGCTTCAGTATCTGAGGGGCACAAGTGATTACTGTATCACCTATAACAGTGGTCGTGAGT
>ML788660.1:272216-305444 GCA_009831015.1 Picea engelmannii
CATATTTACTTCTTATCAACCATGACAAAACAATAATGAGTCATATTTACATCAAACAATATTGGGTCCATTACCCAAACCTTTGTGCTACAGGGCTTTCTTCAAGGGTTGACATCAATGACAACCAACCTTAATCAACAATTGCAACAACAATAATTGTGATTATGTTTATTTAATTTATAGCATAATGAAACTCACTCCTTTGATTCCCCTTTTCAGAACGCTATGCATATTTCTCCGTCACACTCATTCATATTCTTCTTCTTATTTCCGGAAACATCGACATGGTGACAATATTTTGCAAATATTTTGAAAATGCCCCATAGCTATCTTTTCGTATGCCCCATCTCAAGCACAAAATTAAGGAGACATATCCTTTGTAGCATTAATGCTGGGAATGCCATTTTTTAGGTTGGGTGGGATTCTTAAAAATGCTTGGGAAAAGAAAATAATTTTTTTTATTATCATGAAACTTACTCATTAGGGATTATGCTCAAATGTGGCTCTATCATCCCACTCTTCCATGCATTTTCACATGGTTTGAGAAAAAAAGTGAACAATCATTATGAAAGTAACATACTTGGTGGTCTTGATGGTATATTGTATGATCTTGACCAAAGTTTCATGCCATGAAGAAGTGAATCACATAAGTCTTTCTAGAGCGATGCCCTCTATCACATTTCTCTGTGCACATGAGATGGAGTATTTTAAACTTCAAAATTTTTTACCAGACCAAAAACGTATACGTCCTTCTATAATGGCTTGAAGGGTTCTTTATGGGCATTGGGTTAGATGGTCCTTAAATCAAGTAGTCTTTTGATGGCATTTATCCCTCACTTCATCTAGTGTAATTCTATTTGTCATTAGAATGTCATAGGGTTCGCCAAATTCAAACCTTGAGATTCAAAATTCTACGAACCTAAAAAAAAGTCCAACGTTCGTTCAGGTTAGTGTATTCCCTAAGTCGCGCCATTAAAAGGATTTCAATTCTACCCTAAGTCATTGCATCAGCCGGATTTCACTTCAGCATTAAGTCACCGCATTCACGAGATTTCTTTCATGAAGTTTGAAATTCAGTGGCGAATTACCAATTGACGAGTCGAATTAGCGGTGGAATGGATGAATTGTGAAATTACACATCGAATTACCAGTCGCATAAATGAATGCGTGGAATTACCAGTACAATTAGTCGTCGAATAAATGAATGCGTGGGATTACCGGTCGAAATGTCGCGGGAGCTACAACCTAGATTGAGTCTCTTCGACAAAGATGCGGCGGTTGAATGTTTAATTGATCATATATAAATAAACCAATTACTAAACTACTAATAAATGACTAATTAAGAACACATTAATCATTAAATTAATTTATGTTAGTTATATATTAATTGTTCACTTTCTCTTAGATTGTCTAGCCTATTAGATTTTATTTTCAAAATATTTGTCATGCTACTAACCTTCTTAACCTTTTAATTCAACAAAAATATGGTGATCTTGGAAAGCTTTTCTTAATGCTTTTCAAGCACATAAACAAAATTCAAAAGAATCACAAGTAATCACTTACTCTCTTAAGATTTGATACACTAGTTCGATCTTAATGAACTTTAATGATCATCATCATCATCTATTAACATACCATACTAATTATATATATATATATATATATATATATATATATATATATATATATATATATAATTAACATACATTAATTATTTTAAAAGATATGTAAGTTAAATTATATATAGTTAAATCTCTTCTAAATTTTATCCGAAGAGTTCGAATCAAACTTAATCGTCGTCGAATTTGAACTTGACTATGTGACATAAATTTTATCCGAAGAGTTGAATTCGAATCAAACTTAATCGTCGCAGAATTTGAACTTGACTATGTGACAATAACATCATCTAATTGATTTTATAGTAATTTACTGCTAGCATTATTAGTTGTTTACAAGTAGCTATAGGACATCCTCTTACAAGTGTCAAATTAAGAATCTTCTCAATGCATAAAAGCTTGACAATATCCATTGCGTCTTGGTTACTCACTTCATCGAAAACCCATTTGATGACAAAATTAAAAACCGATAATCTGATGCAGTTTGGATAATGTTGGTCTTTGGTTCAACTCCTATTCATTCCTTACAACTAGAGTTCCCTTAACTTGCCAAACTCCGTGGTGGAGGTCCACAATTCCCCAATCCTCTTTTCATTGTCGCTCGTCCTCCCTTGCATCTCGATGATCACTAAGTTACCATTACCATTTATAATTAGAGCATTGACACAAGCAATACCGTTGCCACAATCCTACTTCAAAACAACTTGTCACTATACCATGAAGAGCAATGAAACCCTCGATCATAAACAACTCCATGTAACCCTCGATAATAAACAAATCCATTTGGGTGATGGTTATTAGAAAATATAATGATTTTGCACATTAAGAGCTAATGTTGTCCATTAACTAAGAACATCACATTCAAAAGTAGATTGGTGTGCTAATATTATCACAACAACTAGTGGAATTTATTAAAAAAAAGTGTACATGTGAGATGCTCTCTTGTCAATTGGATTATAATAGTGTTGTAGTGAACGCTCCGTGAACATGATTTTGAATGAACAGCTAGAGTTACATTGATGTGTGTATATCTTTTAACATGCAAGGTTTTACAAACTTGTAACAATTTGGAATTAATAAATCTTACCATATTCATTAACCTCGGTGACCCTCTTCAGGTAACTCTCATTCTAATTATGTATATGCATATATATTCTGATTGTCTTCACTTTTTCACTAAATCTCAAAACATTTAGAATGGTGTATTATGTGATAACATGTATAGAACTCAAAGGGTGTTATGCAGTGAGTGAGAGTGAGAGTTATGAAGAAAAAAAATGTATAGTGAGTGAGAGTGAGAGTTATGAAGAAAAAAAATGTATAGTGAGTGAGAGTGAGAGTTGTGAAGAAATAAAATGTATGTTAATAGGAGTCTCTTAAATAGTTTTTGGGGTGGCTTTAATGGATTTGATGAGGGGGTGGAGAGGGGAATTTAAATTTGATTCATCTTCATTATTTATTTAATGGATTCCAAAGTGTTAGGGTCCTAACCCACACATAGGTAGAACAATATATTCGGATGTAATAAAGGTCAATATTAATAAGGCCTTTCAATAAAATAGAATAAGACAAATGTAAGAAGACCTAATAGAAGCTTCCGCTTCTAGAAGGATCTTCCTCTAGATGCTTCTTTTAATAGACATAATTAGTATAAATAGGAGTCAAGGGTATGAGAACCCTAGCTTGGATAATATTGTGATAGAGTGTTGCTCACTGGAGGTTGCCCCCTCCAAGAGGCACGTGAACATTTCTTTCATAATTAAAATGTTATTTCTGTTGTTGTTCTTATCTCATTTCAGTGCTATTGTGGTGATTGTTCTGGTTATATTGTTGTTATTCTGCCATTTCTAGCATTTTATTTATGTTCTTCATACTTTTTATATCTGGTATATTACAAGTGGTATCAGAGAACTTTCCTCGGCAGAAAGTGTGGGTTAATTTTTTTTTCCAGGGTATAGACGTATTCTGGCGTCTTTAAGCCACAGAGATCTGTCGTTACATGCATAAATCCATGCTTGAAGGATTCATACACGTAGAAAATACAAGTGGTACTTAAGCGCACATCTGTTGGCCACCATTGTAACCCCTGTTGGTACCCCTTCGAGTGGTAGTGCATCAGACAACACCTGTGTACGGATCGACCTAGATTACCTGAAGCCCTCTTTAGATAAACCGATCGGTCGCCTGACTGCTATAGTGTCATCGAGAACAACACTCGGGAACATACTCTCTAGTACCTGGGTAGTCAGGTAGTACGGCTAAGGGTACGGTCTATCCTCCTTAGTTAGTGCCCTGAGATATTGGGCTTGTTAGCGTCAGATGTCACTCCTAGATTGCTTGTAGTAGCAGAGCCCAACGCCCATCGGTTTTATGTCACAATTTGTTTAATGGGGTGATCGAATGGATAAATACTCAAGAAGATATAGCTTTAACTCAGGAGACCGGGCCTGGTATGTAGACAGCAAGGGAGGTCTTGATCCAACTTCTGTCAGTAAATGGATTAAAGGGTGGTAGATGGAAGACTTGTGAGAAGGGTGAGCAAGACTGCCTCGGGTGACAGGCCTTCGGAAGCTTGAGGATGAAAAACTCAGAAGCCAAGATTCTCTTGGTCCAGAGCCTCAAGGAGCTAAAGGGTGACTTGACTGGATCCTCCAATTCCAAGTCGTTCAGCGCTAAGAAAATCACAGGAACCGATTAGAAACAATGCAACTGTTACAGTGATCCAACCTACATCATCCTATAACAGCTACAACTCGACTGGATCCTCCAATTTTGAGTTGTTCTAACACAGTAAAAAAAAAGATGGAAAAGAGGCTGACATCCATAAAGTAAGAAGTCTCCAATGCCTTACACATTAACCAGAGCGACCAACGCTTCATCAAAACTTTACAATCGGGAGCCTTGCTCAACCATCGATCATTACAAATACAAAAACTGAGTCTATATACTCAGAAGAATTCGCCTAATAGAGGCGTGCTCAGTCATCCAAAGCTTGGTGTCCCTTCAGCCAAATTCGGACGGATATTCTTTGTTAGACGCCACCTTAACTACGCATGGCTCTTGCAAGGGGAGTAGCTGAGCCATTAAATGCCGAGTTGGCATGTACAGACCTCTCTGGCTAGTCGAGGACTCGGCATGGCCTTCTTTGGAAAAATGGGTACACAGGACCCTCTCGAGCAGACAGCTTACCAGACCCTCCATACCCTACACTTAATGAATGAGGAGAGGTTTCAACCACCCCTTCTCACCTTCATTTACTCCAAGCGAAAACCAGGGCTGAGGTCGGATTAGATGGCACCTGGAGATCGCGATGATCCTTTCGGCGACTAGTCTCGACGCCCTTGGCCCCTTTTGCACAACTCTTTTTATTTTCCCATGTGACCACGGGCTGTGACCTTGCGTTTATTCCCAAAGGCGCTTTCGGCATTCACGAATAGGAAGGGACTGATTCTTTCTTCTTAAAATCGCGATGAGCGAAACGCCGAGACAACTTAATTTGGCGCCACGCATCCCTCTCAGATCTGACGGTCCTAGACTCACTCGGTAATATTGTGGGCCTGAGTCCTGGATGCTCCTGGCACTTCGCATTTCGGGGATATGAAGCAGCTGCTCCTTGTGCGTCGGAGTTGCGATGGGAGAAAAGGCGAGGGGCCTCATCGTGCACCACGTGTCCTCTTTGGATGGACGGCTGATACTGCTCCGTGATACTGCAGGCTCGACTCTTGATGCTTTCGACACTTTGGGGTTCATGGTTTCGAGATATAGAATGACATAGAACCCTCACCTTTTGAACTCCCGAATGCCGAAAAACCGACGTGAATAGATCTCACGCCACGTGTCCCTTGGATGGACGGCTGCTATCCATCACACTAATTTCAGTGCAGCTCCGCTAGTCGCGATTTCCCTCCAACCGTTGATCTGCTCCTATGGATGGATCCTGACCGCCGACAATATAATCTTGCCCTCTTACTTGCTTGGAAGCTCAAAACGAGATTTTTCGTGCTGCGCTCGGGCGCTTCTCGCGCCACTTGCAGCCCTGAACGCTCATGTGCCTCGGACGAGAAATGTTACTAACATTAGGCTCCATGGGGGATAGAGTCGTCCCTGTGATGCTCTAAGGACTCATTTTGCAGTTTCAGTGCCTTGTTGTTGGGCTATGGGGTCGTTTATTTAAAACTTAAAGATGGAAAGAAAAACAATATTTACAACCACAAAGAGCCATGTGTGGCTCAAGAGAAAAATCTTTTTAGGAAATGCCCATTCACAGGGCCATTGAAAGCTTCTTGATCTTTCAAATCCCATAACTTGTAGGTATTATTCGAGAAAACTTCGGAGACTTTGAAAGGCCCGATCCACAGGGCTTCGAATTTTCTTTGCTTGCCTTTATCTTGTTTAGGAGCATCCCATTTCAGTACCAGATCTCCTATCCGAAACTCTTCCTTCTTGGCCTTCTTATCAAAAACCTGCTTGATCCTTTGCTGATGGTCCTGAATTCTGTCCATTACCTGCTCCCTGGCCTGCTAGACTTCCACTAGCTGATGAATCCTTCTGATCATGTCATTAGTCTCCTCTTGATGATCCTGGAGGAATTTTTCCACAGGAATGGATAAATGAGAAGGAAAAATAGCCTCCGCTCCATAGACTAATTGGAAAGGAGAGACACCTATAGATCTCTTCGTAGCCACTCGATCGACCCATAGAGGAAACTTCAATCTTGAATGCCAGGCCTTCTTGTTGTCTTCCAACAATCTTTTGATGATCCTTATCAGGATTTTGTTGGAGGACTCTACTAAACCGTTGCCCTGGGGATAATATGGGGTGGAGTGAATCAGTTTGATCCTGAATTTCTCACAGAACTTGGCTAACGGCTCAGCCCTAAAAGAGGCCGTGTTATCAGTGACAATCTTACATGGGCAGCCGAATCTTGTGATGAGGTCCTCCAAGAATCC
Source organism: Picea engelmannii (assembly GCA_009831015.1). Lineage (NCBI taxonomy): Eukaryota > Viridiplantae > Streptophyta > Pinopsida > Pinales > Pinaceae > Picea > Picea engelmannii. Next base: position 278,782 of record ML788660.1, read on the forward strand.
AATGATTACCTTGTGGGAAGCATTCCTGGTGGGGATAGCTTCAATCCACTTGGTAAAGAAATCTGTAGCAGTCAGGATCCATCTGTGTTGCCCACTGGAAGCGGGGTGAATTTCTCCAATGAAATCTAGGCCCCACTACTGGAAAGGTCCTAAAAAAACCACAAGATTTAACGGCAAGGAATTGAGTTGTTGTTTTCCTGCAAATCTTTGACATTTGATGTAGGCTCTGACCCTTCTGCAGACATCAGTGAACACGGTGGGCCAGTAGTATCCAGCCCTGAGTATTTTGTAGGCTATGGTTTTCCAGAAATGATGCCCTCCGCATAGGCTGTCGTGAAATTCAACCATGATCCTGTCAACCTCTTGCAGATCTACACATTTCAAAAGCAGCCTCGGAAGGTCTTTCCAATACAAAACCTGACCGACAAGGCAGTACCTGACTGCTTTGAGCTTCAGAGCTTTTGCCTTGTTTCTTTGCAGGCCATCTGGAGGCCGCAACTCCTGCAGAAAATATATGACATCCTTATACCAGGGACATCGAGCCAATGGGGGCTCCCTTTGAGCGTCTATTTCAATTAACAGAGTAGGTTCTCCCCAGCAGAGTCGTCACAATGGAGTCACCAGGTGCAAATTAGCAATCTGAAAGGCTTTGATAATCCGATGCACCTTCGGATTCAGAGGGTCAATGTTGTTCTACCCAGGGAAAAATATTCAATTCCATCCCCGGCAATGGCGCCAGAAATGTTAGCGTCAGAGGTCACTCCTGGATTGCTTACAGGAGCAGAGCCCAACGCCCATCAGTTTTATGTCACGATTTGTTTATAAAGGGTGATCAAAGGGAGATAATGGCTCTAGGAGGTATCACTCTAACTCAGGGACTGAGTCCGGTACGTAAAGAACAGAGGAGGTCTGGAATCCTAACTTCAGCCAGTGGGTTGATTTAAAGATGAACAGGTGGAAGACTTAGGAGAAAGAGAACAAACAGCTCTGGGCAACAGGCTTGCGGTGGTTTGTAGGAGAAAAACTCTGATAGCAGGATCCTCCCGGTTCAGGGCTTCAGGAAACTGAAAGAAGACTTGACTGGATCCTCCAATTCCAAGTCGTTCAGCGTTAAGGAAATCACAAAAACTGATTAGAGGCTCCGTAACTATTACAGTGATCCATTACAACATCATCCTATAATAGCTACAGCTCGACTGGATCCTCCAATTCCGAGCTGCTCTAACACAGTGTAAACAAAGACATGAGAGAAACTGGCATCCATAAGGCAAGAAGTCTCCAAAGTTCATACATATCCAGAACAACAATGCTTCATTAAAACTTTACTACCAGGGAGCTCAGCTCAACCATCGATCCTTACAAAAGTGGCAGAAAAGCCTACATATACTTAGAACAAAGACACTCGAAGCAAAATCGAGACATCGCATTGAAGACATTACGTCTTCACATTTACTGCGCATGCAGCCTCTGGACACTCATGGACTTTAGTCAGACGCAATCGTGTTCCCAAGGGCCTGAGAATGAAATGACCAGCTTACAGTCATCTCTGGATTTTCCATTTATGGTGGAAAAGATGTCCAACCACCATCAACTGCTGCAATAACTGCTTTACTGAGATCGGGAAAGACCCAGCCGACTCTGTATCAACAGGACATGGAGACCTTCGTGATGACTGGGAGACTTGACACGAAGTGATGAACGGATGGTGACCAAGCAGGGGTAGTTGTACACGCTCGATGCAGCTATGGGATGAGGAGAGACCACATGGACGGATGGGCAGAGGGAAAGCGACAGGGAAAATGTACGTGGCGGGATTCATGAGCTTTGAAGTGTACGAGCCAGGTGGAGGAACACAGAGGCCGGAAAAACTGTGGTTGTCGTGACACGGGGAGAAGACGTGGCGTCAAGGAATAGATGGCGGACGTATGCAACGAGGCTTTGGGTTTTTCGGGAATTCGAGATTTGCGAGTTTGCAATGCGCGAACTGTTCACCTCCGGGATCGCCGATATCCCGATGTGCAATGAGCTCCTCCCCTTATGGGTTAGTCCTTCCGGCTATTCTATGGCCCATATGACTGCCTCTTTATGACTGGAGCTCAATCTCTGTTGGGGCTTCGGTGCTTTCACTGCCTCGATGCACAAGTCCTTGAGACTCGCGACAGCCTGCCAGCTGTACTTCACTATAATCCTCAGCCCCGTCGGGAAATCGCGTATCGGCATATCGCGATTCCTGCTGCCATGTGCGCGGGACTTTCAATTCCGCGATCCCCGACTCTGTGGGATCTTTCGCCACGTGTCTCTGCTGAAGAACGACTCTGATCCTCTCGGCACTTCTGTGGGCCCGAGTTCCCGGATGCTCTCGGCACTTCTCATCTCGTGAAATAACGAAGCTTCCCTTTGTGTGTTGAAGTCGCGACGGGCAAAACAACGAGATGGCCAGCCCTTGCGACATGCGCCCCTGGATCGAACGACCTATATTTAGCTACCAAACATAAGGGACTCCTTTACTGCTAAATGTCGGGTAAACTCCGAGATCCCGATAACTGTTGATCTACTTCGTGGACGGATCTCGGCTGCCAATAGCAAAACTTCGCCCACTCGCTTGATCTGCTACTTGGAAAAACAAGAATTCTTCTGAGCTGCGCTTGAGCACTTTGTGCGACTAGCAGACCCGAATGCTCCTCGAACCCATGACCAGAATTATTGCTAACATCAGGCTCCATGGGGGATAGAGTCATCCCTGCGATGCTCTAAGAACTCTTCCTACAGTTCCAGTCGCCTTTCTGTTGGGCTATGGAGTCATTATTAGGCCGGAAAAATAAAAATGAAAATGAACAGAGAAACAAAAGGACAATATTTACAAACCCAAAGAGTCATTCGAGACTCTAGCAAAACATTTTTTTAGGAAATGCCCATTCACTGGGCCGCTAAAAACTTCTTCACCTTCCAAGTCTTGCAACTTGTATGTGTTGTTTGAGAAAGCCTCGGAGATCCTGAAAGGCCCAATCCACAGGGCTTCAAATTTGCTGTGCTTGCCCTTATCTTGTTTAGGAGCGTCCCATTTTAGTACCAGGTCTCCTATCTGGAATCGCTCCTTCTTGGCTTTCCTGTCGAAAACCTGCTTGATCTTTTGCTGATGGTCCTGAATCCTATTTAATGTCTTCTCCCTAGTCTGCTGGACCTCTACTAGCTGATGAATTCTTATGATCATGTCATCAAGCTCCTCCTGATGGTCCTGGAGGAATTTTGCTACAGGGATAGCTAGCTGGGAAGGGAAGACGGCTTCGGCCTCGTAGACTAACTGGAAAGGAGAGAGACCTATAGCTCTCTTTTTAGTCACCCGATCAGCCCATAGGGTGAATTTAAGCTTCGAGTTCCAAGCTCTTTGATTGTCTTCCAACAGCCTTTTGATAATGCTTATTAAACTTTTGTTGGAGGACTCAGCTAAACCATTACCCTGTGGATAATATGGGGTGGAGTGAATCAACTTAATCCTGAACTGCTCACAGAACTTGGTTAATGGCTCAGACCCGAAAGCGGCGGCATTATCAGTGACAATCTTATTTGGGCAGCTGAACCTTGTGATGAGGTCCTCCAAGAATCCAATGATTACCTTGTGGGAAGCACTCCTGGTGGGGATGGCTTCAATCCACTTCGTAAAGAAATCTGTAGCAGTCAAGATCCACCTGTGATGCCCACTGGAGGGAGGGTGAATTTCTCCAATGAAATCTATGCCCCACTACTGAAAAGGCCCTGAAACCACTACCGTATTTAACGGCAGAGACCTGAGCTGCTGCTTTCCTACAAATTTTTGACATTTGATGCAGGCTCTGACCCCTTTGCAGACATCAGCGAACATGGTAGGCTAGTAGTATCCAGCCCTGAGGATTTTGTGGGCTGTGGCTCTCCAGAAATGGTGCCCTCCACATAGGCCGCTGTGAAATTCAGCCACAATCTTCTCGGCCTCTGGTGGACCCATGCATTTTAGAAGCACCCCCAGGGGGTCTTTCCAATATAATATTTGATCGATCAGGTAGTATTTGACTGCCTTGAGCTTCAGGGCTCTTGCTTTGCTTCTTTGCAGGCCGTCTGGAGGTCGCAGCTCCTGCAAAAAGTATATGACATCCTTATACCAAGGACATTGAGCCAATGGAGGTTCCTTTTGATGGTCTACGTCAGGCAGTCGATCCTGCTGAATACCTGAGCATTCGTTGATAAAACTTATCCCCAACGCTTGGCAATTTTCTTCAGCCAGTAGCTTGGCTAAACCTTGCCCTTTGATCAACTTGGTGGGCCTTATTTCCAGGTCGAACTCCAGGATTTTTTCTATCCATTTACTCCTTCTCTCGTCTATGTCAGGTTGAATAAGAATATATTTAACAACAGCCGAAGGGACATGAGCAATGATCTTTGACTGTAGAATGTAGGTTCTAAAAGCTTTGAGAGATTTTACCAGAGCATAAGCCTGCTTTTCCATGGTGTCATATTTGACTTCGGCATCCCTTAATGCCCGGCTGAAGTAAGCGATGGGCTACTCTAGCCCATGGTCATTTGTCTGTAATAGAACAGCAGCCACTGTGTCGGGTGAGGCAAAGGAGAAAATAAGGAAATCCTTTGAGTAATCAGGACTGATCAGCACAGGAGCTTCAGTCAGGGCCTTCTTGATTCGTTCAAAGGAATGTCGCGATTGAGGGGTCCACCTTACTTCATTCTCTTTCTTTAACATGGTTGTTATGAGCTTTACTTCCTCAGCAAAGTTAGGCACAAACCTCCTTAGAAAATTAATTTTACCGAGGAAAGATTGGACTTCCTTTTTGGACCTCGGGATTGACAAGGCTTGTATCGCTTCAACTCTGTTGGGGTCAATCCTGACACCTTCCGCTGATACTATGTGGCCTAGAAATTTTCCTTCTTGCATGGTGAATAAGGATTTCTTGGGGTTTAATGAAATGCCAAACTTTCTTCATTTCAAGAAAACTTTCCTGAGATGACGACGGTGTTCTACGTCAGATTTTGAAAATACTGTGATATCATCTAGATAAATGACCACAAATTTGTCCTTTTCCCCAATGAAAGCTATGTCCATGGCACGCTAGAAAGTCGCCCCCGCATTCATTAGTCCAAATGGCATCTTGGCATACATGAATGTGCCCCATGGAGTGGTGAATGTTGTCTTTTCCCTGTCTTCAGGCAGAACGGAGACCTGATTGTAGCCAGAGAAACCATCGATCATGGACATCCTGGAAGCTCCTGTTACCCTCTGTAGTATGTGTTCCATATTTGGCAAGGGGTAGTTATCCTTTCGTGAGCTTTTGTTTAGGTTTCTGAAGTCTACACAGAGTCGGATCTCTCCATTCTTTTTCCTTACTGGCACCAAATTAGCCACCCATTATGAATATCTCAGTGGAACGATGATTTGAGCTTGAAGGAGCTTCTTCACTTCTCTCTCCATGATAGGTAGCAGCATGGGATTGATCTGTCTCAGCTTCTGCCTGAATGGATTTGCCTCCTCCTTTAATGGAATTTTATGCTCTATGACTGAGGTGTCGTAGGTTTTGAGGTCTTCGTAGGTCCAGGCGAACACATCAGCGAATTTCCTTAAAAGTGCACTGTATTCAGACCTTTGTTCCTCTGTCAGACCCTTTGACAATTTGACATACTTGGGCTCGCTCTCGGTTCCAATATTTCATTGAATAGTATCAGCGTCCTCCTCCGAGATCTTTCCTTTTATCGACACATCGTTACTATCAAAAAGCCTTTCCAAAGGAACGAGTCCCCTGGGAATATGGTTGCTGGGCAATTGTACAATATCACGCCCTGCAATCTTATTCAGAAGATTACCCCCATCGGGCTCTTCCTCTGAGACGGCATCTTGGTCTATGTGCATTTATGAAAATTCCTCAACAGTCTCCAAGAATCTCTTGACCTCAAGATCATCCTCGAATACCTTCCAACGTTTGACGTTGTCAGGTATGGAGGGTCTGTATTTTACTTCTACATCATATCTGAATTTGGGTGGCAGAGGTATTTTGAAATTGCTAGTGGATGCAGCCAAGGAATCTGCCAAGGTGTTTTCCTCTCTTGGGATGAAAGAAATATTAAATGCCGAGAAGAAACTGTCAACAAGGTCCCAGACCTCATTCCTATAACTCTTGAGTCGAGGATGCTTAGCTTGATAAGCATTCTTGACCTGCTGAACCACCAACTCTGCATCTCTGAACACTGCTACTTCCTGAATTCCCATTTCCCTCGCAGCCCTTAGTCCCAGAACAAGAGCCTCATACTCTGCCACATTGTTGGTAGCTTCAAATTCTAATTTGTATGACAGAGATATGGTTTCCTGAGAAGGTGACACAAAAGCCACTCCAGCTCTAGCACCTTCTTGGGAGGAGGCTCCATCAAAGAACATTTTCCAGATTAGGGTAAGGGAGAGAGGAACTTCAGGGGAAACAGTGGGCTGTTTTCTGAGTCTCAGAGGCGGCTCTGGGGCATGGGTGAGCTGCAGTAAACTGGAGCCTAAATCAGTGTCTAAGGAAAAAATAGGATGGTTGGTGGGGTTGGCTTCATCACTGATTATATAGGCCAATTGAGCTTCCCTGTACAGCCTTCTATGCTCTCCTCCGAACACTAGGATAGTAGCATATGTTAGGTCCATCTGCAAGGTTCCCCCCAGCCTTTTTATCCAAGATCTTGATAACAACATACCGAACTTGGGGGGAACATCAGCTACTACGATATCCATGACCACACATTTCATAGGCAGTTGAAACAAGGTTACAACCAGGTCTTTAATAACTCCAAGACACTGAACTCTCCTGGAGTCAAAAGAATAGAGGTCATGATAGGCTCTGGTAACTTCTAGTCCTAGCTCTTCCATAACAGTTTTGGGCATGAGGTTGTGAGAGGCCCCTGAATCCATCAAACAGTTGTGCAGCACTTTGTCATGTATGTTCAAGGAGGTGTAGAAGGGAGGGGATGAGTCATCTCTATCTTCTACCATGGGACCTAGGACAACTGCTAGCTTTTCGTCTTGGAGGTTTATGGAGTCTGAGGGAAGGCATGAGGCTTCAAACTGTAAAATCTCAGAGAAGTGTTTTTTAAATTCGTCATGCTTAATCAGCTCAGTAAGAGGCACAAGGATTATGATCTTTTGAATCTCATGCTCAAAATTAAAAGAAGATGTAGGCTTTGGAATTTCTTTTATTTCAGGAACATGATTATGGACAATGGGAGAAGGGGGTTGAGATTTCTTACCCCTATGACCATTTGCTACTTCATTAGCAGGTCTCTCTGCTCTAATGGGCTGCTTAGGAATGTCAGGCGCTACTATCCCTTTTTCAGACCTTAGGTTGTACCTGCCTCGACCGCCACTAGCATTGTCTCCCTTGCTTAGTTCATTCAGCTGATTGTCCATGAGAGACTCCTCGTATGCTGATTGAGTGAGATGAGGAAAAGGAGGAGTGTCTTCTAAGCAGTGGATTTCAGGATCAATTTTATTTGTTTCTCCTTCTTCTCCCTCAGCCACAAAATTGTTTTGAAAAGGGGCCTGAATTTTCTGGTCTTCTCTGTCTCTTCCCTTCTCTCTATGCACATTCGGGGGAGTAAAATTGTTTGGCCTCCTGAAACCTCCCTTGTTTTCAGCGATATGAGGGCCTTTATACGCTTGTCTCCCTTCCATCCTCATTCTCTCCATCTTTGCAGACAGAGACTTCACCATCTTGGTCAGTTCATCCACTTGAGGGTGAGGCGCCAATGATCCAGAAGTTGAGGCTTCTGACCTTCCTTTTCTTCTGTTCACGTCAGCCTTGTTCCTCAGTCTGTCGGCTGCTAATATATTGGATTCCACTTCTATGGCCGCATCTTTCATTTGGGCTAAGGAGGTGGCTCTCCTTTCTCTCAACAAAAGGCAGAAATCAGGGTCAAATGCACCAGCATAGGAAATTTGGGCAGAGGCTTCTGAGGGCTTTATCTCTGCAGGAATCTTATTATACATTTTATTAAATCTTTTGGAAAATTCAGAGACCGACTCTCCATCCATATTCTTTAGAGACCCGAACTCTGTCATGTAATACATAAAATCCTTCCTATCTCCCCACTATCTCAGGAAAGCGCTATCTAGAGCTTCAATCCCAGCGATGGACCCTGGAGCCAATCCTCTAAACTACTTCCTTACCTCACCATCCAAGCTCTGGACAAAAACTCTCATCCAAACATCTTCGTTTTCAATGTTGAGGTTGTCTGCATAACTGTAGAAAGCAGCCAGGTGCTCTTCAGCAGTTACGTCTCCTTCCCCAGTGAACTTGGGCATGTATTTCAAGTAATCCCCAGCGAGAAGAGGATTCACGGGATGGGGTAGGATTAAGGGAGCATATCTGGCAGCGACTATGGCGTCCATTCTATTTGGAGGGGGATTAGCACCGGCCATAGGGATGTTAGGTGGGGGAGAGCTGGGAGGAGAAGGAGTTTGCGAAGGGGCTAGCGGAAGTAAATCTCGGAGTGGGGTGGGAAACAAGAGGTGATTCAAGGAACAGGCTACCGAGCTCCAGTCGACAGGTTCTCCTCCCTGTGCAGGAGTGGGGAATTCTTCTGAGGTCACGGGTCTACGCCAAGGTGCAGCTTCAAAGGGGAGGGGAGTGACAAAGTATTGTCCCTCTGGTCCCTGACCAGGAGAAGAGAACTCAACAGGAACACTCCCAAAATTTAAGAAACGGGAAACTGTCGAGACAGGCCTGTCAAATAACTGAGGGGGAGAAAAAGGATCTCCAACAGAAGGATATGATGGATTACCTGGTTCAGTGATGGACGCTTCTTCTTCAGAGGCCTTTCCTTTTCTGAGCACCGCCTCTGGATCCATTTCAGGTGTAGCTAGAGGCAGTTGTGGCTGAGACCGTGTATGCCTGCCTCTGAAAGCCACAATTAATAGAGCAGGTTCTCCCCAGCGGAGTCGTCACAATGGAGTCACCAGGTGCAAATTAGCAATCTGAAAGGCTCTGATAATCTGATGCACCTTCGGATTCAGAGGCTCAATGTCGTTCTACCCAGGTAAAAATCTTCAATTTCGTCCTCGGCAACGGTGCCAGAAATGTTAGCATCAGAAGTCACTCTTGGATTGCTTACAGGAGCAGAGCCCAACGCCCATCAGTTTTATGTCACGATTTGTTTCTAAAGGGTGATCAAATGGAGATAATGGATCTAGGAGGTATCACTCTAACTCAGGGACTGAGTCTGGTACGTAAAGAACAGAGGAGTTCTGGAATCCTAACTTCAGCTAGTGGGTTGATTTAAATATGAACAGGTGGAAGACTTAGGAGAAAGAGAACAAACAGCTCTGGGCAACAGGCTTGCAGCGGTTTGTAGGAGAAAAACTCTGATAGCAGGATCCTCTTGGTTCAGAGCTTCAGGAAACTGAAAGAAGACTTGACTGGATCCTCCAATTCCAAGTCGTTCAGCGTTAAGGAAATCACAAAAACTGATCAGAGGCTCCATAGCTATTACAATGATCCATTACAACATCATCCTATAATAGCTACAGCTCGACTGGATCCTCCAATTCCGAGCTGCTCTAACACAGTGTAAACAAAGACATGAGAGAAACTGGCATCCATAAGGCAAGAAGTCTCCAAAGTTCATACATATCCAGAACAACAATGCTTCATTAAAAATTTACTACCAGGGAGCTCAGCTCAACCATCGATCCTTACAAAAGTGGCAGAAAAGCCTACATATACTTAGAACAAAGACACTGGAAGCAAAATCGAGACATCACATTGAAGACATTACGTCTTCACATTTACTGTGCATGCAGCCTCTGGACGCTCGTGGACTTTAGTCAGATGCAATCGTGTTCCCAAGGGCCTGAGAATGAAATGACCAGCTTACAGTCATCTCTGGATTTTCCATTTATGGTGGAAAAGATGTCCAACCACCATCAACTGCTACAATAACTACTTTACTGAGATCGGGAATGACCCGACCGACTCTGTATCAATAGGACATGGAGACCTTCGTGATGACTAGGAGACTTGACACGAAGTGATGAACGGATGGTGACCAAGCAGGGGTAGTTATACATGCTTGATGCAGCTATGGGATGAGGAGAGACCACGTGGATGGATGGGCAGAGGGAAAGCGACAGGGAAAATGTACGTGGCGGGATTCATGAGCTTTGAAGTGTACGAGCCAGGTGGAGGAACACAGAGGCCGGAAAAACTGTGGTTGTCGTGACATGGGGAGAAGATGTGACGGTAAGGAACAGATGGTGGACGTATGCAACGAGGCTTCGGGTTTTTCAGGAATTCAGGATTCACGAGTTTGCAATGCGCGAAATCTTCGCCTCCGGGATCGCCGATATCCCGATGTGCAATGAGCTCCTCCCCTTATGGGTTAGTCCTTCTGGCTATTCTATGGCCCATACGACCGCCTCTTTATGACTGGAGCTCAATCTCTATTGGGGCTTTAGTGCTTTCACTGCCTCCATGCACAAGTCCTTGAGACTCGCGACAGCCTGCCACCTGTACTTCACTATAATCCTCAGCCCCATCGGGAAATCGCGTATCGGCATATCACGATTCCTGCTGCCATGTGCATGGGAATTTCAATTCCGCGATCCCCGAGTCTGTGGGATCTTTCGCCACATGTCTCTGCTGAAGAACAGCTCTGATCCTCTCAGCACTTCTGTGGGCCCGAGTTCCCGGATGCTCTCGGCACTTCGCATCTCGCGAAATAACAGAGCTGCCCTTTGCGTGTTGAAGTCGCGATGGGTGAAACGCTGAGATGGCCAGCCCTTGCGACACGCGCCCCTGGATCGAACGACCTGTATTTAGCCTCCAAACATAAGGGACTCCTTTACTGCTAAATGTCGGGTAAACTCTGAGATCCCGATAACCGTTGATCTGCTTCGTGGACGGATCTCGGCTGCCAATAGAAAAACTTCGCCCGCTTGCTTGATCTGCTACTTGGAAAAACAAGAATTCTTCCGAGCTGCGCTTGAGCACTTTGTGCGACTAGCAGACCCGAATGCTCCTCGAACCCATGACCAGAATTATTGCTAACACAGCCGACCCTGCTGAATTCCTGAGCATTCGTTGATGAAACTTACCCCCAAAGCTTGGCAATTGGCTTCAGCCAATAGCTTGGCTAAACCTTGACCTTTGATCAATTTGGTAGGCTTTATTTCTAGGTCAAATTCCAGAATCTTGGCTATCCACTTACTCCTTCTCCCGTCTATGTCAGGCTGAATAAGAATGTCTTTAACAACAGCTGAGGGGACATAAGCGATGATTTTTTATTGCAGGACATAGACTCTAAATGCCTTGAGAGCCTTTACCAGGGCATAGGCCTGCTTCTCCATAGTGTCATACCTGATTTCGGCATCTCTCAATGCTCGGATGAAATAGGCAATAGGCTGCTCTAGCCCAACCTTGTTTGTTTGTAATAAAACAATGACCACCATGTTAGGTGAAGCAAAGGAGAAAATAACGAAATCCTTCGAGTAGTCGGGACTGATAAGCACAGGGGCTTCAACTAGGGCCTTCTTTATTTGCTCAAAGGAATTTCATGATTCAGAAGTCCACCTTACTTCATTTCCTTTCCTTAACATGGCTATTATAAGTTTTACCTCCTCAGCAAAGTTAGGCACAAACCTCCTCAGAAAATTAATCTTACCAAGGAAAGATTGGACCTCCTTCTTGGACCTCGGGATTGATAAGGCTTGTATTGCCTTAACTCTGCTAGGATCGATCTTGACTCCTTCCACTGATACTATGTGGCCTAGTAACTTTCCTTCTTGCATAGCGAACAGATATTTCTTGGGGTTTAATGAAATGCCAAAACTCCTGCATCTCAGGAAAACCTTCCTGAGATGAAAACAGTGTTCTTTATCGGACTTTGAAAATACTATGATGTCATCCAGATAGACAACCACAAATTTATCCTTTTCCCCAATGAAAGCTATGTCCATGGCACGTTGAAACTTTGACCCTGCATTCATCAGTCCAAAAGGCATCTTGGCATACATGAATGTTCCCCATGGAGTGGTAAATGTCATCTTTTCCTTATCCTCAGGCAGAACAGAGACTTGATTGTAGCCAGAGAAACCATCGATTATGGACATCCTAGATGCTCCCGTTACCCTCTGCAGTATATGTTCCATCTTTGGTAAGGGGTAGTTATCCTTTCATGAGCTCCTGTTCAGGTTTCTGAAGTCTACACAGAGTCTGATTTCTCCATTCTTTTTCCTTACTGGTACCAAGTTGGCCACCCACTCTGAATATCTTAGTGGTACGATGATTTGGGCCTGCAACAGCTTCTTCACTTCCCTCTCCATAATAGGCAACATCATAGGATTGATCTGTCTTAGCTTCTGCCTAAACGGATTTGCCTCGCTTTTCAACGGGATCTTATGCTCAGTGACATAAGTGTTATATGTTTTGAGATCTTCATAGGTCCAGGCAAACACATCAGCAAATTCCCTTAGAAGTCCAGCGTATTCAGACCTCTGCTCCTTTGTCAGAATTCTTGACAATTTGACAAACTTGGGCTCCCTCTCGGTGCCAATGTTGCATTGAACAGTACCAACGTCATCCTCTGAGATTTCCCCCTTTAGTGACACATCATTTCTATCAAAAATCCTTTCCAAAGGAACCAGTCCCCTTGGAATGTGGTTGCTGGGGAGCTGCACGATGTTACGCTCTGCTATTTTGCTCAGAAACTTACCCCCATCAAGCTCTCCTTCAGAGACAAAATCTTGGTCGATATGCATTTCTGAAAATTCTTCGACAGTCTCCAAGAATTTCTTGATCTCAATATCATCCTCGAATACCTTCCAATGTTTGACGTTGTCAGGTATGGAGGGCCTGTATTTTACTTCCACATCATATCTGAATTTGGGCAGCAAGGGTACTTTGAAATTGCTTGCAGATGTAGCCAAGGAATCTTCCACTATGTTCTTCTCTCTAGGGACAAAAGAGATGTTGAATGCTAAGAATAAACTGTCAATTAAGTCCCATACCTCATTTCTGTAGCTTCTGAGTCGAGGATGCTTAGCCTGATAAGCGCTTCTGATCTGCTGGACCACCAACTCTGCATCTCCGAACACTGCTACTTCCTGAATTCCCATTTCCCTTACGGCTCTTAATCCTAGGAAAAGAGCTTTATACTCTGCCACATTGTTGGTAGTTTCAAATTCTAGTTTGTATGACACAGATATGGTTTCCTGAGAAGGTGACACAAAAAACACCCCAGCTCTAGCGCCTTCCCTGGAAAAGGCTCTGTCAAAGAACATTTTCCAGACGAGGGTGATAGAGGGAGGAAATTTATAGGAAGTGGTGGGCGGATTTCTGATTTTTAGAGGAGGCTTGAGAGAATTAGTGAGTTGTAGTACACTGGAACCTAAATCAGTGTCCAAGGAAAAAATGGGATGGTTGGTAGGATTGGCCTCATCACTGATTATATAGGCCAGTTGGGCTTCCCTGTATAGCCTTCTATGCTCTCCTCCAAACACTGGGATAGTAGCATATGTGAGGTCCATCTGCAAAGTTCCCCCTAGTATTTTTATCCAGGATCTTGATAACAACATACCGAACTTGGGGGGGACATCAGCCACTACAATATCCATGACCACACTTTTCATGGGCAACTGAAACAAGGTCATGACCAGGTCTTTGATAACCCCTAGACATTGAACCTTTCTGGAGTCAAAGGAATAGAGGTCATGATAATCTTGGGTGACTTCCAGCCCTAACTCTTCCATGATAGTTTTGGGCATGAGGTTGTGAGAGGACCTCGAATCCATCAAGTAGTTGTGCAGTACCTTGTCATGTATGTTCAGGGAAGTGTAGAAGGGAGGGGATGAGTCATTCCTGTCTTCTACCATAGGACCTAGAATAACTGCAAACTTCTCATCTTGCAAATTGATGGAGTCTGTGGGAAGGCATGAGACCTCAGACTGTAAAATCTCATAGAATCGTTTCTTGAACCCTTCATGTTTAATCAATTCGGTCAGGGGCACAAGGATTCTGATCTTCTGAATTTCATGCTTGAAATTAAAAGAAGATGTAAGCTTCAAGATTTCTCTTATTTCGGGAACCTGACTCTGGACTATGGGAGAGAGGGGTCAGAGCTTCTTACCTCCGTGACTATCCGCTATTTCATTAGCAGGCTTCTCTATTCTAGTGGACTTCTCAGGAACATCAGGTGCTACTGTCTTTTTCTTAGACCTCAGATCATACCTGCCTTGGCTACCACTAGCCTTGTCTCCCTTGCTCAGTTCATTTAGCTGACTGTCCATGAGAGACTCCTCGTATGCTAATTGAGTGAGATGAGGAAAAGTAGGAGTGTCTTCGAAGCAATGGATTTCAGGATCCAGCTCATCTGTTTCCCCCCCTTCTTCCTCGGCCATAAAATTGTTTTGAAAAGGGGCCTGAATCTTCTGGTCTTCTCTATCTCTTCCCCTCTCCCTTTGCACAGTCAGGGAAGTAATATTGTTTGGCCTCCTAAAACCTCCTTTGTTTTCGGTGTTTTTGGGGCCCGTGTATGCTTGCCTCCTCTCCACCTTCATTCTCTCCATCTCTACACACAGAGACTTCACCATCTTGGTCAGTTCATCTACTTGAGGGTGGGGCACCGATGGGCCAAAAGTTGAGGTTTTCGATCTTCCCTTTCTTCTGTCTGCGTTGGCCTTGTTCCTCAATCTATCAACTACTAATACATTAGATTCCACTTCTATGGCCGCATATTGCATTTGAGCTAAGGAGGTGGCTCTTCTTTCTCTCAATAAAAGATAGAAGTTGGGGCCAAATTCACTAGCATAAGAAATCCTGGCCGAGGCTTATGAGGGTTTTATTTCAGCTGGAATTTTATTATACATCTTATTGAATCTTTTGGAGAAGTCAGAGACAGACTCTCCTTCCATCTTCTTCAAAGACCTGAACTCCGTCATGTAATACATGAAATCCTTCCTATCTCCCCACTGCCTCAGGAAAGTACTATCTAGGGCTTCGATCCCAGCAATAGATCTGGGGGCCAATCCTCTAAACCACTTCCTCACCTCACCATCCAGGCTCTGGATGAAGACTCTCATCTAGACATATTCATTTTCAATGTTCAGGTTGTTTGCATAACTGTAGAAAGCAGCCAGGTGCTCTTCCGCAGTTACGTCCCCTTCCCCAGTGAACTTGGGCATATACTTCAAGTAATCTCCAGTAGGGAGAGGATTCATAGGATGGGGTAGGATTAAGGGAGCATATCTGGCAACAACTATGGCGTCCATTCTATTTAGAGGGGGATTAGCACCAGCCATAGGAATATTAGGTGGAGGAGAACTTGGAGGAGAAGGAGTTCGCGAAGGGGCTACTGGGAAAGAGTCTCGAAGTGGAATGGGAAACAAAAGGGGATTTAAAGAGAAGGCTAACGGGTTCAAATGAGCAGATTCTCCTCTTTGTGTAGGAGTGGTAAAAATAACAAGAGGAGAAGTGGTAAAGATAGGAGTGGGGAAATCTTCTGTAGTCCTGGGTCTACGCCAAGGTACAGCTTCAGAGGAGAGGGGAGTGACAAGGATTTCTCCCTCCAATCCCAGACCAGGAGGGGAAAACTCAGTAGGAACACTCCCAAAATTCAGGAAACGGGAAACCTCTGAAGGAGGTCTGTTAAGAAACTGAGAAGGAGAAAATGGAGTTCCTACAGAAGGAGATGGCGGATTACTTGGTTCAGCGGTGGAATCTTCTTCTTCAGAGGTCTTTCCTTTTCTAAGAACCACCTCCAGATTGGTTTTAGGTGTAGACAGAGGCAGTTGAGGATGGGACCATGTGTGTCTACCTCTGAAAGCCACAATTAACACAACAAGGTTCCCCATAGTGGAGTCGTTACAATGGAGTCGCCAGGTGCACAGTAGCAATCTTCAAAGGCTATGATACCTGATGCACCTTTAGAATTAGAGGCTCAATGTCGTTCAATCCCATGGAAAATTTTCGACTTCATCCCCAGCAACGGCGCCATAAATGTTAGCGTCAGATGTCACTCCTAGATTGCTTGCAGGAGCAGAGCCCAATGCCCATCAGTTTTATGTCACGATTTGTTTAATGGGGTGAACGAATGGATAAAGACTCAAGAAGATATAGCTTTAACTCAGGAGACCGGGCCTGGTATGTAGACAACAAGGGAGGTCTTGATCCAACTTCCGTTAGTAAATGGATTAAAGGGTGGTAGATGGAAGACTTGTGAGAAGGGTGAGAAAGACTGCCTCGGGTGACAGGCCTTCGGAAGCTTGAGGATGAAAAACTCAGAAGCAAAGATCCTCTTGGTCCAGAGCCTCAAGGAGCTGAAGGGTGACTCGACTGGATCCTCCAATTCCAAGTTGTTCAGCGCTAAGAAAATCACAGGAACCGATTAGAAACAATGCAACTGTTACAGTGATCCAACCTACATCATCCTATAACAGCTACAACTCGACTGGATCCTCCAATTCCAAGCTGTTCTAACACGGTAAACAAAGAGATGGAAAAGAGGCTGACATCCATAAAGTAAGAAGTCTCCAATGCCTTATACATTAACCAGAGCGACCAGTGCTTCATCAAAAATTTACAATTGGTAGCCTTGCTCAACCATCGATCATTACAAAATACAAAAACTGAGTCTATATACTCAGAAGAATTCGCCTAATAGAGGCATGCTCAGTCATCCAAAGCTTGGTGTCCCTTCAGCCAAATTCGGATGGATATTCTTCATCAGACGCCACCTTAATTGCACATGGCTCCTGCAAGGGGAGTAGATGAGACATTAAATGCCGAGTTGGCGTGTACAGACCTCTCTGGCTAGTCGAGGACTCGGCATGGCCTTCTTTGGAAAAATGGGTACACAGGACCCTCTCGAGTAGACAGCTTACCAGACCCTCCATACCCTACACTTAATGAATGAGGAGAGGTTTCAACCACCCCTTCTCACCTTCATTTACTCCAAGCGAAAACCAGGGCTGAGGTCGGATCAGATGGCACCTGGAGATCACGATGATCCTTTCGATGACTAGACTCGACACCCTTGGCCCCTTTTGCACAGCTCTTTTTATTTTCCCATGTGACCATGGGCTGTGACCCTGCGTTTATTCCCAAAGGCGCTTTCGACGTTTGCGAATAGGAAGGAACTAATCAATGCTTCTTAAAATCACGATGAGCGAAACGCCGAGACGGATTAATTTGGTGCCACGCGTCCCTCTCAGATCTGATGGTCCTGGACTCACTCGGTGATATTGTGGGCCCGGGTCCTGGACGCTCCTAGCACTTCGCGTTTCAGGGATATGAAGGAGTTGCTCCTTGTGCGTCGGAGTCACGATGGGCGAAAAGGTGAGGGGTCTCATCACGCACCACGTGTCCTCTTTGGATGGATGGCTAAGACTTCTCCGTGATACTGCGGGCCCGACTCTTGATGCTTTCAGCACTTCGGGGTTCAAGGTTTCGAGATATAGAATGACATAGAATCCTCACCTTTTGAACTCCCGAATGCCGAAAAACCGATGTGACTAGATCTCACGCCACGTATCCCTTGGATGGACGACTGTTATCCATCGCGCTAATATTAGCGCAGCTCCGCTAGCCATGATTTTCCGCCAACCGTTGATCTACTCCTATGGATGGATCTTGACCGTTGACAATATAATCTTGCCTGCTTACTTGCTTGGAAGCTTAAAATGAGATTTTCCGTGCTGCGCTCGGGCGCTTCTCGTGCCACTTGTAGACCTGAACACTCTTGTGCCTCGGACAAGAAATGTTACTAACAGGGCCGAGTACTATTGTTGGACCCCGCACGTATATCATAGAGCTATAGCATAGGGAAAACCCTTGTCTATAGAACCCTTGAATACCTAAGCCTTGGGGACAGAAACATAAACAAATTAAAATAGAAAAGATCTATTGTCGCGCAACTGTGTTTGGGTTGCCAAATCACTACACATTTCTTCCTGGTTAAGCATTTGGGCGTTTCATCACTGCAGTATTCTTTAGATCGGAGTATAACTCCGTAGGTGTACCAAAAAAAAAAAAAAAGTCTGGAAATTTTTTCACCATTATTTGAGACCTATTCCATTGGATTCATCTCTTCGCCCTTATCACTTTCATCCATATCATTTTTCGGAAAATTTTTGGACCTTGCCCGCCCCTTTTGAGTTCCCCCATCCTCATGGCCCATACCCGTAGCCAAGACTTGGAAGCTCGCTTCAACACCTTGCAATTTGGTCTCATCGAGACCCAACAAGAAGTGAAACAACTCAGTGCCAATGTTGTCGCTATCAATACAACCATGCAGTCCTCAATGGAGGAAATCAAATAAGACCTCACCACCCAGCTTGAATTCGTCTTTCCGGCACTCTGCACCAAACTACATATCCCTACAGATAACCCTTCCTCTTCCTCACCTCCACATACTGAAGGTGACCATTCCTCTCATTCCCATAACTTTCAGAACCATCACTTTCAACATGACCTATGCCTCCCGCAGGTGGATGTGACCAAATTTGATGGCTTGGACCCCACTGGTTGGGTAACCCAAATGGAACATTATTTCTCTTTATACAACATTACAGATGACTTGGCCAAACTCTGGTATGGTGTTCTCCATCTAGATCAAGAATGTTGGCAATGGTGGCAATGGAGAAAAAATTCTCGTCAAGGCTATATTGCTTGGACACACTTTGTGACAGAGCTTTATGAACGCTTTGACATTGACACCAACCATTTGGGTCATTTGACAAAGTTGAAACAATTAGGAACAGTGGAAGACTTTATAGCTGCCTTTGAGTGCCTGGCTTTTAGAATAGAGGGCATGTCTGATGCCCTTTTCCGAGAGTGTTTTATCAGCGGCCTCAAGGATGAGATTCGGGCCCATGTCCTCATGGCTCGGCCTCAAAGTTGTGTGGAGGATACTAAAAGAGCTAAAGAAGAACAACAGGTTGTATCTTTTCAAAACCAAAAACCCTCCTTTATCCCTCGCCCTAAACCAGTAAATCCCACTACTCCCTCTACTCCACAAAAGATCCAAAAATTGACCAGGGATGAAATGGATGAATGCCAACTCAAAGGCCTTTGTTATAATTGTGATGACAAATATTTCCCGAGCCACAAGTGTAAAGAACAAAAGCTTTTTATGGCCATCTCCGAGGATATTTCGGAAGATGATGTAGAAACTTCTCTTGTGTCTGAGTCACTTGAATCCACTGACATAACCCCTCCCTCAGACCCTCTTGAAGTAGAACCGATCATTTCCCTCAATGCTCTCACTGGCTTCTCCACTCCCCAAACCCTCAAGCTAATTGGTTACATCAAGCATCAGAAGGTCATCATTCTGGTTGATAGTGGCAACACCCATAATTTTATTCATCACTGCATTGCCCAAGAAACTCATTGCTACATCCATGCCGTCAATAATTTCCAAATCATGATTGCCAATGGTGGTTCCATGAAATGTGGAGGGCGTTGTGAAAATGTGCATCTCCAAATTGGTGACTACCACCTGAAATCCCATATGTTTACTATCGACATGGGAGGTTGTGACATTGTGTTGGGTGCAGACTGGCTAAGGGCTTTGGGTCCCATTCTCATGGATTTAAAAGACTTAACCATGCAATTCAACCAAGAGGGCCACCAATATAAGTTCCAAGGCATCACCGCCGGTTCACCTGAAATCATTAGTTCCCATTGCATGGAAAAGCTGCTCAAAAAAGGTCATTCTGGTGTTATCGCCCAACTCCATGCCATACAAGCAATAGAGACACCCTCCATGTTATAGGATATTGGGAGGAAGGCTTCTGGGTACAAAGGGAATGGAATGATCATGAACTCCCTCCTTCCTATGGTGTTCATGATCATTCCATTCCCCTTGTACCCAGAAGCCTTCCTCCCAATATCCGTCTGTATCGTCACGCCTTTTCCCAAAAAAATGAAATTGAGAAAATGGTCCAGGAACTCCTTAATGCAGGCGTTATCCACCCTAGTACGAGCCCCTACTCTTCTCCTGTGGTCATGGTCCTGAACAAAGAAGGTTCTTGGTGAATGTGTCCTAACTTCCTTGCCCTCAACAAACTTACCATCAAAGACAAATTCCCCATTCCTGTCATTGATGACCTCCTGGATGAATTGAGTGGCACCCAATTATTCACGAAACTTGATCTTCGTTCAGGCTACCACCAGATACGTATGAAAGAGGCAGACATTCCCAAGACTTCCTTTAGAACTCATGAGGGCCACTATGATTTTTTGGTCATGCCCTTTGGCTTGTGTAATGCCCCCTCCACCTTCCAAAGCCTCATGAATCTTGTCTTCCATCCTTTTCTCCACCATTTTGTCATAGTTTTCTTTGATGATATCCTCATCTATAGCAAAACCTGGACAGACCATCTTTCTCATGTGGATCAAGTTCTCCATCTACTCTCTCAGCACCAAATTTTCTTGAAACAGTCTAAATGTTCTTTTGGCACCTCAGAAGTAGAATAATTGGGTCATCTAGTTGGAAAATATGGCGTCAGGGTGGATCCTAAAAAGATTGAAGCTATGCAATACTGGCCTCACCCAAAGACTCTTAAGATATTGCATGGATTTATGGGCTTAACAGGGTATTATCACAAGTTTGTTAAGAATTATGGGAAGATTGCAACAACTCTCACTGCTCTCCTAAAAAAGAACTCTTTCACTTGGACTCCAGTCGTTGCTCAAGCTTTTCAAACCTTGAAGATGGCTATGTGCACCACTCTAGTCCTCGCCCTTCCCGATTTCAAAAAGACCTTTGTGTTAGAATGTGATGCCTCAGGGAAAGGAATTGGTGTTGTCCTTATGAAATAGGGTAGACCTTTGGCCTTTACCAACAAACAACTATTTGAAAGAAATCTGGGCAAATCCATCTATGAAAAGGAAATGTTGGCTATTTTTCATGCTGTTGATCTATGGCGCCCTTATCTATTGGGGCAACATTTCCAAATTAAGATAGACCATCAAAGCCTCAAGTAGTTTTTGGAACAACGCATTTCCTCCCTAGAACAACAAAAATGGGTGACTAAGCTCTTTGGATATGATTATGAGATCATTTACAAGAAAGGAAAAGACAATGTGGTTGCGGATTCACTTTCCCGAAAATATGAAGATGAAGGATCCCTTTTTTCTCTTTCATTTATTGTACCAGATTGGCTCCAAGTTGTTCGCCAGGAATGGCTACAAGATCCCAAAAGTTCGCATCTGATCCAACAATTGCAATCCAATGCTCCAGCTTCCCCAGGAAACTCTTGTCTCCATGATGAACTCCGATACAAAGGCCGTTTGTATTTAAGTAAACAATCAAAGCTTAAATCCACGATACTTTCTGAGCTTCATGCTACACCCACAACAGGGCACTCCGGGTTCACCAAAACCTATGATAGGGTCAAACGTTCCTTTTTCTGGGATGGTATGAAACATGAAATTTGTAATTTTGTCCCTGAATGTGATGTGTATCAACGCAACAAGGGAGAAACAGTCAAATCTCCAGGCACACTACAACCACTCCCGATTCCACCTGCTATTTGGAAGGATATCTCTATGGATTTTATTACCGGCTTACCCAAATCGGGAAATAAATCATTCATCATGGTAGTTGTTGATCACCTTTCCAAGTATGCTCATTTCTATGCCCTTCAACACCCGTTTACAGCATCCACGGTCGCTCAAATTTTCATGGATCAGGTCTTCAATCTTCATGGCATGCTGCACTCTATTGTTTCTAATTACGACTCAACTTTCACAAGCAATTTTTGGCAAGAATTGTTCAAGATACAAGGCACCGAATTTCATCTCAGCACAACTTATCATCTCTAGACTGATGGCCAAACGAAAGTTGTCAACAAGTGTTTGGAAACATATTTGAGGTGTTTTGCCTCAGAAAAACAAAATCAGTGGGCTCAATGGTTGCCCCTAAGTGAATGGTGGTACAACACTTCATACCATACAACTACATGCATGACTCCTTTTAAAGCGATATATGGATAGAAGCCACCTTCAGTTCTCTCATACTTACCGGGTGCCTCGAAGGTCCAGGCGGTTGACCAAACACTTACAGCTCGAGAGGCTATTCTCCGTACCCTCAAAGAGAATTTAGTCATGGCATAGAATCACATGAAGCAACAAGCAGATCAAGGTCGCTCTGAACATCAATTTGCAGAAGGGGATCAAGTGTTTCTTCGACTGCAACCTTATAAGCAAACTTCCCTCAAGGCCGAGCATTGTCAGAAACTAGCGCCCAAATTTTATGGTCCTTATACTGTTCTCAAGCGTGTGGGACAAGTAGCCTATCAGTTAGCTTTTCCCAACCATTGGAAGCTACATCTTGTTTTTCATGTTTCATGCTTAAAGAAGGTGATTGGAGCTAAGTGCCAAATTCAAACCAACCTTACTGAGTTTGCTAAAGAAGGATCCAGTTGGCTACAGCCAGAAGCAGTTTTGGACTAGCGTGAGCATCGCCTACGTTAGAGAACCATCAAGGAAGTGTTAGTCTAGTGGAAAGATACAACTCTAGCAGATGCCACTTGGGAACCAACTACCATTCTGCAACAATTTCCTCATCTCAAGCCTTGAGGACAAGATTGTTTTTAAGGGGGCAGACATGTTAGGGTCCTAACCCGCACATAAGTAGAACAATATATTCGGATGTAATAAAGGTCAATATTAATAAGGCCTTTCAATAAAATAGAATAAGGCAGATGTAAGAAGACCTAATAGAAGCTTCCGCTTCTAGAAGGATCATCCTCTAGATGCTTCTTTTAATAGACATATTTAGTATAATAGGAGTTGAGGGTATGAGAACCCTAGCTTGGAAAATATTGTAATAGAGCACTGCTCACTAGAGGTTGTCCCCTCGAAGAGGCCTGTGAACATTGCTTTTAGAATCAAAGTGCTATTTCTCTTGTTTTTCTTATATCATTTCAGTGCTATTGTGGTGATTGTTCTGGTTATATTGTTGTTATTCTGCCATTTCTAGCATTTTATTTATGTTCTGCATATTACACAAAGTTTGTGTTATTTTGTCATCGAATCCGGATTCATCATCAGGATTAATAGTCAAATATGAAAACTTGTTGATCTACTCAATTAATATTCTTTTCAGAAATTAAAACCTCGAGCTATCATAAATCCTAATTTAAGATTTAGACAAAAAATAATAAAAGCAAACTATAATAATTAATAATAACCTAAACATGGATATCATAACTAACTAACTAACTATATCTATATCTATATCTATATCTATATCTATATCTATATCTATATAAATCTAAGGTTTAAATGATTAAAAAATAAAAATTAAGTTTTAGTAATACATAATAGTATTAATATATGTAGTAGGAGGAACTCCTTCCTTTTGGATCTTAGGAAGTTCATATATTCTAGGGGTGATTAGGCATCTTGGAGTTAGTAGCTTCTTCATCCTTTCATATAGGTTGGAAAATTTTATAACCTTATTGACTTCCTTGATGACCTTGGATATTGGGTTGTTGTCTATCTTCTTATAAGTGCGAGTGGTAGTGAGATGATCTATCATTTTGGTGTTGTAATCCCTTTTGTTCATAACCACTGTACCCCACCCTTATTCATGCTCCTTCTTGTTGATATTATTGTTCAGTGATTTTGCAATCTTGAGGACCAGGCCTGGCATCCTTATCGTCTTCATTAAGGTTTTTTATGCTATCTTCTATGCCACATACTATGTTTTCTACCGGGACGATTTTCGAAGCAATGGCAAAACCCAGTCCTTTCTTTAAGATATTTTTTTCTTCATTGTTTAGATTATGGTTGGACAAGTTTACGACTTTCCTATCATCATTATTTGTTGTAGCGTCTCTTTTGTTTGCAACGTCTCTTTTATTCCTAGCTGCAAGCTTCTCTAATTTTCTTTCATGGCGTTCCTTTGCCTTAAGTTCCTCTCCCATTGCCTTTAACGCAACACTAGCATCCATAACCGTCCAAAGATCTATTCGTATCTTGTGCGTGAGCTGTGGGTGAAGTTTAAGGGCCTTTCGTGATAGAGCGTCTAGTGTTGCACGAGTTTTTCTCCCCGAATTAGGGCACGACGCGGTCGTTCAAATACTTTGTAATTCCATCTACTAAGCAGTTGATGATTAACCAAGGAAAAATTGGGGGTTAAATTATTGTCCCTGCATTGTTTAAGAAAGTCGAGATAAGCAGCTCTTCTAATAGTTTTAATCTCCTTTGATTTTCCATTAAACGGAAATTATACCAGGTTTCCCTTCCGTATAGAGAAGTTATTGTTGTTTTTAAATTTCTGTAGTGAAGGGTTTCAAGAATATTTTTCAGCCATTTTGTTATGGACGTTTCTAATCAGAATCAGGATTTATCATTAAGATTAATTGTCAAATATAAGCTTGCTTATCTACTCAATTAATATTTGATACAATTTTCAGAAATTAAACATGTCTGTCATCATAAACCCTAATTTAAAAGCTAGACAAAATAAATAATAATTTTTTTTTATAATAATTAATAATAACTTAAGCATGGATATCATAAGTATATATAGGGTTTGAATGATTAGGAAATAAAAACTAAGTTTTAATACATACATAATAGTATTAATATATGTAGTAGGACGATTTTTTTAGCATAAAAATCCTCTGGACACAAATATATTTTTCAAGATTTAACAATTGATTTACACATATACACTACACTGCGTCTTTATGTTGCAGGATGGTATTATTAACGGGCATGGATGTCACGTCGACTGTAATTGAATGGGCGATGGCAGAACTGATTCGAAGCCAGAGGGCCTTAAGAAAACTGAAAGAAGAAATAGACAACGTCGTTGGTGATGCGCATTTGGTGGATGAGTCCGACATCTCGCAGATTCCATATCTGGAGAGCGTCGCCAAGGAAAATCTTCGGCTCCATCCGCCTGCTCCCATGGCGGATCCCCATTACAATGAAGAGTCTGTAGATTTGGCAGGCTACAGAATCCCCTCTAAATTCATCTTATTTGTCAATTCATGGGCACTTGGACATGACCCCGAACTGTGGGACGAAGCCTCTGAATTCAATCCGGAAAGGTTCGATGGATCGACATCGTCCGGATCAAATTTGGGTATGAATTATGACTTCAAACTGCTTGCCTTCTCATCTGGGAGGAGGCAGTGCCCAGCTGCGAACCTGGCGTGTTTAGAGGTGCAACACGCCATAGCTTTTCTTGTCCATGCATTCGACTGGTCGCTTGCGGAGGGCGTACCCATTTAAGTGTCACTTAATGAAAGCTTCTTAGAGAAACTTAGACACATTGTCTTTGTGAATCCCCACCTAAGTTCATGTATTATGAGCATTGTCCATTCATGTCAATATGGGAATTGGCCTCACATTTAATTTACATCATGTTTTTGAATCTCACCATGTCATAATGTCATTTTCTTTGTTACCTTTGCCTCCCTATACTCATAATGTCATTTCCTTTGTTCTATGGAAAAAAAAAGAATTAGACATAGGTTATGGATGTAAATTGTAATGACATTGGAAGATTATTAGTAAGAATAGAATTATAAATCAATTCATGTCAATTTTGAAGATCAAACAATACACTTTGAGTGAACCAAGGAAATCATCTCATCTCTCTTTTTTCCAGTTCACTTATTCCATCTCTTTAATAGTATCCAAGAAGTTGATTCATAATTATTTTATTGCATTCATAATGGTATGTTTTTGCCTCTTAAAATTCATGACATGGTTATAATTCACATAATTAAGAATTTTGAATGTAAATATTTCAACCTTTTCCATTAATTTTTTACAAGTTTGGTCAAATTGGTCACAAAGATAATACATAGTTTTTCTTTGTTTCACATAGAACTATTTAATGATTATGTTTGAGATTAAAAACTATGTTAAGCTTGGTGAAATTTATATGAACTGGCACAAGATGAGTTTGGTTTTATCACAAAACTTAAAATTGTGATTACAACAATGAGAATTGTGATTATGTTAATTCAATTTATAACATCATCAAATAATCAAATCAATGTGATCAAACTTTGAAAATATTTTGAAAATGCCCCATGCTATCTTCCCCTCTACCTCATCCCCAAGTCCAAAATCAAGGAGATGTGTCATTTGAAGAATTATTGTTGGCAATGACATTTTTGAGGCTCGGTGGGATTATTAAGAAAGCCAGGGAGAAGGAAACATAATTTTTTTTATCATCAAACTTATACATTGTTCGTGCTCTTTTCGTCAATGTGTGAGCAAAAAGTGAGCACTTACATGCCTAGTTGGGCTCTGCTAGTCATGACAGCTGTAATGTAAAAGGTTAGAAAGAAAACAATAAAGCTATTAACAAGAATTAAACAAAAACTAAATAACAACATGAGCATAAAAACAAAAACTAAAAACAAGTGACAATGGAACAATATCACCAATACATAGGCTGGTCTGATTGATGAAATCCAAAGATACACAAAGGAGAAAGAGGACTTGGGTCCCTTCCCTCTCCAATGGAAGGCTCTTGAGGCCCTCAACTGATTGCTCTCCTTACAAATGAAAGATGAAAGTGTGAGTGAAAGAACTCCAAGCTTATCCACTCTAGTGAGAGATGGAAAGCTTATGAAATGGTGTTGATTATGTCTATTACCAAAGAATGAGTCTCTAGTAATCTCAACAGCA
>ML788660.1:358786-373719 GCA_009831015.1 Picea engelmannii
ATGTATATATTTAGATTACAATGTATTGAGGTAATGATAAAATTGAAGGTCAATCCAGGGCAACGTTGTCCTACTCCAACAAGTAACAACTACAATATCCAAATTACTAATTTAATTTGTACTAATAATTATATGAATATATTTAACACAATATTGAAAATTTAACATCCATAAAGATTTGATTAGAAAATGAGAAACAAAATTGAAAATACATATATAAAGTTTTAACATCTTTCAAAAATTAAACTTTACATGTATAAATTCAAACATCTTTGTAAATTTGAAGCATTATTCTTGTATTGGAAAAAGCTAAATAGTGATACTCTTGTAATTTGGAAATACAATAAAAATCAATGATAAGGCTAGTTGATAGCGACAATAAACTAGAGAAAATGCAGGTATTGATTTATTCTACTTTCATGTTTAGTTTGGGCTTAAAAAATACATACATGCATTACATTTTTTTCATATCGACAACTATAAAGTGAGTAATATTAATTTTTTTTACTTCATAATATTTAGTGTAGTTTAGTCTTTGCTTTATAGTGATATTTTAAATAAATATAATGAAAATATTTGTAATAAATTATGTATTTGTTATAATGGAATAAAAATATTTACATTTTAATTTAATAGAATTTTAATTTTAATCTCTCTATTTAGAAAACTAGTTCCCAAGCTCCCATTTTCTTCATGTTGAAGCACCCAAAAAACTTCCAAGTTCCCAAAACAGTTCCCAACCAATTGGGGATGTTTCCTACTAATTCCCAAGCTCCCGAAACTTGAAAAATGCTTTTCGATGATGTTGCAAATGTTGGGAGCTGTTACCTACAACTATGGATATAATTTATGAAATTTAATCATATTTTTAAAACATAATTAATTAATATATATCAAGTTAAACATAATATACTATACTGAAATAAACATAACATATCATTTAGTATCATGAATCACGTATTTCAAAAAGATATATTCATATTCTCTATTCACATTGTAAATTTACATTTAATCGATAAATTTATGGCGGTTGAGAAAAATCAATCATGAACCTAAAAAAGTCCGTGCAGTCGAATAAATAAAAGTAAAACTAAAGCAATGGAATTAGATGGGCGTGTGAAAGCGGTTTAAAGAAAATTTCGAGATGCAAAACATAGAAACTGAAAGCGGAAAAGAAAAGGTTAAAGTAAAGGGTAAACGAAAACAATCGTCACCATAATTAAATTGAAATTACTTTATTTTGTTTCTTATTTTTATTTAGATATTTAAGAAGCTGTCTAAATTTGGATTTAGGTATGAACTTTATGTAAAGTATGACATGTAAAGCAGGTTCAATTCCTTCTTATAACAGGTTCAATTCCTTCTTATAATATGTTTTGTTATGAATTAATTGTTTTTTTAAAACTATGAAGAATATTTTATAGCATATAAAAAATTATTTAAAAATCATTTAAATTAAAAACAATTTTTAATAAATTTGAAATTTCATATATAAAATCATATTTAACTTGTTTATTTTGTTATGAACTAATTGTTTTTTTAAAACTATGAAGAATATTTTATAGCATATAAAAAATTATTTAAAAATCATTTAAAGTAAAAACAATTTTTAGTAAATTTGAAATTTCATATATAAAATCATATTTAACTTGTTTATTAAGTTTATTTTTTTATCAAAGTTTAATTTAGTGTATTTTGTAATAACTTTTTTTGTTGTTGAGTCTCCAATCACGAAGTTAAATTGTTCTAAATATTGTTTTTTTTTGCACATTAATCTGCACAAAATTACAATTTTTTATTGTTTAAATTGCAATTTTGAATGCAGAAATGAATTCAACATTTAAAATTGAAAAAGATTTTTTTTGGATGTAACTATATGAAAGGTTTCTAAGCTTTCCGAGAGCACTAGACATTTAGATTATACAAAATTAACCACTCAAATCTATCCAAAAATTTCTACCCAGATTTTAGACAAAATTAAACAGAAAATGTCAAATTTAATATTTTACTTTTTATATAGAATTACATTTATCTATCCAAAATAATTATGAAATGTATTCATACTCTTTAAACATAATTAATATACTTTTATATAGGATTACATTTATCACATAAATTTGAAATATATTCATATTCTTTAACATAATTAATATTCTTTGATTTGTATTAATATGTTAAATTTAACATTTGATATATAATGACATGTTGATTATCTTAATTGTGATAATGTCAAAATTGATGTTTCATATATTATTACATTTATTTATATTTATTTAAAATTTTGAAATATATCCATTCTCTTCTTCAAATATAATTAATATATTGAAATAAAAATAACATATTATTTGATATTAAAATCAATATAATTAATATATGGAAATAAAAATAACATTATTTAATATTAAAAATAAATTTTTTTTAAATAATATTTATATTTTTTATATTTATATTATAAAGTAATCTGTGCCTTTATAAATAATATTATAAATATAGTAGGTACACAATACCATGCCTACTATATAAATATAGTAATCTTTTTTAAATAATATTTAATAATATTTATATTTATATTATAAAGTAATCTGTGCCTTTTTACTTTAAATAATATTTATATTTATATTATAAAGTAATAAAAAAACTTATGCAATACCATGCATCAACCATGTGTCTCAACATGCATCAAGGAATGGCTCATACATATACCAAAGTAGATCTCAAACAATGTGCCCAATATCCAAGATGTTCCTCAAACCAAGATGATGCCGGGGCATCGCTTAATTTCATATTTTGTTTGTTGATTTTAGAAGGACATGTTTGTTAAATGAGTGATGAGTTGTATGTTTGTAATAATGACTATTATAGAAAAAATAGACTCTCGAATCTTAGTATCCCTAATTATTTGTAGATCCTATTTGTAGGGATATGGAACATATTGTTTGTGTTTTTAAGGAGGAATTGTATCCAAATAATGTTGTTGTTGGAATAAGGAGAAATTGGGAATTAATCACTGCGTATATTCTAGAAAAATGAGAAATATGAATCCTATGTTCTAGATAACCATAACTGATTGTATTGTGCTATAATGCTAATCTATATGCATGGGTGTTCAATTATAGGAAATCGAAATTTATTGAATGAAATATACCAATGTTCATCATTTGAATGGTACCAGAGGTGCTCTACATTTCTTGTAAGTCAAAATAAAGTGTTGATGTCTGCAAAACGGTGCTTAGAAGAAAATTCGATATGTACAGTGAAATAGCAGCAATCATGGACTTGGTTGGTATCTTGTTGATTTATATCTAAAACCCAAAGCCAGAAATACACCAAGAGAAGATCGTGTCCTCCACTGAAGACGTTGGATCTCTGTGTCTCTATTTGTTGAAGATATTGTAACAAGTCAGAGAATCGTAGAAGGAAGGAAACAATCTCTTTTGGATCTGATGAAATGATAATGATCACAATGCTATGTTGGGTAAATACATGGATGGTAGACATGTATTGATTCAATCGATGGAACCCTAGTTGTGTGCCTTAGTTTCAAGTCGATTTCCATAGAAAATTGAGCTGAAACAAACTATTACCAGATCCAGTTTGGACCATCAGATCGAACAAGGAACGATCACGATTCAAGGTCAAGCAAGGGAGAAACATCGCAGACTAAATCTTCCCCGTCAGATTGAATAACGAGTGGTCTCGATTTGTTTTGGAAAATCAAAGGTATTGTTGCAAGTCAAACTAATTTACACCATAGATTAGTACCTAAGTCACCAGACACGTGGACATGGGACACGAAGGACACATAAATATGAGTGTCGGACACGGGCACGACGACCCCCAGAAACAGGATGCAGAGGACACGTTATATATATATATATATATATATATAGATAGATAGATAGATATAGATAGATAGATAGATAGATAGATAGATAGATAGATATATTAAATTATGAATTACACATACAAAAATGAAATAATTAATAAAATTGTAAACATTTAAATTTACCCAACAATGTGGTTCTTAGCCTCTCTAAACTAGGAGGCATGTACCCTGGTGGAGCCCCTTGAGTTAGACCTCGACACATCTCAATAAACAAAGGAGACCATGCAACATTAAATGAGATGAAGTTGAGATAGAAAAAAAACCCAATGGTAAGATCCAACTCATCTCGCCTCTCTTGCTGAAATATCTTGTCTATTGGACCCATTGCAGGTCTCTTTCTTGTTGTTGCACCCCCAACCCCAAATGGGTGTTTGCTAGATCGTTTCCTCAAGAATGGAAGAGGATCCTCATTCTTGGTTTTCCTAGATGTCGCTGCCACGATCTCCTCGCCAACATTGGCCATTCTTTCCAGTTCTTTTCGTTTGGATTCACTCACTCCTTGACATGGTCCAAGTCCATAAGGTGTGCCCAACAAATGGCCCTTTACTTGGAAGTATGTGCTTGTAAATTGACTTCTACAAAAATTACATGTCCAAAGAATATTACCTCCCCCATTTAACTTGGACCTGGGCCCTTGATGTCTTGTGACATACTTCCACAATGGATACTTTGCTTCTTGAGCTTGTTGCCTTGCTAAAAAAGCATGTTTTTAAGCCTCTGGAGTCTGAACTTGTTGTTGCAGCCCCACTTCTAACAAATGGAACACTAGCTGATCCTGTTGAAAATGAAGGAGGGGGGACAACATTAGTGGGAAAATCCCTTGCTTTCTTTTTCCCTCTTCCAGCTACCCTTGATGATTGAGCCATGACTGTTGTAGCAAAGTTCTTGGACTGCTACTGTAGAAAAAAACTTGAAGAATGGTGGACAAATCCACTTGCTTGGCACTTGGAATCCCTTCTCACACTTCACCAAATCCCTTTGTTGCACTCTAACTCTCTTGCTACTCCAACCTGTGGGTGAAAACAAGCAAAAAAACGTTTTTGAGGGCCTGCAGACTGCGTTTTTGAGGGACACGTGTCCTGAATTTGTGACACTGGTTGTTGAAATGTCGGACACGTTTTTAGGACGTGTCCTGTTCCTAGGACACGTTGAACCAACGAATCCAACACGTGTCAGGGAGAATCGTGTCGGATTTGCTGGACACGCGACACACAGGGCGTTTAGGATGTATCTGGTTACTTAGATTAGAACCTAATCGACGATGGCTGAGTTGTGCACCTTTGAATGGATTTCAAACAAAATAATCCATGTGATGCAACTTTTTATTAAATTGATTTTAATTGTATTTTGAATCCACAAAACCGAAATAAAACGTTGTGATTATAACCTGCATAATTTAGCAACTCCACCAACACTATTGTGAATTGAATTTCATTGTCTTATGAAATTGACATATATTTTCTGGTTGAAGTAAAGACCTGCCAAACACAGTTCATACTTTTATGTGGAAAAATATCTATTTTTCGCCTGCACCATTAGTGGTATCATAGCTAGAGAAATCCCAGGTGTCTAGATGTTAAAGTGATTATTTGTGTCAAGTCATGGCTTATAGGGTTGGAAGAGGTTGAGGAGGTAGAAGGCTATAGCAAACACCGAGGTGATGAGATTGATGCAGCCTTTGGAGGTAAGGTTGGATGTCCTAGAAGCTGACATACAAAGGGATCATGATGATGTTAGTGTTGACAATTTGGTTGTCATTGATGTCAATCTTCATAAATATGTGAAGTATCATTGATTGATTGGTTTGAGAAGCATTGTCAATATTTGACATTTTGTTATGAAGGTGACTTGAATGTCAAGCATTGTCAATATTGGACATAATGTTATGAAGGTGGCTTGAATGTAAAGCATTGTCAATATTGGACATAATGTTATGAAGGTGACATGAATATCAGTAGAAAGACACTATTGACTAATATATTATATGAGCTTGATACACTCATCCTATATTGTATAGGTTTGAGATTGTTACATTAACATCCATGCACAAAAGAAGAAACTCTGAAGAAATTGTCTAGATAAAAATGGTAAATGGATAATCCAATATGGATCCATACAAATCACAAATAAAGAAGTTAATAAGACACGGTTCATTAAAAGTGATTTAGAAATATCAATTGAAGAAGAGTCCAAAGATGAGACAGAATGTCAATGGTGTATGTTTGGTGAGGAAGCATTGACACCATTGAGTCACAAGTCGAGTCAATTCAAACAACAATAAGGTTGACTCTCTGGAAGTCGATCAACTGCAAGACGAGTCAGAGACAACTCAACTGATTGAAATCTTGTAGATTGACGGGAGTTGGAGAAGACAAGTCGATCGATTTCAAGATGAGTTGAAGACAGGTCAACCAACTGAAGGTCGAAGGTGAAGGAAAATTGAGTCGGGAAATACAAGTCGGATGTTGGATCATGTTGTCATTGATGCCAATGGTTTGATTGATTGATGTCAAATATAATATGTATTGTCCTTTATGAGAATGGATAAATGTCAAGTGGAATCATAGTCATATGATGTCATTCATAGATGAAGATAGATTGATTTGGTTCAATGAGTTGTCATTGATATGATACATAGATAAAGAAGAATCAATGAGTTGTCATTGATATGATGTATTGTTGGGTTAATGTAAAGATGAATCATTATGGTTGATAAGATCCACAAATGGATGAACTCCAAAGTGGTCCCCTTATGGTGAAATCCCTCACGGGAAGACACTTTATGGTTGAGTTATCCTTGAAGTATAGTTGGAGAACCCATGCTTGATTGTGGCATAATGAGATGAAGATCAGTGAATTTTTAAGTGAAACTATCCTAGATGGATAGTTCTTTCCATGCCATTTCCAGTGGTATGTGGAATGTCACATAACTCCTCATGGTTTGAGAGTCATGGCCTTACGAATTTGGAGGACCCTCATATGTTGGCTTGAAGCCCCAAAAGGTCAAAGAAGTCAAAGAGCTTGCAAAGAAGAAATTATTATTTAAATGATAAAGTAAGGTGACAAAGTCAAGAAGGATTATTTAAATAATAAAGTGAAGTGACAAAATCAAAGAAGATTATTTAAATGATAAAGTGAGGCGACAAAGTCAAGGAGGAATTTTTAAATGATAAAGTAATGGATAACTTTCTAATTATGGAAAGTGGTTAACCCTAAAATGAGGAAAATAGGTTAAGTGACCTAGAAGATGAAGAGTATAAATAAGAGGCTAGCGTCTCTTATGAAAGTGCATCTCTTGTGTATCTTTGGTGAGCATCTTGAGTGTATCTCTTGTGTATCTCTTGAGAATGTATTGAAGATCTATTCTGAGAGAGAGAGAGAGAGTATGGAGGATCTCATGGACGCATCAAAGTTTCGGCAAGTCTGAGGTCTTGACGACGAAAGTTTCAGAAGTTCAGAAACCCTAGTTTTTGAGACGTACGCAGGTTGACAATATATTAGGGTTTGTACATACTGATTTATACGCGGGCTATCAGTGTATTAGGGTGCGTATGTACGTGGGGTGGCAGTGTATTAGGGTGCGTACATGTTGGTAAAACCATGGAAATTTGAAGAGATGAATATGTAGAGGTTCTAGATTCTGAGATCAAGATCCCAAGAAGGTCTACAGTGCTCAGATACATCATATCTATATATTGGTTTGAAAGGTATGGTCACATAGTTGTCTTGATGGATACTCTTGCTTATGGTATGGTGATTGCTTAAGGCATTCTTGATATGATTGTTGTGATTTGGTTTGTGTTGGCTGATAGAGTGAGCAAAACTCTCATGATTCAAATAGATATGTTTGTTATAGTATGTTTATTTATTATACATGACTGAGTAGCATTCATATTGTATGGTTGAGGAGCATGAGTGAGTTGATGGAGAGCTTGGATGTGTTATGAATGGCTGTGGGTCAGTTTGGACAGTAAAAGACAGAAGAAAATGTAATTGTAGGTTGCAGAGGATCTAAGTGTGTGAATTAAAGCAAAACCCTAGTTTCTCAGAAGTATACACAAGTTGTAGTATAGACTGGATGCGTACATATGTGAGCTGTACTACTGGTAGGGCACGTACATACACATGTTGCACTATCGATAGGTCGCGTACCTGTGACAGATTGATATCTGTTGAGGATTGTTGCCTCATCTCAGTTGGTGCTGAGGGTGTAAGTTGAGTCTTGCATTATAGAGTTGGTGCTCTTGTAGAGTTGTACTCTATTCAGCTGTTGCTAAAAACCCCAAGGATTGTAGTCTGTAATGAAATGAAAATTGTGCATACATTGTGTGTTCTTTGTGTTCCTTGTGGTGATGATTTGTTGATGCTATATTGATGCTATATGTTGTTGTTATGTATATTTACATTTGACTCATTATGAATGACAATAATAAGTAATGAGTAAATGGTGATTGCTAACTAAGAAGTTTGTGAAGGGGAAGTTTTGGGAAAAAATCCCTACATTGTTCAACCCCCCTCCCCGCCCCCCTCTCAGTGTAGTAGGTGTGTCCAACAATTGGTATCAGAGAGGGCCTTCGTTATAAGCCTTAACAAGCTTGGAGGAGATCCATGGACACACAAATGGATGATGAAGTTCCAATCCTTGATGAGGAAAACTATTCTACTTGGAGAATATAAATGAGAGTACATTTGAAGGAAATGGGAATAGGTATTTGGAAGGCAGCCATTGGTGGATTGGTTTCAATGAAGAACAAGCCAAATTTTGCAGCTCAAAGGGAAGGAAGGAAGAATGATGCATTGGATCTCAAGACCATTCTTAGTGGATTCTCAAGCCCTATCAAAGAGAGCATGGGACAATGCACCTCCGCCAAGGATCTATGGCTAAACCTAGAGGAGACATATCAAAGCAAGAAGGAGAAGGAAGATATCGAAGACCACTCCATCAAGATCATTAAAGGTAAAAAATCTCCAAAAACCCTTGATTGTATTATTTCTAAATGTGATCTTGAAAACATTTCAAGTGAAGACAAAGAATCAAGTGATGATAGCACAAAGGAAGATCTTGAAGACATTTCAAATGAAGGCAAATAATCATGTGTTGATGTTGGAAAAAAGGAAGATCGTGAATATATTTCAAATGAAGGTAAAGAACCCTAAAAAACCCTTGATTGCAATGATGATGTTGAATTTTTCTCTACAAGTGAAGACGAAAATCTAGAAATAGTTTGTGTAGAGATTGATGGTAGTTATCCCATGGAAAGAATAGAAGAAGATCTATTAGAATTTCAAAAAAAGGTTGAAGATGGTTTATATGAATATAGCAATGATCATTATTATATAGACTATATCTATCTTTCAGATAACACTAAGAAGTTTCTTAAGAAGAGTCAAAGGCACATCTTGAAGTTAAAGGGAATGCTCAAAGAACAATAAGAAAGTAAAAGAATTAAATAAGAAGAAAAGGAAGAAGAGATCACAAGATTAAAGAACGAAAAAGAAGATAAGAAGGTAGATGATGAAATTAGCAAAAGTCTTGAAACTATTATCCATCTCAAGACCCAAATTGAAGAAGCCAAAAGGGTAGAGGAACTATTGAAGAATCAAATAAATGAAAAGGAAGAGTCATGTCATAAGTTAAAAGCTGAAGTTGTTGATCTTAGAAAGAAAGTAGAGAAGTCAAATAAATTCTTGAATAACTCACAAATCTTAAGTGTGATCTTGGAAAGCCAAAGATCACCAAATGATAAATCATGTCTTATATACAAGAAAGAAGCTACACATGTTGAAGCAAGCACCTCAAAGAAGCATAAGGTAAGTCCATCAAAGGAAGAAGACAATGTTGCAAATCAACCATCTACACAAGGAAAAGAAAATTTCAAAAGAACAAATCAAGGAAGACATCAAGAAGCTATCTTTGGGACACCAAAGAAAATGTATGAAAGTATTTTTCATGGGCATTGTTATTCATGTAATGAATATGATCACAAATCTTTTGAATGTATAGCTTATGAAAGGAAATATAATGGAAGATTTTCTAACACCACAAGGTGTTGGAGATGTGATCAAGTAGGACACATTGTTGTTCATTGTAATACCATGAGATGCTACAACTGTAGTGGATTTGGCCACAAATCCCAGGATTGCTGGAACACAATAAGAAATTCCATGATGACGACTTCACATAGCATGGCTAGAAGAAGAAATGAAGTAAGGAAGGAAGACATCTTTGAAAATATGGATGCTCAAAGCTCAAGTTCTAAGAACCAGAGACACCTTCAAAAGTGGGTGAAGAAGACTGAGCATCCAGAGAAAAATGGAAGCCTTGAGGGAAGCTCTAGTAAGTCATCTACTGAAGCATACATGGGTGACAGTGGTATCAGTTGCGTACATACACAGGCTGACCTTGAATAGGTCATGTACATACACGATTTGTTGTGCAGCGGGCTGCGTATATGTGGTAAAGCCTTGGGAAAAAGGAAATTCACATGGGTTGCAGCTTGATGTGATGGTATAACTCTGTGTTGCAAGGTCTGACATGGTTTGTTGCAAGTTCTAACACTGTTTGCTGCATGTTTTCATGTTTACATCTTGGATTATGTAAAGTGATATTGGATGCATGGCACTAACCCATGAGTATGGATTGAGGCATTTTCTGTTGAAGAACAATGTTGGTTATGATAGTGAAGTTATGGCACCTTGGTTATGCGATATATCATGCTAGCTAGAAGTGTCATTGATCTATTGAAGCATACTACTAGTACATGTACTGTTGGATGCTTAGTATTTTCTGTAGTAAATGGAGGATTGATGTTGATCTATTGGGTAACATGGCTTGTACATATATTGAAGTTTCATTGATATATCTTATGATGTATTATTGGAAGATTACTTGTTGAAAATTTGATGCATGTATTTGGTATATGGATGGGCTACATATTGGGACATGTAGTTGGTAAGTTGATGAGGTGATCATGTTGTACATCATTGATGAGTCATAGCTTGATCTATAGTTGATGTATGATTAGTACATTTCTGGTACATTGGTAGAGGCACCTACTAGTAGTTTGATTGGCATATGTTTTATGGAGGATTTGGCATACATGTGTGACGATTCATCATGTTGTAGTATTCCTACATGGTTGATGTACTTTCTTGGTACAGGTGGTTATACATGTTGATATTCATGTTTAGTACACTCATAGATGTCATATGCTTGATGATAGTACACCATTGGTATTACTTGATTAGCACAACAATTGGTATTTGTTTGAGATACATGGTTATGGCACTTGGTTCATGATGGAGACATATCATGAGTGATATGACACTTGTTTGGCATATTGGTAGATGCACATTATTTGGCATGTTGGTAGATGCACATGGTTGGCATGGTTGGCATATTGTTAGATGTACATGGTTGACATATTGGTAGATGCACATGTTGGCATATGGTTGATACATTCCATTGATGAGATCTTATGGCACATTGTATGGTATTTATGTACATGGGTGTTGTGAATTATGGGCACACAATTGGTATATGATGTACTTGGGTGATGTTCTACTCATGATTCTCTATTTTATTGTTGACATATCTTTTATTTCATGATGGTTGGTATGGCATGAGTTTGATGCATGAACAGGTCCAAGGATTGGCATATTGTTCATATTGCATAGAATATAGGGGGAGACATACCCATAGGGCGATTCATTCTTCTTCCCATGGTTCTAGGAGGAGAAAAGAACCCTATACTTGAAGAAAGAGCACATAGGCATAGTTCCAGGGGGAGCAATGGTCACGGGGGGAGTATGAGCGATGCATCTTCAACATTACATAAGAGTGATATCCCTTGCTCAAAAGGGGAGAGATTATACAGAGGAAGATCAAAGGCATTCAGACAAGGGGAGAAGCCCCAAGGAGAGTTCAAGCAGGGGAACAACCCCAAGGGGAGAATGGCCCTTTTCCATTGATATCAAAGGAGGAGAGATAGTCACATTGATGTGATTGATGATTATTGATATGGAGAGATAGTCACATTGATATGATTGACGAATATTGATGTAGAGCATGCATTTTCTACATGTTGACATCAATGATTGGTGTTGACATCAATGTTGGTATTGCCATCAATGCCAAAGGGGGAGATTGTTGGATCATGTTGTCATTGATGCCAATGGTTTGATTGATTGATGTCAGGTGATTGATTGATTGATGTCACGTTATTGATTGATTGATGTCAAATATAATATGTATTGTCCTTTATGAGAATAGATAGATGTCAAGTGGAATCATAGTCATATGATGTCATGAATAGATGAGGATAGATTGATGTGGTTCAATGAATTGTCATTGATATGATACATAGATGAACATGAATCAATGAGTTGTCATTGATATCATGCATTGTTGGGTTAATGTAAAGATGAATCATTATTCTTGATAATATGCACAAAGGGATGAACTCCAAAGTGGTCCCCTTATGGTGAAAGCCCTCATGGAAAGACGCTTTACGGTTGACTTATCCTTGAAGTATGGTTGGAGAACCAATGCTTGATTGTGACATAATGAGATGAAGATCAGTGAATTTGTAAGTGAAACTATCCTAAATGGATAGTGCTTGTCATGCCATTTCCGGTGGTATTTGGAATGTCACATAACTCCTCATGGTTTGAGAGTTATGGACTTACGAAGTTGGAGGAGCCTCATATGTTGGCTTGAAGCCCCAAAAGGTCAAAGAAGTCAAAGAGCTTGCAAAGAAGATATTATTATTTAAATGATAAAGTAAAGTGAGAAAGTCAAGAAGGATTATTTAAATAATAAAGTGAAGTGACAAAATCAAAGAAGATTATTTAAATGATAAAGTGAGGTGACAAAGTCAAGGAGGAATATTTAAATGATAAAGTAATGGAGAACTTTCTAATTATGGAAAGTGGTTAACCCTAAAATGAGGAAAATAGGTTAAGTGACCTAGAAATGGGTAAAGTGACCTAGAAGATGAAGAGTATAAATAAGAGGCTAGGGTCTCTTGTGAAAGTGCATATCTTGTGTATCTTTGGTGATCATCTTGAGTGTAGCTCTTGTGTATCTCTTGAGCATGTATTAAAGATCTATTCTAAGAGAGAGAGAGAGAGTATGGAGGATCTCATGGATGAATCAAAGTTTCGGCAAGTCTGAGGTCTTGACGGTGAAAGTTTCAGAAGAATAGAAACCCTAGTTTCTGATGTGTACACAGGCTGACAGTGTATTAGAGTGCGTAAATAATGAGTTATATGCGGGTTGTCAGTGTATTAGTGTGCATATGTACGTGAGCTAGCAGTGTATTAGGGTGCATACATGTTGGTGAAACCATGGAAATTTGAAGAGATGAAGATGCAAAGGTTCTAGATTCTGAGATCAAGCTCCTAGGAAGGTCTATAGTGCTCAGATACATCATATTTTTCCATTGGTTCAAAAGGTACAGTCACATAGTTGTCTTGATGGATACTCTTGCTTATGGTATGGTGAATGATTAAGGCATTCTTGATATGGTTGTTGTGATTTGGTTTGTGTTGGCTGATAGAGTGAGAAACACTCTCATGATTCAACACATATATGTTTGTTATAGTATGATGATTTCTTATACATGATTGAGTAGCATTCATATTGTATGGTTGAGAAGCATGAGTGACTTGATGGAGATCTTGGATGTGTTATAACTGGCTGTGGGTCAGTTTGGACAGTAAAAGACATAAGAGAATATGATTGCAGGTTGCAGAGGATTTGAGTGTGTGAAGTAAAGAAAAACCCTATTTTCTCAGAAGTATACACAAGTTGTTGTATAGACTAAACGCGTACATACGTGGGTTGTACTACTGGTAGGGCACGTACATAAACATGTTGCACTACTGACAGGTCACGTATCTGTGACAGATTGATATCTGTCGAAGATTGTTGCCTCATCTCAGTTGGTGCTGAGGGTGTAAGTTGAGTCTTGCATTATAGAGTTGGTGCTATTGTAGAGTTGTACTCTATTCAGTTGTTGGTGAAAACCCCAAGGATTGTAGTCCGTAATAAAAGGAAAATTGTACATACATCTTGTGTTCTTTGTGTTCCTTGTGGTGATGATTTTTTGATGCTATATTGATGAAATATGTTGATTTTATGTATATTTACATTTGACTGGTTATGAATGATAGTAATAAGTAATGAGTAAATGGTGATTGCTAACTAAGAAGTTTCTGAAGGGAAATTTTTGGGAAAAAGAGCCCTACATTGTTCACCGCCCCCTCTTAGTGTAGTCGGTGTGTCCAACATTGACCAAAGAAATTCGAGACAACCAAATTTAAATTTCTCAAGTCAGTTTTCTTCCAAGTCGAGTTGGTCAAAGAAATAAGTAACCTAAAGGTCGAAGTCGAAGAAAAATTAAATACAAGTCAGGTCGAGGCTGAAGTAAGATGGGTCGACTAGAATTGAAATACTCAATTCGAAATTTCTTCTAGTTCAGTTGACCAAAAATATGTTTGTTGTTCGAATGAGGAAGAAAATACGAAAAAGGGTGAGACCAATTCAAATCTTTAGTAACTAGCAGTTGAGAGGGAACTGATTTTAATATAAGCATCAAGTAAAATTGTTACAAGTTGAGTTTAAATAATCACCAACAAAGGAGATATGTGGAGGTTGATTCAAACATTCATGAAAAGGTAATATGTACTGAAGTTGATCTGACATCCGACTACGAAAGGAAAATATGGGCAAGTTTCCTTCAAAGAACCGCATGTACCTGCCACTTCACACATTGTCTGGGGAAATTTCTCACATTTCAACTAATTAGGTATGTTCTGCAAAAAAACCCATGTCGTAGAATTTTAAAATTTGTTTCCATCACTTTAGAATATTCATATGAAAATCGTTGTCTAAATTGTTGTACGAAAATCAATTAATTAAATGAAGGGGTGCAATGTTTCATTCCAAAAGGACACATTGTTTAAAAATGGCACCCTTTGGAGGACTATATAAGTAAAGGAATATGAAGGGAAGAAGGTGTCTTGGTGGATATATATATATATA
>ML788660.1:382365-396922 GCA_009831015.1 Picea engelmannii
GGATAGAGACATATTTTCTACTCTAAATGAATGTAACACCAAGAAAATATTTTTTGGTGATGATAGATCTCTTAGTGTTGAAGGATCTGGAACAATTCAAGTATAAAATGGTCATTTCAATGATGTATTATGTGTTCCAAGTCGTTCTTGTAACCTTCTATTAGTATATCAAATGACTCATTCAAGTGAAGGTAAAACCATACAGTTTTCACCTCACCAAGTTGTAATCAATGATCTAAAATATCCTAAGCATGTTCTTGCAACTGGAATTGCTGATGATATTACCAGGTTGTACAAGTTTGACAACTTTGG
Source organism: Picea engelmannii (assembly GCA_009831015.1). Taxonomy (NCBI): domain Eukaryota; kingdom Viridiplantae; phylum Streptophyta; class Pinopsida; order Pinales; family Pinaceae; genus Picea; species Picea engelmannii. The sequence continues at coordinate 382,678 of ML788660.1, forward strand.
GTCATCATATTTTTCATCAGTTTTTGTTGCTCATAGCGATGACTTGAGTAATCTTTGGCATGAGCGGTTTGGTCATCTAAACTACTGCTCACTGCATCAACTATGTAATCAACATATGGTGACTGGTCTTCCTCTTGTTTCATGCAAAGATGGTGTTTGTGCCGATTGTGTTCTCAACAAACATCATCGGGATAGTTTTGACAAACATGCCTCTTGGCACACCTCAGGTCCTTTGCAGCTTGTTCACAGTTATTTGTGTGGTCCACTTTCTTCTCCTTCTTTTTCTGGGTGCAAGCATTTCTTAACTTTCATTGATGACTTTTCCAGATGTACTTGGGTTTACTTATTAAAAATTAAGAGAGAAGTTTTTGACAAGTTCTTGGCCTACAAGGACCTTGTAGAAAAACAATTTGAACATCAAATTCAAAGGTTAATTATAGATAATGGAGGTGAATATGTGAACAACAATTTTACAAGTTACTTCTCTACACAAGGAATCCAAATGAAACACATTGTTCCATATACACCACAACAAAATGGTGTTATTGAGAGAAAGAACCACGCATTAAAAGAAATGGCTAATTGTATGATCCAATCTAAGGGATTAAGTCTAAAGTATTGGGCGGAAGCCATCAACTATGCAAATTACATAGTAGATCACACTCCCACAAAGTCTTTTAAAAATATAACACTATAAGAAGCTTGGACTAAAATTAAACTAGATGTAAGTCACTTCCGTGTATTTGGCAGTATAGCATGGGCTCACATTCCTGATGAGAAAAGGAAAGCATTGCAGCCTAAAAGTGAGAAATGTATATTTGTTGGTTATTCTGAAGATGTCAAAGGTTGCATACTTCTTCAACTATATTGTAATGAAATTATTATTAGAAGAGATGTTAAATTTGATGAAAATATCTTGGCCTGCGAACCTAATTCATTGGTTGTGCCTTCTTCGGCCTGTAAGCCATCTTCGACATATGTTCCTTCTTATGTTCTGGTTTCTTCTTCAGATGATGACAGTGAGGATGAAAATCCACCTCCTCCTGCTCCCCTTCCTCCAAATGAGTCCTTCGAACCTGAAGCAGCACCAACTCCACTGCTTCCTAGATGGGTCTATTCAACATGAGAAGCAACTAGTAATATTGTCGATGATCCTTCATATCAACGTCGAACACATTCATAGTTCCAACGATCCTCTTCTCTTTTGGCTCAAGTTTCAGAAAATCATGATCCAAAGACATTTGCAGAAGCTTTAGGTCATCCAAATTGGGATACAACAATGAATGAAGAGTATCATTCTTTAATGGAAAATAATACTTGGGATATTGTACTTGTTCCAAAAGGAAGAAAACTTGTCAGATATAAATGGGTCAACAGAACTATGTATGCATCAGATGGAAGTGTTGAAATACATAAGGCTTGCTTAGTTGCCAAAGGATTTTCCCAAGTTGAAGGAATTGACTATAATGAAACCTTTTCCCCTGTAGCCAAAATGAATTCCATCAACCTTGTTCTTTCCCTTGTTGCCTCACATAAATGGGAGGTCCATCAGATGGATGCTAAATCCTCCTTCTTTCACGGAGATTTGCAAGAATAAATATACATGAAACAACCTCCTAGATATGTCCAGAATGAATCTAGCCTTGTTTGTTTCCTTAAGAAACTCTTTATGGTCTCAAGCAATCTCCCCAAGCTTGGTATACCAAAATGGAAAACTTTCTTATTGCCATTGGATTCTCTAGATGCCATTCTGATCCTAATGTCTATACCAAAAAAAGTATAAATACATCTCATAATCCTTGTCCTTTATGTTGATGACCTTATCCTTACTGGTAGTGACTCAAAACTTTTAAACCATGTGAAAACTAGCCTTAAGATGAAATTTGGAATGATAGACTTAGGATTTTTGCACTATTTCCTTGGCCTCCAAGTTTTGCAAACCAATGAAGGAATTTTTCTTTCCTAGTCTAAGTATGCTTGTGACCTTCTTCATCACTTTCACATGGATGATTGTAAACCATCTCCTTCTCCCTTCTAGTCTAGAGTCAAGCTTACTGCCACCTGCACTTCTCCCAAAGTTGATGCCACCCTGTACCATTAGTTAGTTGGTATCCTCTTATACTTGACTCATACCCATCCTGATCTTTCTTTTCTTATTGGTATTTTTGCTCTATATATGAAAACACCCCATGAAATCCATTGGAAGGAAGATAAAAGGATACTTCACTATGTCAGTGGTATAGTTCAATTCGTGATACATTAAAGTTCAGGGGGGACTCCTTTATTGGTTGGTTTCACTGATTCAGATTGGGTCGGCGACCCTCGTGATCAGAAGTCTATTGCAGGTTATGTTTTCATTCTTGTTTTAGGACCTGCCACTTGGGCCTGTAAGAAACAACAGGCTATTGCAATTTCTTCAGCAGAAGCAGAGTACCAAGCAATGATAAATGCAAGTCAGGAAGCCTTATGGATTCGACGGATCCTTTCAGATTTTGGATTCCAGTAGCAACATATGACCAACCTTTGGTGCGACAATTAAAGAGCCATCAAGATTGCTAAAGACCCGATTCAACATCAACATAGAAAACACATCGAGATACACATGCACTTCATCAGAAAACTCATTCATGATCAAGTTATTAAAGTGCTCTTTTTCCCTACAGAAGATCAAGTTGCAGACATTTTCACAAAGTCTCTTACAGAAGCTAAGTTTTCCAAACTTCGATCTAAGTTAGCAGTTTAGGAATTTTTCATTAAGGGGGAATAGGCTCTAATGCATCCTTCCTTCTCCTATTGTGTCACCATTGTAAATCCTTCAATCCTATCCCAATCTATTCTTAAGAGGGGATGTTAGGATATTTAGACACTTAGGAGTTAGTTAAGATCTACTTGGTCTAATGTGTCATTAGGTAAAAGTGTGTTTCTTTAGTATGCATTAGTATGCATTTGTAGTTAGGAAATCCGATGGTCACGATATGTTCCCGACATAGAGTGATCTGATGGTTCATACTCTCCTCGATATTAATGACCATTGATATGTGGCTTAACACTCGATTGGTCCATGATCTCTATTTAAAGAGCATGGAGGGTCATTTTCCGATGATCGATTGTGAGAAACTCTCTTGTAAAATATCTCTATAATATTTTTCTTTGCATTAATAAATTGCTCCAAGTGTCGTGTTGGTTGGGGCTTTGGATGTTTCCCCGTAGTGATTTTACCACGTGAAAACATCGGTGTGTTCATCTTTGATCTAGGTATGTGAGTGGTTACTAAAGGTGTTCATCCTCTGTTGGAATACCTGTTTTGTCGAACATGATTATGCTATCCAAAAGGAAAGGATCTATCACTTATTGTCTACACAGATGCAGATTAGGCAGGTTTCATTGATGACTGACGAAGCACCAGTGGAGCAGCATTCTACTTGGGTGAGTGTTTAGTATCTTGGCTAAGAAAGAAGAAATCATCAATATATTTATCTATAGACGAAACAAAGTATATTGCAGCAACAAGATGTTGTACACAAGTTCTATGGATGAAACAAACTCTGATAGATATGCAGGTTGAGTATGATGAGCCCATTCCAATTTATTTTGATAATACAAACACCATTAGTATCTCAAATAACCCAATGATGCACTCCAATATGAATCACATTCCAATCAAGTATCACTTTATACGTGAACAAGTTGCAGAGAAGAACATCAGAGTTGAGTATGTGGGAAAAAAAGAACAAGTGACAAACATCTTTACAAAACCGATTCCACAGGAATCCCTTGAGTATATTTGTCAGAGACTCGGAGTAATTTCTACTCCAAAATGAATGCTTTTGACTGCTTATCTTATATTTCTTATATTTACATGAGGAAGTACCATAAAGAAGATAGTTCAGGTTGGGAGATCAGTTTCAGGAAGATTTCAGTCAAGGGGAGTATCCCCAAGGACAATTAAATTAGGGGGAGCATCCCCAGATGGAAATATACCTTTGCCATTAATGAAAAAAGGGGAGAGATTTATCAGATGCAGAGAACAGAGGCATGGTTCGAGGGGGATTGATGGTCACATGAAGGGCATGAGTGATATGACTTCCATATTGCATGACACAAATTCAGTATTGCATCAGAGTGTTTCCATCAATGCCAAAGGGGGAGATTTTTGATTAATTGGGTTGGTTTTCATTGATGTCAACCCTTGAAGAAAGTCCGATAGTGAATTTGAGTAGCATAAAGGTTTGGATGATGGTCCCAAGTTTGTTTGATGGATAATGGTATGAGTTTTGATATATTTGTAGGTAAAACTATTCTAGATGGATTATACATGTCATGCCATTTCCAGTGGTATGTGGAATGTCACATAACTCCTCACGATTAGAGAGTTATGGCCATGTGAAGTTAGAGAACCCTCATGAGTCATCTAGAAGCCCCAAAAGGTCAAAGTAGTCAAAGTGTTTGCAAAGAAGAAACTATTTAAATAATAAAGTGTAGTGATGAGTGTACTATAAGTCAAAGAGGATGCAAAAGAAATGATTTAAATAATAAAGTTAATGGAGAACTTACTAATTATGGAAAGTGGTTAAGTTAAGTGGACAAGTGGTTATAAGTGGGTTAACCCTAAAATAAGAAAAGTGGGTTAAGATGGTTAGAAGGTAACCCCTTGATGAAGCTACATAAAAGTATAAATAAGAGGCAAGTGTCTCTCATCCAAATAACACTTGAATATCATTGAATATCTATTTTTGTGAAAGGTTATTTGGGCAGGCATTATTGATAGAGAAAAAGTGTGGCAGGAAAAGTGCGGCAGAAAAAGTGCAACAGAAAAATCGTGGCAGAAACATCATGGAAGAAAAAGTGCGACAGAGAAATCATGATATAAAAATCGCGACAGAAAAATTGCGGCGGAAAAATCGTGGCAGAAAAAGTGCGATAGAAAAATCACGGCAGAAAAATCGTGGCAGAAAAAGTGCGATAGAAAAATCATGGCAGACAAATTGTGGAAAAAACATGGTTAGGGTCTATTTATGAGAGATATGGCACATCTTGTTTGAGGTTGAGGTACAGGTTGATGTATGGTACATTTTGACACAGGTTATTGGTAAAGGTTGTTACAGGTTGATTACAGGTTGATTGGTACAAGTTTACAACAGTATATTTCACAGTGATAGTGTGATGGTGGTTCCATCACTCTACTTATACGTCAAAGCGGTTGGATGGGGCAAGGACAGGTGGTTGTATCCACCTTCCGGTTGTAGCTAGAGAACATAGGGGGTTGTAGCCTCCTTCTAGTTGTAGCCAAATAATTGGGGAGTTGGAGATTCCCTCAGGTTGTATCTTGAGAAACTAGGGGGTTGGAGCCTCCTTCCAGTTGCATCTGGAAAACAAAGGAAGTTGGTTCTTCTAATGAATGTAATTCTTAAAGACATATAAGAAAACACATTATGTGGTTTTCTCCCGCTTTGGGTTTCCACGTAAAACACTAGTATACTGTGTATGTGTGTGATTTCTCATTTGTTCATTGTTTATTTACTCTACAACTATTGGATGGTAATGCTACATTGATATAACACTTTCATTTTATGATGAAAAAAGATTAAATTTCTCTTTTATCGATTCACCCCCCCTCTCAGTAATCCAACATTGAAGTTCCTATAGAGGCTCTTGACAATCTCGAATACACAACTATGTGCACTCTATAAGAGTTGGAGAAACTTAAAAGCAAAGATATGTTGCTACTACAACAGTTATATCAATCTAACAACCATGAAGAGCAAGAACAAAAAATTCAGCTGCAAGGCAAAGAAGAATAGATCAATAGATTAAAGACTAAAGTTGTTGATGTAACAAAAGAAATGAATGAGTTGAAGGCATATGACAAACTCAATAAATGCACGGAAGAATTAGAAGAAACAAAAGAAGTGGTCAACAGTCTAAAGAATCAACTTGAAGAAGCTAAAGAAAGTGAAGAAACCTTGAAGACCCAGTTGACTAAAAAGGAATAATTGTGCCACATATTGGAATTGGAAGTCATCAACCTCAAAAGGATTCAGCTACAAAACAAGGAAGAAATCAAAATATTGAAGATTAAGTTGTTGATCTAACAAAATAAATAGACGAGTTGAAGACATATGACAAAGCTGATAAATACACAACAGTCTTGGATGAGACAGAAGAAATAGTCATTAGTCTAAAGACTCAACTTGAAGAAGCTAAGAAAATAGAATAAGGCTTGAAGATCTAGTTGACTGAAAAGGAAGAAACATGTCACATGTTGGAATTGGAAGTTACCAACCTCAAAAAGAAGAATGAAAAGACAAAATCAACAGTCAAATTCCAGAACAACTCAACCATCCTAGATAATATATGGAACATTCAAAGACCAACCGATGACAAAATGGGTCTTTGGTACAATAAGAAAGAAGAAGGTGGCAAGTGGAACACCATTCACAAACATTAGAAAACATTATCCTCCTCAAAAGGAAAAAGTGCAATCACAAATCAAATAAAAACCATGAACTTTGTTAAAGGAGGAAGCTATAAAATTAAAAAACATGAAACATATCAAAAGAGAGACTTCTCATGTCACAATAGACTCGAGTATGGAAACACCTTCAATGGTTATTTCTTTTCTTGTAAAACTTTTGGTCACAAAGCATTGAAATGCAAGAGTCATGAAAATAAAAATTCAGGAAGTTCCAATAACTTAATGAGATGTTGGAGATGCAATTATTTGGCATACAACAAAGTTTTTTCATACCATGAGATGCTATAAAAGTGATAATTTTGGGAACAACTCCCAAAACTACAGGAAATCAAGAAGACAACCCATGAAAAATAATCCATACAAGTCAGGAAGGAAATCTAATGAACTTTGGAAGAAAATAAGAGAGGATAAATATCAAAGGACAAATGTAGAAAAAAAAAGTTCATCAAACATAGTGTCTTATGGAAAGATATGGAGAAGAAAATCTGAAGTAGAAAGAAAGAAAGATAATGAAGATCTTGCACTTAAAAATGAAGAAATTGATAACAATAAAATGATTGATGAAACTCCTAATAAGGAATGTGAAATTCAAAGTGTTTCATATGAAGAGGAACAATCTCAAGGAAGAATAATTTCTAAAGAAAAAGATGAAGAAGATAATGGTGCAAAAAACAATGTTGATGATGATAAACTCTCAAAAGCAAATGAGTCTGTAGAATAGTGTTATGAATAAAACAAATAATATCTAAAGAAGAAAGAAACAAAAGGAGTTCAAAATATATACAGACAAAGTATGAACATAGCAAAGTTATTAATGATACAAAAGAACAATAAAGATCTCTTGGAATCAAAGAACTAAAGAATATCAAGAAGAAGAAGAAATAGATCAAGAAGATCAATAAGCTTCACACCCTTGTTCATTATGACAAAGGAGAAGACAATAAAACCCTATTTGAACACAAAAATCCAAAGAGATTGAGATAATAGCTGGCACATTCACAGGGGGAGAAAATTCGTAAAATTTTTCTTTCCTTTGTCATTGATGTCAAAAGAGGAGAGATAAATAATAAAAATAAAGTCCAAAATAAATGGGACAAAGACAGAGGGAGCATCATCTCAGGGGGAGAAGAGAAATATTCCCTTTGTCATTGTTTTCAAAGGGGGAGAGATAAAGAGTAAAACAAACTGAACTCAAAGGGCTCAAAAAACAGAATACATTTCATAAGGAAAGTTTGATTTTTTTACTAAGGTTTCCATCAATAACAAAGGGGGATATTGTTGGCAATTTGGTTGTCATTGATGTCAAACTTGATAAATAGGTGAAGTATCATTGATTGATTGGTTTGAGAAGAATTGTCAATATTGGACCTATTGTTATGAAGGTGACTTGAATGTCAAGAATTGTCAATATTGGACATAATGTCAAGCATTGTCAATATTGGACATAATATTATGAAGGTTGGACATAATGTTATGAAGGTGACTTGAATATCAGTAGAAAGACAATATTGACTAATATATTGTATGAACTTAATACACTCATCCCATATTGTATAAGTTTGATATTGTGTCATTAACATCCATGCACAAAAGAAGAAACTTTCTAGATAAAAAGGGTAAATGGATAATCAAATATGGATCCATACAAATCACAAATAAAGAAGTTAATAAGACATGGTTCATTAAAAGTGATTCAGAAAATATCAAATGAATAAGAGTCCAGAGATGAGACAGAATGTGAATGGTGGATGTTTGGTGAGGAAGCATTGACACCATTGAGTCACAAGTTGAGTCAATTCAAAAAACAATAAGATCGATTCTCTGGAAGTCGATCGACTGCAAGACAAGTCGACCAAATGCAAGCTTGGAGATTGACAGAAGTTGGAGAAGACAAGTCGATCAATTTCAAGATGATTCAAAGACAAGTCAACCAACTGAAGTTCGAATTTGAAGAAAAATTGAATCGGGAAATACAAGTCGTCCAAATCAATTCGAGATGACCAAAGTCAAATTTCTCAAGTCGGTTTTCTTCCAAGTCGAGTCGGTCCAAGAAATAAGTAACTTAAAGGTCGAAGTAGAAGTAAACTTAAATACAAGTTGGGTCGAGGCTGAAGCAAGATGGGTCGACTAGAATTTAAATACTCAAGTTGAAATTTATCCTAGTTGAGTCGACCAAAAATATGTTTGTCAGTCGAATGAGGATGCAAATACGAAAAAGGGTAAGACCAAGTCAAATCTTTAGTGACTAGTAGCTGATAGGGAACCTATTTTAATATAATCATCAAGTAAAATTTTTACAAGTTGTGTTTAAATAATCACCAACAAAGGAGATATGTGGAGGTCTATTTAGACATTCACGAAAAGTTAATATGTATTGAAGTCCACCTGACATTCGACGACGAAAGGAAAATATGGACAAGTTTCCTTCAAATAACTGTCTGTACCAGCCACCTCACACACTTTCTGGGGAAATTTATTTCATGTCGGCTAACTGGGCATGTTCTGCAAAACACCCATGTCGTATAATTTTAAAATTCATTTCCATCACTTTAGAATATTCATACAAAAATCGTTGTCTAAATTGGTGTACGAAAATCAATTAATAAAAGTTACCATTTGTGTTAATTAAATGAAGGGGTGAAATGTTTCATTCCAAAAGGATACATTGTTTAAAAGTGGCACCCTTTGGAGGACTACATAAGTAAAATAATATGAAGGGAAGAAGGTGTGTGTGTAAACAGGCACCAACCTAATAGAATGAACTTTCATTCAATCCATTATATATATATATATATATATATATATATATATATATATATATATATATATATATATATATATATNATGGATTGAATGAAAGTTCATTCTATTAGGTTGGTGCCTATTTACAAGTTGAGTATTGTCATGAGGATCGGATTCCTCACATCTCATTTGGATCTAATATCAACAAGTTGGGTCTTGTTATGAGGGTTGGATTCCTCATTTATCAGTTGGATATGAGAACTAGAAATTGTGTCTTGTATCAGAGAATTGGATCTCTCATATTCAGTTGAAGTTGAAGATATTAAAGGATTGAATTTTTATGTATTTATTCAAGTTAAATAAATAAAATAATGATATTTTATCTACTTCATACAATTTGTGTTATACATGTTTATGAATAATTAATTGAATGACATGCATCTTATTCAGTTAATTTAGGTAATCTATGAAAGTGTAAAAAGTAGCCAAAAGTTTCAGACACTCATTCACTCCCCCCCCCTCGTGTCAGTGTGTGTTTCAAGAGTTAGTGAGGATGAAGAACCTCAAGAAGAATCATCTACAGTTCAAGAACCAATTGAGTTGATAATGTTGATACATGTTTTATGATCCACCTCAAGACCCAAGCCTAATATACCAAACTATAGTGGTAGTTTGAAACCTGGAGAGCTTATTGACTAGATGAATGACATAGAAAAGTTTTTTTAATATGATGAGATGGATGATGATAAAAAGGTGAAATTTGTTGTGACTAAACTGAAAGGGAATGCAACTCTATGGTGGGACGGTGTGCAGATGGAAAGAAGAAGGAAGAACAAGTAGAATATTAAGAGTTGGGACAAAATGGTTCAAAACTCAGAGGTAAATTATTACCCCGGGACTATCAACTTTATTTGTTTAGACAAATGCAAAATATTAGGCATATATTAATTTTTGTAAGAGAATACAATGAAGAGTTTTACAAAATGAATATAAGAGCAAGTTATGTTGAAGACACTATAGAAAAGATATCCAGGTATATGAATGGACTTAGAATGGACATCCAAGATTAGATCAACATGTTAACTCCAAGGACAATGGAGGAATATTATCATCTTGCTCTGAAGGCTGAAGACAAGATTGCAAGGAAGCAGTCTAATAGAGGGAAAGGCTTTGCCAAAGGAAGATGACAGAAATCAGGAAAAGGGAAACTAACATCACAAAGAGATGGAAGCAATGGCTTAAGTCATAAAAAGAAACCAGAAGATGACTCCAAATGAATAATATTCTCTCCTAGTGGAAGAGGTAGAGGAAGAGGAAGAGGAAGAGAATCCATATGTTACAAGTGTGGAAATCTTGGACATAGATCCTTTGAGTGTCTAGAGAACAAGGAAACATGCCAAAGAAATGTTGTTGTTGCTCCAATATAAGGAGAATCAAAGGTACAAGAAGCTAAGAATGTACCAGAGATAGGTGAATATCTATTGTTGAAGAGAGTATTATTGAAGCCTGGGAAAGAATCTATTTAGCTAGATCAAAGGAATATTTTGTTTAGGAATATATTTAAAGTCAAGGGAAATTGTTGTAAGGTGGTAATTCACAGTGGAAGCACAAAAAAAATGGTGTATGCATAAATGGCAGAGAAATTGAATTTGAAGAAGATTAAGCACCCGACACCTTACAAATCATCTTAGATGCAAAAATGTCATCAGTTATTAGTAAATGAGCAGTGTGAAGTGGATTTACAATTAAGCAGCTACAAAGACAAGATTCTTTGTGATGTTATGCCAATGTATGTGTGTCACATCTTATTGGGTAGACCATGGAAGTTTGATATAAATTCCATAGATGAGGGGAAGAAGAATATCTACAAGTTTCAGAAGGATGGGATAAATCATACTTTGGTACCATTGTAAGGAGAAGGTACAGTGGAAACCAATAGTCCAAAAATTTTGTTGATGAGTGGAAAAGAGTTTTTACAGCAACTCGAAAGTAATGAGGTTAATTTTTCTTTGATTAATAAGCCTCAAGTAGTATTTACAACCACTAAATTTTCATACCTACCTATTGAAATTCAAGATATTTTGAATGAATATCATGACATTGTTGTGGATGATTTTCCAAGTGAGTTTTCACCCAAAAGAAGTATCTTCCACCACACCAATATGATACCTAGGGAAATCCTACCTAACAAGGCTGCATATAGGATGAACCCTCATGAAAATGAGGAAATAAGAAATCCAATACAAGAGTTGATAAACAAGGGACTGGTCAAAGAAATTTTGAGTCCATGTGTGCCAACAATACTAAGGCCAAAGAAGGATGGACGCTGGAGGATGTGCACTGATTCAAGGGAAATCAACAAAATTACAATTAGGTATAGAATTCCATTGCCATGAATGGATGATTTATTGGAATATTTGAAAGTTGCATGGTATGTTTCCAAGATTGATTTGAAGAGTGGTTATCACCAAATCAGAATTACGCAAGCTTTGGGTTGTCCTCCACTTGCGACGGTTACGCAGAATCTATTGGCTTTTAATAGAAGAACTAGTCAACCTTTAGGGACCCTTCCTCAGTTTCCTATAACTTTGGAAGGGAAAACGGTCTTTATTGACGTCATGGTAGTCCAAGATCCCTTGGATTTCACTTTACTCCTTGGGCGAGATTATGTCTATGCCATGAAAGCTATTGTGTGTACTCTTTTTCATGTGATATATTTTCCTCACGATGGACGAGTTGTGACTATTAATCAACTTTCATTCATTGAACCTACTTGGATTGCCTCCCTAAATGGTTCTCATATGCTGACGGTATCACCCCCACCACAGGTCAATTATGTGGCGTTGTTGCCCATGGATTCCACTTCTGATGACTTAGATCAAGTAGTTGACATGGTAATCTCTTCGATAGGGTTGTTAAAGCCTGATCTCTTAACTCCTGTCATGACCCTCGACATGGTGTCCTTCCAAAGTGTATTTCTTCCTTCCAGTGAAGACCTCTTGGAAGCCATGATCGAGTTTTGTCCCTTGACATGGTGCCATTCCAGAGAATTTTCCTCTTGGAATCCATGATCAATGAGAAAACCACTCGAGGATAGTTTTTGCGTCTCTGAGGAAACCTTATTAAAAAATGAAACAGAGGTCTTTGAGCATAGTTTTCTAATTTCAAGATCATTAAAAAATGAAACCACTTGAGGATAGTTTTCGCATCTCTGTAGCAACCTCATTAAAAACTGAAATAGAGGTTACGAGCATAGTTCTTGTTTCTGTGTCAAGCTTGTTAAAAAATGAAATAGTTTTCCCCCTCTCTGTTTGAGTCAAGTCCTTCTAGTATTTGAAGCTTCATTTTCTCCACCTTTGTCGTTGGATGAAACAAAGCTTGGGGGGAAATACTTCTAGCCTCTGGACTTCATGCTGAAGTAGAGCCCCTAGCTTCTTAAGATGGGGGCTAAGTACCAACCATGCGTTGGGAAGTTGCAAGCATAGTTTTCTATGGTTCAAGCTTGTGTAAAAATGAAACCACTTACCTCAAGCATAGTTTCCTCTGGTTCAAGCTTGTGTAAAAATGAAACCAGGTCCAAGCATAGTTTTGTTTAGTTTTTAAGCTTGTGTAAAAATTAAAATCTATCCCAAGCATAGTTTTGTTAGTTTTTAAAGCTTGCGTAAAAATGAAAACAATCCCGAGCTTAGTCTTTGTTCTTTCTCATGCTCATAAATACATGAGAATAAGTTACCGAGCTTAGTCTTTGTTCTTTCTCTTGCTCGTAAATAAGTGAGAATGTAACCGAGTATACTTTTATCACTTTTTCGGACTCGTAAAGGTTATACGAAAAAGGAACCCCCCTGGAGTCCTCTTTAAGCTCTTTTCAGACTCTTTAAACATGAAAAGATCGCCGAGCGACCTTGCTATTTTCACACTCGATAAAGTATTTGAAGTAAGCATATGGTGAGCGATAATTTATCTCTTTTAAGTGTTTTTCCAAACTCTATAATCTTGAAAAACCTTCGAGTTTTCTAGCTCTGGACTCGTTAAACAAACATTGCCAGATCTGTGATGGGACCGAACCACTCCTTCTTAGGGTTCGTTAAACATACTCCGAGGGACTTATCCGAAGGATGAGATTACATTACAAGCATATTTTATCCTCCTCAAGCTTGCGTAAAAATAAAGAGGTAATTGCAAGAAATGGTGGGGGAAAAATTGGGAAAGAAATGTATCTAAACCTGTATTCTGTGGAAGAGTCACTTTTGAACATGACACCCTTTCACTCGCCTTGTGTCTAGGTTGGAAAATTTGCTTGTCTCTTGATCATACTCCTATAAGATTACAAATTGGTCTGTGATCCTTGTTGTTGAGTCAGTATTTCCAAGACAGTTGTCGTGTCGTCAATATGTTCAAAAAGATCTTCAACCCGGAAATCCTTCTATTGTGTCGGCCATTTCTGCAGTCTTTAAAGACTTCTATTGCATCGACCATCCCTGAGTCAGTCCTAAATCACTTGTTACTCTGACCTACATCAAATCTTGTTACCTTTTTCGTGTCATTGATGTGGGATACATTAAGGCCCTCCTATGACGAGGAACTAGAATTAGAAACTAATTGGTACCTTGGAACTTGCATGCCTCAATGGCAGGTTTCCTCACTTTCGACAGTGGGTTTTCATAATTGACCCTTGATCGAAAGATTCCGTCGAGTGTTCGACCTCAGCTCATTGATTCACATTCGTTGGATTATACTAGTGTACCTTGGGAGTCATTGACATTAATGGTGATTTCCCTCGCACTTGTTAACGGTATGCACTAATGACCGGTAATCAAGTGGTTTCTACCATGTTCGACTTCAACACATGTATTCACATGGTTATATTCGTACTATAGAGTGGTGGAGATGAAGACCCTGGATATTTTCTGACAGATCTAGGTTGCATTGGAGTATATTTAGTGTACTGTTGCATAGATCCACATTGTATGTCTGGTGGCTATGTTCAAATTTGAGTCTTTAACACATAGATCCACAGTGTATTTTTGG
>ML788660.1:415966-440669 GCA_009831015.1 Picea engelmannii
GTTGTTGATTCATTTTATGAATTATAGCTTTGTCTTATTCATTAATTGAATTGTTATATGAATTTTCTGCATTATAGGTTTCCCTTTTGCAGAAGTTTATCATTGTAAACTGTTATGATTTCTTTCTTGTTTGTCCTGTAACATACTTCGAGAAGCAGTGCAACTGATCGTTTCGAGAAGCGTAAGGACTAATTGGCGTGAATTTCTTCCGCCAACCAGCTTAAGGAATCATCATACGCAGGGAAGATTTGGAGCATTTTTAGGTTTGTTTGTCAATTATTTGCTTAGTATGTTAGTTAGTAATTGAGTTAAGTAATAGATTAGATCGTTTAATTTCAGTTAACTTACTTTCTTATTCATAAATCATAAAATTAAAAAGACTTATCCTTCGCTGTTTTAGGACAGCAAGCACATCAGTTTCACAGGTTTTATTCAAATCTGTAGATTGTAGATAATGCACATTTGTGAATAAATTGTAATTAAATTAGTAATTAGATATTTGATTTGAGTTATTAGTCTTTTGTATATATAATAGTTAGATTAGTATATTTAGTCTAGTTTATTTCATCAGTTGTATTTCATTTAGTTTCTTTTAGTTTGTTTATTTTAGTTAGTTTTTCTTATTTAGTTTAATTAGATCACTTAGCTCAGATCAGCTTTCCTCTTCGGCTTCCTTAGGAGACCTTAGGGCGGCCAACGGAGCCGTTAAACCCGTCAGGGTGGTCCATACCAAACGGCTTGGGTTATTAGACAACCCCGGACCGGTTCCACTCTCTTAATTGACGGACGGTCATTTTCGCCCGTCAACAGGTTGTTATCAAGCAAAGTATCTTTTCAGGGCTTGGCCATTCACCGGATAGGTTTCAGGCTGTCCTTCTATATTTTGTAATCAAAAAGAACTGGGACCTAACTTTTCAGCAATTAAAAATGATCCAAGCCACAAGTTTTGAAATTTTGTGTGCTCTCCCTTTCCCTCATGTGGTTTGTCCCATTTCAGGACGAGGTCACCTACTTAGAAATTCCTATCAGAAGCAGAGTTAGAATCGAACCAGCTTTTAACCAATAGTTGATGTTGATCTAACTTACGTTTAGCTTGGGCTCTTACTTCTTCTAGTTTCATCAAAGCATTAATTCGGTTTTCTAAAGGGGGACAATCTTCTTCTTGAATTTTCTGCGATAACTGAAGTGAAGGAAGAAGAATGTGAGGTGGCAGAATTGCTTCTCTGCCATAACTGAGAAAAAAGGGGGAGTTACCTATAGAATCTTTTGGTGTTACCCTATCACACCACAGTGCGTTCAACAGTGCATTGTGCCAATTTTTGTTATTTTCAGCCACCGTTCTCTTGATGATTTTAATCAAGTTCTTATTTGTTGATTCTGCCAATCCATTGCCCTGGGGGTAATAGCTAGCAGAATACTTCAATTTAATTCCTTTTTCCAAAGTGAACTCGCTCATCTCAAGAGAGGAAAAGTAAGAAGCGTTATCTAATACTAAATAGTCAGGGATACCAAAACGAGTGATAATATTCGAATTTAGAAAGACAATTACTTGACTAGTGTTGACAATTCTTAACGCGGCAGCTTCAGACCATCGGGTAAAGTAATCTGTGGCTGTGATGATGAACTTATGCTGTTGTGAGGACAGGGGGTTGATCGGACCTATGATGTCAAGGCCCCACTTCTAAAAAGGAGAATCTACTGAAACAGGTTGTAAAGGAAAGGCTGGTTTTTGTAACCGCCCTGATGCTTTTTGACAAATAATACACTTACGACACAAAGCATGGGCGTCTTTAAAAAGAGTGGGCCAGTAATAACCGGCTCTTAAAACCTTATGGGCAGTGGTGTCACCACCAAAATTACCACTAGCTTCTCCTGCATGCAACTCTAGCAAGACTTTTTCTGCTTCGTCTTTTTCAAGACAGCACATCAGTACATCGTCAAAACTTTGACGAAATAGGATACCATTAACCAGATGAAAGGAGGAAGACTTTAATCTCAACACTCTTCTTTTAGTGGGGTTCAAGTGATGGGGGGATAACCCATGTTCAAGACAAAATCTTATATCATCATACCAAGGACTGACAGAGTTTTGTGCGCAACAGATTGCATTTTGATCGTGTTGTCCTAGGTTTAGCGTATCACTTTCTTCTTGTTGTCCTGCTGCTGAATCAACGACTAACTTACATAACCCTTGGCCTCTCACTATCTGATCTGGGGTAATTTCTAAGTCGTACTCCTGCAAGGAGGTGACCCAGTTATCCCTCTTTTCTCCTAGTTCCTTCTGCACTAACAGGTTCCTGATGGCTGGGTAGGGGACAATGACTTTTGTCCTTGACTTCAAAAGATAGGACCGGAAGTGCTTGACTGCTTTGAAAACAGCATAGTCTTGTCGATCTACCACTGGATAATTAATTTCAATGCCTTTGAAAGCAGAGCCTATAAAGGCAATGGGTACTTCGTTGTTTTCGGCGTTCTTTTGAGTTAGGACGACGGCATAGGAACGATCAGAAGCAAAAGTGTAGAGTGTAAAGTCTTGAGAAAAATTGGGGCTCATGAGAGACGGAGCGTCTATTATGGCCTTATTTATTGCATTAAAAGCTTGATTTTCTAGGGGTCCCCAGTGATATTGGGTGTCTTTCTTAATTAGGTTCTACAAAGGTCTGACCATTTCGGAGAAACTGGGGATGAATCTTCTCACAAAGTTAATCTGGCCTAAGAAAGACTGCATAGATTTTTTGGATGTAGGAGGGGGAAGTTTCATGATGAATTGAGTCCTTTCGGGGTCGATAATCATCCCTTCACTTGACACAATAAATCCCAAGAGTTTACCCTGTTCTACTGCAAAGATGGATTTTTTAGGATTCAAGGAGATGTCGTATTTATGACATCGCTGTAGAACGACTCGTAAGTGAGATATATGATCAGTTTTGTTTTTAGAGAATACAGTAACATCATCTAAGCAAACTACGATGGGCTGATTGATTAAGCCTCAGAAATCAATGTCCATTGCTCTCTGGAAAGTGGCACCATCATTAATCAATCCAAAGGGCATTTTTCGATAAGCATAGGTGCCCCACGGGGTACGGAAGGTAGTTTTAAGTTGGTCTGGAGGAGACATAAGGACTTGGTTGTACCCTGAGAAACCATCCAACAAGGATAGCCTCTTAGAACCAGATACCTATTGAAGGATCTGTTCCATGGGTGGGACATGATAGTTGTCTTTATCAGACGCTCTATTAAGGTTTCAGAAATCGACGCAGCGTCGGATTTCCCCACTTTTCTTTTGGACAGGGACAAGGTTAGAAACCCATTGAGTGTGCCTAACAGGAAAAATTATCTTAGCATTTAGGAGCTTATTCAATTCTTTTTGAACGGTTGGTTCAAGCTTAGGGTGCATTTTTCTCAATTTTTGTTGGAAGGGTAAGGTTTGGGGTTTCATCAGAATAACATGTTGTATAATGTTAGGATCAAAAGTTTTAAGGTCATCATACGTCCATGCAAAGACATATTTAAATTCTTTGAACACTTTAATAAATGCAGCTTTTTCTTTTTGAGAACACCCCAACCCTAGATTAATGCACTATAGATTATCATTAGTTCCTAAGTTTACTTTTTCATAAGATAATGAGGAACTATTGGTTTTACAATTGACCGATTTTTTGAATTTATCTTGAAGATCATAAAACTTCTCTAATCTAACTACAGATTTAGGGATTGAATTTACCATGTCCATTGAAGATTCAGGAGTTCTCGAATCTGGTATTACCATGAAATCGCGCAAATTGTCATCGTGCATGCGTTCATCTATCACCGCGCTTTGAAAAGTTTCTTCCATATGCAGAAAGTTAATAATCTGTTGGTCATCGTCAAAGACTCTCCAGTTCGTGATGTTGTCGGAAACGGATGGCTGGAACAACAGCTCGACAGAGAATGTGTCTGGGGACAAGCCTTCTGCAGGAAAGAGTTTAGAAGCTACATTAGCTAATAAATCTTCTCCAGAGTTATTCAATCTAGGAATAGAATTTATATTGAAAGCAACTAATTTATTCATTAAATTCCATACCTCGGATTGGTATCTTTTTAGATGCGGAGACAGACAGTGGATAGAATCTCTTACTTGTCTAACCACTATTTCAGAGTCGCCAAATATGGTCAAATTTTAAATGTTCATATCTAAATCTTTTCTGAGACCTTGCAGTAAAGCCTCATATTCTGCAGTGTTATTAGTACATTCAAATTCCAACCTACATGCAATCAATGTTTTGTTATCTGTCGAATCGATAATAATGCAACCTGAGCCAGCTCCTTCTTTGGACTTTGACCCATCAAAATAAAGAGACCAAATTTGATTTCCATCAGGTACATGAGACCGTTGCATAGAAGCTTTTGGCTGCACATATGCTACAATCTTGGACTGTTGTTCTAGATTGGTGATAGATGAAGCCTCGGCCATGAAATTGCCGAAAAAGGTATCCATCCCTTGTACTTCGGGTGAATTAGCAGAAGGTGTAAATGGCTCATTGGGATCGTTCAAATCTGTGACCGTGAACTTAAGGTAGTGCTCACGATTTACCTTGATCTTGTTGGGCTTGTCGTTCTCTGGAAGCCATAGATGAGACCAATCTGTCGCGAAATAACCATGTAGCTTCTCTGACCAGTCCCTGCTTAAAAAAAAACCATACACTTCTGGAATATCCACAACAATAATATCAATGACTTGATGAACCTTGGGGTTAGACGATAATCTTATAAGCACATTCTTTAGTTCACCTATAACTTTAACATTGGTTCAATCAAGTTGTATGATTTTTAAGGTGGAGGGTTCAATTTCAGCGTTAATCTTTTGGCATACAAACCATGGCATCACATTGGATGACACTCTTGAGTCTACCATACAATTATGCACGTTTCTATTAAAGATTTCGAAAGTTAACAAAAATGGAGGTACATTTTTGTGAGTACTAAGGGTAGTAGTTTGTGGCTTATTACTCGCAGTTTCTAAAGCTACTTTATCTACATTATTTACATTATTTACATTACTTACATTACTTACAGGAAGGCTTCCTTTATCTTGAGGATCAGGATTGTTTTTAGTGGAAGTCTTCTGAGGAAATTTGTTTTGCACAACCTTGTTACCACTTAAATTACCATTTTTGCCATTTTTTGAGATATTCTGTAACATTTTTTGTAGCAGAAATGGAAATTTCAATAACTCATAAACAGAAATGTTAGCTCTCAACTTTTTAAGATCTTCCACTAAATCATAATCTAAGTTGGGGTTCACATTACTCTGTTTAGTCTCAGCTGGTTTAGATTGCTTTGGAGGCGAAGTTGTAGTGTTTTCGACAGAGGGTTTGTTTGCTGTCTTACTCCTAGTATTATAGGGATGTACTGTCTCGAAGTTAGCTTGAAAGATGCTATACGAGAAGTGTCCAAAAATATTCGGAGAAGACTCCTCTTCTTGAACTGTCTCTTGTTCAACTACCTCCTCAGAAATCTCAGGAGGCATCAAGTTATCTTGAGCTTCTAGAATTGTTTGAAGGGCGCATTGCAGACTTTCTAGATTAAGGCCTTCGATGGTTGGATTAGGTCGGTTGCTAGGAAAAGGCTTTCAGAATGGGGGTTTGTAAGGCCCTTTGCTCGAGGAAGCTTCTCCGGTCGTCCTTTTTAAGTCTGTAACTTGATTTGACAGTTTTTGAACAACTTTAGTTAAGTTTTCTAAATCAGAGATTTCAGGTTGTGATTTATTTTGAGTAGGTCTTGGGAGGATTTTAATCTTCTTTTTGGAAGCAGGAATAGTCTCTGTTTTGTTGCTAGTAGAGTCTTTAATAATAAGTATGTCTTTTTCAATCTGGCGGGCCTCCTCGAAGGCTTCTAACAACATGGATTTCTTAGATCGTTTAACCCAAATAGCTATATTTTGATGCAAAGCTTTAGTGTAGTATGCTATTATGAGATTCTCAGCGGGCATGGAATCCGCAGGGATTCGGTTTTTAAGTGTTAAGAATCTTTGATTAAAGTATTTAAATTTTTCTTTTGGGTTCATTCTTAAATTAGAAAGATCCAGGACTAGGACTTCCGGAGGCTTACCGTCTCCGAACTTTTCCAAAAAGCATGACTCAAACTTTTCCCAAGACACGATGGTATGGGGTTGTTGGGAAAAGTACCATGTAGATGCATTTCCCTCGAAAGTATAGGGGACCAACCTAAAAACAACGTCTTCATGTTCGACATTGCTGAGTCTTATGGCTAACATAAATTTTTTAATGTGATCTTCAGCGATTTGTTTTGAGTCAGGGTCAAACTTGGGAAGCCATTTCTTCGGATGTTTAGGTAAGGGATGCTGAGCTCCAGGTATAGCTACGGCATCCTGGTCAAGCCAAGGTCTAGCAGGGTTTTTCTGATTTGCCATTGGTGTAGTGGGTGTGGAAGGTTGAGAAGGGGAATTGCTTTCATCAGAGGAATCTCCTCCATAAGAGGAAGGAGATGATGGAGGTGGTGAAGGAGGTATTCCAGATCCTCCTGCAACAGGATTTAGGTTTGGATCTGTAGGATTCACAGTGAGATTAGTGCCTTCTAATTGTTCTCTGATATCAGAGAAATCCAAAGGTTGTTCCAACGGATGGTTTGGTTGCCTCAAATGGGCTAAGGCACTATGGGTTCTTATAAGAGATTGAAGGACAATCTCTTGTATATCACCACCGGTAGGATTAGGGGTTACTGGCTCAACTGTGATCCGTGGATCGTCGGTTGATGTGGTTGTTGTTTGAAGGGGAATATTTTTGTTTGAATGGCTTCTAGTCACTATAGGTGAGCGATTAGGTGGTGGAGGAGTCTTGCGACCACCTCGTGCCATTAATTAATTTCAGGCCCTCCTTCTAGTGCCATTTGTTGACGGGTGAAATTGACCGTCCATCAACTGGGAGAGTGGATCCGGTCTGAGGTTGTCTAATAACCCAAGACATTTGGGATAACCCACCCTAATGGGTTTAGTGGCTCCGTTAGCCGATCTAAGTCCTACGAAAACAAAAAGAAAACTACTCTAAATTAACTAATCTAACTAAAAATAACTATTAAAACAAACTAAAAAAATCTAACTATTATATATACAATCTACTATCTAATACTATGCTAACTCTAAGAAATTAAATATCTAACTACTAATAGAAATAAATCTTATTCACAAAATGTACAATATTTACAATTTACAGATTTGAAGGAAAACCTGAAAAACTCATTAATATTCTGTCCTAAGACAGCGAGAGCTATTTTTTTTATTTTTATAATTTTATGAAAAAGAAATAAACTGAAAACTAACTAAACTAAGCAACTAAAATACTAACTCTAACTACAAGTCTAAACTACACGTATATCTAACTAAACTACTTAAATTATACTAATAAATTAACTATCAAATAAATAACAAACTAACCTGAAGAAACGCTCCAGGTTTGTCTTGTATGTAATGACTGTCTTAGCTGATCGGAGCGAGTAAACCCGCACCAAATTATCCACGAGCTTCTCGTAAACTAGAAGCAGCTGTGCTCTTCAAATGTAATTACAGGACAAACAAAACATAAAAATTACAACAATCTTATGATTTATAAATCTTCACAGATAGATAAATCTGTATGCAAAGATCTATACAAAATGATTCAATTAACGAAGAAGAAAAATATGTGATTCACTAACTGAAACAAAGTGATTGATGTACTTTTAAAATGATGAAAGAAGTCAGATATGGATAACACATTAATCAAATCGTATCATCTTGCAACAGATTATGATAGCTAAAGTAGTTTATAATCAACTACAAACTGACATGCATAAAACTTGAAACAAAAGTTTGATATATTGAAAGCGAAAGCTGTTACAAGACATCAACTCTCATCTCAGTTTGTATCATAAATCTATAGCCTAGTTCTACCACAAGTGAGGATGATGGTTATTACAAAAAATAATAAGTATTTAAAGACCTCTCACAGGGTAAAACATCCCTGTGGAAGTTATCAAAACTGTTTACACAAATCTGGGAAAATATCCCAAGTTTCTATCTCTAACTCAAACTAACAACTTAAAAATAAAACTATATCATGCAAATATCTCCTAGACTACCAGCATGCCCAATGCAATTCGAGTGTACCTGAAAGAGGACAAAAATGGAAAAAGTTAAGAGGATATTTTACTAATAAAAATGATAAAAATCTAATTCTAAAGACTAGCTACAGAATCTTGCAATTCTGTAGCTGGTCTAAATCAAACACAAAATCGTATTAAAATCAATTCGAATTTTAAAGAATTAAATTCAAACTATTAACAAGTATCTAATTTCTATTTGAAAGACAAAGGAATCATTCAAATTGAAATTGTTATACTAATTTAAGATCAAACAAGACTAAGATCAATCAAATGACTACAGAGATGCATGTACTCTGTTCCATAGGTTATCACTAATTCGGGTATACAGAATCATTTTGGATAACTGACAGTAATGAAATCGATTCATGGACCAATTGAAATCAACACAAAAAGTTTCTTCAGCCATCCACAAGATCACTTTGAATCCAAACCAAATCAACAAGATCGTTTTCTCAAACTGATATCACTACATTAATCATAAACAAACAATCCATGCTATTAGCGAATCAAATCAAAACTAGTATGTAAATTATTAGAAATGAAATCATAGTGGAATTAATTGGTAGATAACAAGCTCTGTAAGAGTTGTCCAATCGTTTGTTATTGCCAATTAGGGGCAGACAAAATCGATCGACATCCCACGAAACCATTACTTGAATTCATTTCAAAACGAACTATTAACTGAATTTTACTCATACGAATTCAACAGAAATAACATATGTCAATCTCAGTTTAACAAACTCGTTTTGAAAATTAAAATCAACAGAGAAAAATCAAGTCTATTTTCGATACGAATCTGATTCATAAAAACAATCGTGCTAACTCAAGATACACAACAATCCAATCAAAACAAAAGCGAATTGAACAGTTTGAGTTTAACATAGTTGTTATGAATCAACACAGTTCCATGATTTCGGTGAAGAGATCTTTTGCACAGGTCAGATATAGTCCAAATCCAAATGAGAATGTTGACAAAACAGAGTCGTTTTCCCAATTTAATAGACTACATCATAATTATCAAGCCAATTCAATCCTATGAAATCGTTTCAAAAATCAAATCATAAAAACTAAATCAGGGTCGCCGTGATCCAACGAAAACGAAATCATATCAAATCAAAACGTAGTCGTGCTCTAATTTTAGCATAAAAACCTCCTGTTTAGGTTAGATACAAACAAAATCCAAGCGAAAGAAAAAACCATTGATTTCGTTAACTCAAACCAACAGACAAACGAATCAAACCTGGTGAAAACCAATCAATTGCTAAACTGGGCACGACCAAATCGTGTAACCAAATCATAACTTCATTTAATTTTAGCAAAATGAAAAAACAATGTACAGAATGCACAACATAAGAATTTTTAATATGGCTATGATAGAGTCATTTCGAACAATGGAGAGAGCTATTTGAAAACCAAAATCAATTCATTATATTAATCCTAGCAATTCATAGAACAAAATTGATATCTAAATTCATACCTGGATGATGAGCAGACAACTTGGTCATGATAGTTTGGAATTGACGAAGGCTATAGCCGATTCGAAATTCCTAAATACGATGGAACCAATGGTTTTCTGCTTCTTGTCATTAGCTTGAAGCTTGTCCCTTTCACTAGTCAACACTGTAACTTGGTTTTCCAATGATTTGATTTTGGACTATAATAAGGGAGCCTCGGTATAGTAACGTTCTAGCCACACATTGCATTGGTTGCACGACAACTGCCCGGGCTTCGAAATAACAGTCGAGGGTTGGTTTAAATCAGCGAGGGTTTTTTTAGGTAGCTTGATCCCTGGGTAACTAGGATTTTTCTTTAAGCACGGGGGCAAATTAAAAACGAAATCATAGGGTGGCTCGGAGCACAAACCTCAGGAATAAGGGTACTCACTAGCCAGGAAACGCTCGATATCAGAGTCTGAGTATTCACTGAGGACTATGGGATTTTGATCAATACTAGGTTTAGGTTTATTCCTAGCAAGTCTCGATATCAATCGAGCATTATTTTTACCTTTGTCGTGTACAGTAGGGTTACCCTTGATCTTCTTGCTCACAGGCTTTTTTACGGCCTCAACCTTGTCTGTTATAACGTCGGGTAGGTCGATATCAGGGCTGACCGAGGGTTTGGGAGAATGTAGAAGGGCATGAAATGGCACGGGTGGCCCGACCTTAGTCTCGCTGACCATAGACTTATCGATTTGGATAGACTTTGAATCAACAAAACCATTCCGAGAGAGAAAAGCTTGCCAACTATCGCTATGGAGCTTTAAGTGATGAACGATGATGAGTCTGATCAGGCCATGGTGAAACAAGCTACTATCGGCCTTCTCTCGTTTAAACCTCTTAGCCATTTTGTAAAGACTATGCTAGAAATAAAATGGCATGTTCAATGGATAACCAATGAAATTCATTAACATTCGAAGGTGATAAAGAAAAACCAATCCATACCGAACCTCACAGGTCACAAATTGTTTGACCACTATCAAAAGATCATGCCACCTAGGTTTAAGCGTGGAAATAGGCATACCTCTATCACAAGATGTGACCTTTCGTGAGACGAACAGTAATGGCCATGGCATCTCCTCAACTTTAGAGTTTTTAAACCATCGTTGGCCCGTGGCTGCTAATCCTGTGGCAGAGCTGATAAACTCTTCACTGATTTCAAGCTGAATGTCACCTACTTTGGCCCTACAGCCATCAAAGGTAAGGGGGAATTGTTGCATAACAAACAAATTGAAACCCTTGAACCTCTGTACAAACGTGAGCCAACCATTATCTTGTAAATCTTTCCGGGCATTATCGAACAGTAGCAGGGTTTGACTACCGTTCGGCTCAATTCGCACCACCAGTGCCATGGAGAAGAGCACACGGTAAGTGATGTGAACGAGCCAGGGTTTGAATGTAGCCTACGCAAAGGAAGAATGCTCAAAGGTTTACCTGATGCTAGCAAAGGTGAAGCAGGGATAGGGGTAAACATTAATGACATATCATGCGAGGGTGGTGGAGCTGGTTCATACATGCATGAGAGTCATATCTATAGTACAACCACTGGTGCAAATAGTTGTTCAACCCATTATTGTATAGGTTAACGATTATGCCAATAAATCAACCAATGAAATCAATGCTAAGTGGTTTAAACATTCGCGCAATCAAAAGTTATGCCATAGTTTTAAAACCAAACACACAAATCGAAAACAATACCAAGTTAATGCCAAAGGTTTTGATAACACGAACTAGGTGTCATATTAAATGATATATATCAAGGGTTTAACCCTATGTGCTTTTATGAAGCTAATGTGGCAAGTGAATTGATCAAATAACATGTAAATCCAATCGTCAATGCATCACAACCTCAATCACTCATGAAACAAAATTACATGATCAATCAAAGAATGTCAAATGAGTACAGATCAAAAGGTTTTGCCAACTGCATAATGATAAGTAAAATGTAAACGCAATGGGCATATCAACAAGAATGATAACGACAATTCAGTGAAGATTTTAATGCGACTTTGAAAACCAAGTTTTCACGCTTACAGTCGTGAAAACAAGAACAAAGGTAAGTGTGCAAATAGCGCAAAGAATAAAAGTGTCGTTTTATTTGAGAATTGCGACGAAAAATTAAGGTTTGCAAAACACTGGTGTAGGCAGCTTATAAGACAGTAGAAAAATGTGAATTGGCTGCCAACAGCTACCTAGACCAGAGTGACTCGGGACAAGTCATAGGTGAGTGTTGGGGGCCTGTTGGCCCTTGACCAAGTTTTGAATGTCATGGGTCACTTTTGACCTATTTTGGGACTTTGGCAGGTTGTCGAAGATGGAGTTCAAGTCAAAGCGAAGATCGCGGGATCTCGGCCCCTTGTTAGGGATTTTTGAGTTTTGGGCTTATGTAATGGGTATGGGGATATCAGCCCATGTGTTTTAACCCATGTTAGGCCCATTTTGGAATGTATAAATAAGTATCTAGGTAGAGTAAATAAGAGAGCTAGTGGTTGGATCTGTGTGATAAACTTGGCTTTTTGCATACTGTGTGTTGAGAACTTGTAGAGCTAAGTGCAAGTAATTGTAAGATGATTGTGTGCATTGTAAGAAGGATTTGTGATGTAACCTAGCTCAGGAAGGAGGATCTAGAAAAGTACGTGTAGATCTCTTGTCCTATGCAAAGTAGGATTTTGTGGCTAAGTGCATGTAGAAGCTTGACAGAAGATAATAAAAGAGAATAACAATTGGTGGACGTAGCCCCAGGCCGAGGGTGAACCATGTATATGCTATGTTGGTGTGCTTGGTGTGATGTGTTCATGTGTTCATGTGTTTACTTGCTTAAGTACTCTATATAGATAAATGATAGATAAATATATTGATTCTTTGTGCTTAATAATATAAATGAATGCTAGATATAACCTATGTGAATGTGCTTAGTTCTTGAATATACTAGATCTGGGTGAATCCTGTGATGCTCTGTATTTAGGGTTTTATCTGCGAAGTAGATACTGGTTAAATATTGATGAACTATAGCCGCTAAGTGCTCTGTTAAGGTGTTATAATCACATATTAGTGTCCCAACTAAGGTTGTATATATTTGAGTCCTGCAACCACCCCTACCTCTACCTCATGTGAGACTTCATCTGCTTCACAGGTGTTTCCGAAAGGCCAGTAGTTAGGGTTTTTTTGGTGCACTCTTGAGCATTGAACCCTAGGTCTGCCCTTGTGACAACATAACCTCTACATCCAGAGATGATTTTAGACAAAAGGGTGAAGAAGAAGACAAGAGGGAAGGAGTAATTAGAGTACTTGGTGAAATGGAAAGACCATCCAGTTGAGGATTCAACATGGATGACTGCCACATTGTTATAGAAAAGTCGCAACATTTTTGAATATCTCTTGGATAGGAGCCCATGAACGATTTCAATCCTGGAAGTATGATGCAGGGGCATCTCTTAATTTCAGATTTTGTTTGTTGATTATAGAAGGATAGGTTTGTTAAATGAGTGATGAGTTGTATGTTTGTAATAATGGTTATTATAGCCAAAATAGACTCTTGAATCTCTAAGAGTTGGTTAGTGATTTATTTTGATTGTTAGAGATCCCTAATTATTTGCAGATTGTATTTGTTGGGATCTGGAACGTATTGTTTGTGTTTTTCAGGAGGAATTGTATCCAAATAATGTTGTTGTTGGAATAAGGAGAAATTTAGAATTACTCTCTACGTATATTCGAGAGCAATGAGAAATATGGATCCTCTATT
This sequence comes from Picea engelmannii, assembly GCA_009831015.1. Lineage (NCBI taxonomy): Eukaryota > Viridiplantae > Streptophyta > Pinopsida > Pinales > Pinaceae > Picea > Picea engelmannii. The sequence continues at coordinate 429,344 of ML788660.1, forward strand.
CCAGATAACCATAATTGATTGTATTGTGCTATAATGATAATCTATATGAATGGGTGTTCAAATCTAGGAAATGGAAAATTATTGAATGAAATATATTGATTTTCATCATTTGAATGGTGCCAGAGGAGCTCTACATTTCTTGGAAGTCGAAATAAATTTTTGATGTCTGAAAAACAGTGCTTAGAAGAAAAAATTGATTTATACAACGAAATAACAACAATCATGGACTTGGTTGGTATCTTGTTGATTTATTTCTAAAACCCAAAAGAAAAAATACAATAAGAGAAGATTGTGTCCTCCACTAAATATGTTGGATCTATGCATCTTTGTTTGTTGAAGATATTGTAACAAATCATAGAATCATAGAATGAAGGCAATGAACTCTTTTGGATCCGATGAAGTCATAATGATCACAATGATGTGTTGTGTAAATTCCTGGATGGTAGACATGTATTGATTCAATCGATGGAACCCTAGTTGTGTGCCTTAGTTTCAACTTGATTTCCATAGCAAATCGAGCTGAAAAAAACTATTACCATATCCAGTTTGGACCATCAGATCGAATAAGGAATGGTTAAGATTTAAGGTCAAGCAAGGGAGAAACATCGCAGACTAAATCTGCCTCGTCAGATTGAATAACAAGTGGTCTTGATTTGTTGTGGAAAAGCAAAGGTATTGTTGAAATTCAAACTAATTTACACCATAGATTAGAACCTAATCGACGGTGGCTGAGTTGTGTGCTTTTGAATGGATTTCAAACAAAATAAGCTATATGATGCAACTTTTTATTAAATTGATTTTAATTGTATTTTTCATCCACAAAACCAAAATAAAATGTTGTGATTATAACCTTCATAATTTAGAAAGTCCACCAACATTATTGTGAATTGAATTTCATCGTCTTATGAAATTGACATATATTTTATTGCTGAAGTAAAGACCTGCCAAAAACAATTCATACTTTTATGTGGAAAAAGATTTACTTTTCGTCTACACCACAAGAGATTTTCCATTTACCTACTACCATGAGATGTGCCTCAACCATATACCATATCGCTCATGACATGTTTCAATCATTCCATACACGATGTACCATAAGATAGCATCAATGAAGTGCCTCAAGCATGTGATAAAATCACCATGACATATACCAAAACAGATACCAAGATATCCAAGATATGTTTATAGTGAATGTACCATAACATCACCAAGATGTATCTCAAATCATATGCCTAAATCTCAAAACCATGCATCAAGAATGTATTAAGACACAACCCTCAAAAAGCATGTAAAACATACCTTTAATCATGTAGCAGACCTAATACACAATATTACATACTTGTAGCTATTCCTCAGCCTCAACAACTTGGTACTAACATCCTCCTCAAAAACTTTTCAAAGATCTGTGACTTGTACATTATCAACCCGTGGATATCTGCACTTTGCACTTCTACAACCCATGTACATCCGTGACTTGTTGAACTATGACCTGCATATGAACTATTTGTGATTCATCAATTGACAAACCACAGACATCCGAGATTTGATAAACTGTGACCCGCAGATAACTTGAGAAAATACTAGTTCAGTTACATCCCTACACTTCGCTCCTTCAAGGTTTCCCTACCTCAGATATGTTATGAAAAGATAAACTATATCACTTATTCACTTAAAAGAGATTACATAGACTTGTGTATGTGAATGTAATTATGAGAGACTCCTTGAGGTGTATTTATACTTTTTCAAAGTAACTTCTCTCCTTAATTTTAGGGATTCTGGTTACAACCAATTTACCCTTTAATTAATGACTTGTAATTGTTTAGGGGTTTCTTAACCATTCTTCGAGGATTCCAACTTCAAGAGGGAATAGCTCCTCAATCGTGAGGAACCATGTGACGTACCACCTACCATTGGAAATGGAACGATAAGGAATATCCATATATGACTTTGTTACATGCATTTACATTGTCCTTCATGTCCTTATTCCTCAAACAACTTCTAGTTCCATGACCACACCATCTGGGGCTTCTCAACCACTTAGCCATCTTTCTAGGACTTCTTCTAGGGTTGAGTAGGGTTGCCATCAATGCTTCTATAGTTCATCTAGAGTTGAAATCAATGACAAATAACTTTCCAACAAGTACTAATAGGTTCTTTTTTCCATAAAAAACCTCATAGGAAGTCATTTGAGTGGTGCCATGATAAGTTGTATTGTACCACCATTTTTCTAGGGTAACCATTGAACCCTTTGGATTATCATGCTAAAGTAAAACGACTCAAATATTCTTCCAAACACTTGTTGATGGATTAAATATTACCATTAGTCTAGGGGTGATAGGAGCTGCGAATAGGCAATTGAGTGCCCTAGAGACAATAATTATTTACAAAAATTGTTAGTGAAAGTGGGGTCACAGTACGTCACAATAGATTGTGGCATACCATGGAGTTTAAAGATAGTATCCATGAATAATTGAGTCACTATGGAAGATTTAAAGGGTTTCTATAGAGAAAAAAAATGAGCACATTTGGAAATGTGATCAACAGTAACCATGATGACGAATTTATTGCCAGATTTGGGCAACCCACAATGAAGTTCGTAGAAATGTTAGTCCATACAGCTGGAAGAATGGGTAAAGCTTGTAGTTTTCCTAGATTTTTCATTTTTTCTCACTTGTTTCATTGGAAAAGATCACATTCTTCCACAAAAGTGTAGATGTACTTCTTCATGCCTTCCCAAAAAAATGAACGTTTGATCCATTGATATTTTTTAGGAAAAATGGAATGACATGCTGCTAGAGATGTATGGATTTCAAATAACATTGTTGATTTAAAGGAGGGTTTCTTGTTCAAATACGAGTTCCCTTTATAGAAAATATCTTAATTGTACCAAGTGTATCCTAATATGCATGGGGTACCATTTGAAGTCACTAGATCAGGTAGGAAATCTTGGGATATGTGTTGATTAAGGTTGGTTGTCATTGATGTCAACCCTTGAAGAAAGCCCAATGGCACAAAGGTTTGGGTAATGGTCCCAAGTTTGTTTGATGTAAATATGACTCATTATTGTCTTTTCATGGTTCATAATAAGTACAAATGTATGAACTCCAAAGTGGTCCCCTTATGGTGAAAGCCCTCATGGGAAGACGCTTTGTGGATTGAGTTATCCTAGAAGTATGGTTAGAGAACCCATTCTTATTTGTGTAATAATGATATGAAGGTTAGTGAATTTGCTCATGAAACTATCCTATATGGATATTTCTTGTCATTCAATTTCTGGTGGTATGTGGAACATCACATAACTCCTCATGGTTTGAGATTTATGGCCTTGCGAAGTTGGAGGACCCTCATAAGTCATCTAGAAGCCCCAAAAGGTCAAAGTAGTCAAAGTTGTTTAAGATATTTTAGAAGGTAAATAATAAAGTGAAGTGATGAGTGTACTATAACTCAAAGTGAATACAAAATAAATTATTTAAATAATAAATTTAATGGAGAAATTAGAAGTGGGTTAACCCTAAAATAAGGAAAGTGCGCAAAGTGACCTAGAAGATGTTTTTAAGGAAGCTACTTGGAGAGTATAAATAAGAGGCAAGGCTCTCTCATTTGAGAACACATTTGAGCATATTGAATACCTATAGGTGTCTGAGGTAAACAAAGGATATCTAAGCCAAATTTCTAAGGGAAGGTGAAGAAAAGAAGGCCGGAATTCAAGGAAGGATAAATTCATTTGATGATGCTTTCTAAGGTATGTTATTTACATGTCATCTCACCATTTTCGCAATAATTTTTTTTTCTAGAATGATTCTGACCATGAAATTGTTATTCCATTGAGGAAACATATCCAAGTATCTATGGTAAAAAATTCATCTTGTGGGTCGTTGTATTTTTGGAGTTAGACTCTGTGGAAAATAGGGTTTGTGGCTAGTCCCGAAACTAGTCTAAAACAAGTGTTTCAGGTAACATGTCATAAATTCTTCATAATAGATCCAAATTAAATAATACCAAAATTTTTGGTAATATTACCATCTTTAGTATGATGTGTAATAGTTTCAGATCAATTCAACAAATATTCCGTGCGAGGCATGCTCTACAAGGTAGCTCTCTATAATAAGCCAAAATTCAACAAGGTATGCCATTTTTTCTATAACTCCTTTTCTGAGAGGTTCCAAGTAGTGAAACCTGGAGGAATTGCATTAAAAATACTGAATAACATTGTGTATCATTTTCATATCTTCATTCATTACAGGTACAAAGTTATGATTATTTCAAGTTAGGGTTGTTGACTAATCCAAAACTAGGCATGTGAGACTAAAGAAAAGTTTGATGAACATGATAGTCTCTTGTTGTTAAAGTTCAGGAAGGTTTGCAGGTATGTGATCATATACACCAGGTCTATTAGAGAGTTACAAATCATATTTGGATGATGAAATTGATGAGAGATTTTGGTTGAGGTACAAGTTGGGTACATGGTTGAGACAAGTAGTTGATGAGTTGACACAAACATGAGGTGTATAGTTGATGATGTTGGTACATATTGATGAGTCGTAGTTGATGAGTAGTTGACACATGATTGGTACATACTTGGTACATGGTTGGATGCACTTGTCTATTGTACAGGTTGATTACAGGTTGTTTGGTATAGGTTGGTGCATGGTTGATGCACTTGTTTATGGTACATGTTGATTACAAGTTGAGGTACAGGTTGATGCATGGTTCAGGTTTATTGGTACAATTTTACAGTGGTATATCTCACAGTGATAGTGTGACAATGGTTCCATCATTCTACTTCTACTTTAGGGTGATTGGATGGGGCAAGGACAGGTGGTTATAGCCACCTTCTGGTTGTAGCTGGAGAACATAGAGGGTTGTAGCCTCCTTCTGGTTGTAGCCAGAGAATTGGGGAGTTGGAGCTTCCCTTAGGTTGTAGCCTGAGAAAATAGGGGGTTGGAGCCTCCTTCCAGTTCCAGCTGGAAAACAAAGGAAGTTGGTGCTTCCAATGAATGTAATTCTTCAAGACATATAAGAAAAAGAATTACATCATTTTCTCTCGCTTTGGGTTTCCACATAAAACACTGGTGTACTGTGTATGTGTATGATTGCTCATTTGTTCATTTCTCATTATTGGATGATAATTCTACATTGATATAACACTTGGATTATTTGGTTAAAAAGGATTATAATGTCTCTATTATTGATTCACCCCCCTCTCAGTAATCCAACAATTGGTAAGAGAGTAGGTTCCTTTAGAAATCAGTTTAACCACTGAAAGGTAGATCATGGAGAGCAAAAACTTGTATAAAAATGGAATACCACAGTTTGATGGATAGAAGTGTGTTTTTTGGAGAATAAGGATGAAGACAAATATACAAACACATGGATTTGAAATTTGACAATCAATTTTAGATGGATACACACCACCAACAGTTCCACCAACAAATGACAAAGCAGTGAAACTCAGTCAGAATAATTCCAAAGCCACAAATGCACTTTTGAATGGTCTCAGTGAAATAATATTCACCAAAGTTGCACATTGTAAACACACTAAATAGATTTGGGATAAGCTTCGAAATATTTATGAAGGAGATTCAAAATTCAAAGAAGCAAAGCTTCAAATTTATAGAGGTTAGTTCGAACAACTAAAGATGAAGGAAGATGAGAATATTGTAGCCTACTTCTTACGATACAATGAAACAGTGAATGCAATCATAGGATTGGAAGAAGAAATCGAAGAATCTATAATTGTTCAAAAGGTACTAAGATCTCTTCCTATGAGATTTGACCCTAATATATCAGCACTAGAAGAAATATCAGATCTAAACTCAATAAGAATGGACGAACTGCATGGAATCTTCACAGCATATGAAATGAGAATTGAACAAGAAAATCCAGATGTAAAAGAAGAAGCCTTCAAAGCATCCAAAAGATCAAAGGAAAAGGAAAAACAACAAGAAGAACATAACAACAACAATGATGTCTCGGAAGATGATGAAGAAGTGGCCAACTTCGTCAAAAGACTGAACAATGGAACCGATGGTAGGTATAGAGGTAAGATTCCTTTAATTTGTTTTAATTGTGATGGTATTCATAATTTTGCTAACAAATGTCCTCATAAGAAAAAGAGAAGTGATGAAGGTTACTCAAAAGGCAAACAAACATATAAAGGTAAAAGAACTACAAAGAAAGTTTTCAAGAAAAGCTTATGCACCAAAAAAGACATATCATCATCAGATGAAGATGAAGTTAGTGATAGTGAGACAAGAAGAGTTATATTCATGGCAGTAGAAGACTCTGAAGAAGAATATGAATAATTTGAAGAAGAAATTGAAGAGGCAGAAGTTGACTACCGAGAAGAATTGATGTGTGCCATAGAATTTATCAGAAGAGAAAAGAAGAAAAACAAGAAACTACAAGAGGAACTAGAGAAGAAAGAAGATATTCAAGAACTATAACAAATAATCACAAATTTGAAGGTTCAAATAGAATAATATAAAATAATTGAAGAAGCACTCAAAGAACAACTAGAAGAAAAGGACAGGAACATTAGAAATTTGGAAGCAGATATTGTTGCATTAAGAAAGGATATTCAAAAGAAAAATATGAAAAATAGCTCAAAAGTTTTGGATGACATTATCAATAGTGAAAAATCTCATCTTGACAAGTCTGAACTTGGATACAATTAGACAGAAAAGGGATCAAGCTTCAAAACAACAGAGCAAGAAACATAACCAAAAATCTAGGCATAAACAAACAAAGGGGATAGGAATATATACAAGGAATATTACAAGAAAACTCCTCCACCAAGAATATTCAAATTTCAGAATCAACAACAGACAGATAGGTCTCAAGAAGAAGAAGGATTCATAAGAGAACCTCCAAGAGGACCTAGTGAAATATAGAGAAGAAGTTACAACATCTTTGAATCTTTGAGCACTGAAGTGGAATGTTACAAATGTAACAACTTCAGACACATGGCCAAATATTGTAGAATTACAGTCCCTCTGAGAGAACCACAATAGAATAACAACAGTCACAGACAGGAACCTCATAAAAGGACATGGATAAGAAAGCAGAATCAGTATAGCAATGAATAATGCACACTCACTCTACAAGATAAACAGAAGAAACATGGTTGGTATGTTAACAATGGCTATTCAAAACACATGACAGGTGATAGAGACATGTTTTTTTCATTAAGAAATGAAAGATATGGACCAGTCTCCTTTGGAAATGATGATTCAGCTAAAATCATTGGAAAATGCACAGTGACAATTGGGAAAAATAATACAAAGGAAAACAATGTTCTAATAGTAGAAGATATGAAACATAATATTCTAAGTGTGAGTCAAATGTTTGACCAAGTTCATAAATTTACTTTCGATTCATAAAAGTGTGAGATAAGAAAAGAAGGTTCAGGAAAATTGATTGCTACAGCTGTAAGAACTTCAAGCAACATATATGTGTTAAGTGAAATTGGAAATGAAAAGTGTTTTCTAGGAAAAGAAGATGAAAGTTGGCTATGGCACAGAAGAATGGGTCACATACATTTTAATAACCTTGTCAAATTCAGCAAAAGAGGAGCAATCAGAGAAATGCCCCAGATCACGAAACCAACCAACACTTTATGCAAGCATTGTCAACAAGGAAAGCAAAAAAACACTAGGTTCAAACCAAAGGAATATTCAACACAAGACCACTGGAAATTGTGCACACTGATCTAGTTGGACCAACTACAACAAAGGGCTTAAAATATGAGAAATAATTTATGTTATTAGTTGATGATTATACAAGAATGATTGCAGTTTTCTTTCTCAAGAATAAGTCAGAAGCTTTTTAAAACTTTAAGATCTACAAGGAAATGGTTGAAAATGAAATGGATTCAAAAATCAAATGCTTGAGATCTGATAATGGAGGAGAGTTCATTTCAAAGGAATTTATGGACTACTGCAACAGTCATGGAATAAAAATGAAATTCTTTGTTGCTAAGACACCTCAACAGAATGGAGTTGTTGAAAGAAATAATAAGACAGTATAGGAAATGGCTCGAACAATGCTAATGGATTCCAAATTGACAGATATAGTTTGGAAACAGGAAGTGCATACAAAAGTTCACATTCAAAATAGAGTAATGCTTAGAAAAAACACTAACAAAACTCCCTATGAGCTATGGAAAGGAAGACCAGAAAATGTGAAGCACTTCACTGTTTTTGGAAGCAAATGCTACATCAAAAGAGAAGATGGAAGAATGGGGAAGTTTGATTCTTGTGTTAACAAAGGAGTACTTGTTTTTTACTCAAGTATAAGGAAAGCATATAAGTGTTACAATCTGAGATTGAACAAATTTTTGGAAAGCATTAACGTAACAATTGATGAAACAGGCAGACCAGAATCAATGGAAAAAAAAAATGAATCAATGGAATAGCCTTTCGAAGAAGAACCAGAAGATGAAAAAGAAGTAGAAGAGAAAGATGAAGATAATCCAACAGAAACAGAAGAGAAAGTTCAACAAATGTCTCCAAAGACACCTAGCAAAAGAGTACAGAAGAATCATCCTTCAGATTAGATCATCGGAAACAAAGATGTAGGAGTTGAGACTAGAAGAAGAATATGTTCACTAGAACAAACACACCTAGCACTCTTATCTACAATTGAACCAAACTGTTTTGAAGAATCCAGCAAGGATAAATTTTGGAATAAGGCCATGGATGACGAATTGGATCAAATAGAGAAAAATGACACTTGTGAATTGGTTCCAAGACTAAAGGGTAAGAATGTGATAGACACAAAGTGGGTATAAATGAATAAATTGAACGAATATGGACATGTTACAAGGAACAAATCTAAATCGGTATGTAAAGGATATGCACATGTTGAAGGAATCGAATTTGGAGAGACATTTACCCCAGTTTCCCGAATGGAAGAAATCCAATTTCTTTTAGCTTATGCATGCTCCAAAAATATTAAAGTGTATCAGATGGACGTAAAATCAGCTTTTCTGAATGGGGAACTTGAAGAAGAAGTCTACATTGAACAACCAGAAAGATTTCAGTTTTTAGAGAATGCAAACTATGTGTGCAAATTAGAGAAGGCATTGTATGGTCTAAAACAGGATCCTACAGCATGGTACTCTAGATTGGATAAATATCTACAGAAGGAAAAGTTCAGAAAAGGAAGTGCAGACAACAACCTCTACATCAAGGTAAGTCAAGGTAATATTTTATTAATTTAAGTTTATGTTGATGATATTATTTTTGGTAGTGATGATGACATGTTAAGCCAGAAATTTGCGAAGGATATGGAGAATGAATTTGAAATGTCATTACTTGGAGAACTATCCTTCTTTCTAGGACTTTAGATACGTCAAAGAAACCAAGGAATTTTTATTTCTCAAACCAAGTATATCAGAGAAATGATAAAGAGGTTCAAAATAGAAGATTGCAAACCAGTTATCACTCCCCTGTAAACCACTTGTTGGAAGATTGGTTGTTGTCATTGATGTCAACCCTAGTCATGGGTTTTGGACCGCAATATTGATAAAAGAATTTGGACATGAAGGACAATGCACATGCATATACAACACCCATGAATGGATAGTATACATCATGTTTTTTCTGGTGGTATGTGGCACATCACGTGGATCCTCATGGTTGAGGAGAACTGAATTTTTGAAGATGACAAAGTGAATTGAAGAAGGAAGTACATGTAGGCCCTAAAGATAATTAAAGAAAAGAATTACAAAATAAGAAAGTGTCAGGTCGTCCCTAATGTTAAAAGGAAGTGACATAAATGGTATAAATAAAAATCATTATACATTCATTTGATACAAGTCGAATTTCAGAGGAAATAAGAAGTAATGAAGGCCGGATTTTAAGGGAGGATGAAGTCTTTTGGTGATGTGTTCTAAGGTATGTTATTTTCAGGTCATCTTACCATTTTTGCTATAAATTTTTTTATAGAATGATTCATATGGTTAAATTTCTATGGTATTCAGAAGACATATCAAGGTACCTCTGGTAAAAATTTTAGCTCTTGATTCGCTATAATTATGGAGATACACTCTGTGGAAGATAGGGTTTGTGACCAGTCCTGAAGCTAGTCAATAAACAGGTGTTCTGGGTAAAACAGTCATAACTTCTTCATTGGGAATCCAAATGAAGTGGGACAAATTTCATTGGAAAGAGTACGGATTATAGTTTCTTGTGTGTGCATTTCCAAATTGGATGTTAATTATTGAGCATGGGGAATTCTGTGCAAGTTCACTCTCCTGAATAGACTAGAATTGAATAAAGTCTACCATTCTTTCTATAACCTCTTTTGGGGGAGGATTAAAGGAGTGAAAATTGGAGGAGTTTCAGAGAATACATTGAGTAATATTATCTATAAGATCAGAGTACTCCAAGAATTGAATAATTGAAGAAGTTGAAGAATTCTCAGGAAGCATTATTAGGTTCTATGTGATGATTGGTTGATGGTGATGATTTAACGTAAAGTTTTATTATCTCTCATATATTCTTGGGTGGAAGGAAGGGGCAAGGATGGAGAGTTAAACTCTCTCTTGATATTGGAGGATTGTATCTTCCTCTTGGAGGTTTATCCCTCCCTTTACATTTGGAAGTTGTAGCTACCTTTGGAAGTCATTACTTCCCTTGAACAAAAACTATTGATTATTTCTCATATATTGTGCATGGTGTATTGTGGTGTATTGGTGTAACTCTTATACTATTGTTCACTGATCATTGGATATAATTGAATGGTTTAAGTATAAGTTGAAAAATGTTTTTAAATTGTACTTGATACTGATTCACCCCCCTCTCAGTATCAACATTTGGTATCAGAGCGGGTTACCTTCAGTACAGTTTAACCACTGGAAGGAAGATCCTATGCAGAAATGGAAGACAACATTCCAAATGGGATTCCACCATTTGATGGAAGCAATTTTGAATACTGGAAAAATATAATGGAAACTTACTTGAACAATCTTGGGGCAGATGTTTGGTTCTCAGTTGCTTCAGGATACAATGCTTTGAAGAAACCGAAGACTGCAAATCAGAAGGAAGCAAAAAGGAACAACAAACTGGCAATAGATACCATCCTAGATTGATTGACAGATTCAGTGAAATTGAAGGTGGGATCATGTGCATCAGAAAAAGAGATTTGGGACAAGCTACAATACCTTTATGCAAGGGAAAAAGTAGAAGAAGAAGAAGAAGTTGAAGAAGATTACAACATCTCAGATTTCAAAGAAGAAAATAGAGGTTAGTTCTTTTGCTTTAATTGTGAAGGAGTAGGACATGTTGAATTTGAATGTCCTCATCCAAGGATTGAAAGAGAT
>ML788660.1:445262-511451 GCA_009831015.1 Picea engelmannii
GAAGACCGAACAACATATACATCCTAGACATGAAGAAGAGAGAGAAGACAAAAGCCACACAAAAGGATTCTAAGGAATAAAATGTCCCAAAGACCAAAAATAAGGATGAAGTATTATTGAGTGCCACATGTTCAGGGGGAGCAGCCCCAAAGAAGAGAGTTACATTTTTCCATTAAACTCAGGGGGAGAATCCCTAACCTTTGCCATTGATGTCAAAGGGGGAGATAAATTGGGATCATCATGATAGGGGGAGGATGAGTGTTTCCATCAATGACAAAGGGGGAGATTGTTGGATTATTGGTTGTTGTCATTGATGTCAACCCTAGTCATGGGTTTTGGACTGCAAGATTGATAAAGGTATTTGGACATGAAGGACAATGCACATGCATATAAAACACCCATGAATGGATAGTATACATCATATTTCTTCCAGTGGTATGTGGCACGTCACATGGATCCTCATGGTTGAGGAGAAATGAATTTTTGAAGAGGACAAAGTGAATTGAAGAAGGAAGTACATGTAGGCCCTGAAGATAATTAAAGAAAAGAATTACAGAATAAGAAAGTGTCAGGTCGGCCCTAATGATAAAAGTAAGTGACATAAATGGTATAAATAAACATCATTATACATTAATTTGATAAAAGTCAAATTTCAAAGGAAATAAGAAGTAAAGAAGGCCGGATTTCAAGGGAGGATGAAGTCTTTTGGTGATGTGTTCTAAGGTATGTTATTTTCAGGTCATCTTACCATTTTTTCTATAATGTGTTTTCTAGAATGATTCATATGGTGAAATCGCTATGGTATTGAGAAGACATATCAAGGTACCTCTGGTAAATGTTTTATCTCTTTATTCACTATAATTATGGAAATACACTCTGTGGAAGATAGGGTTTGTGACCAGTCTTGAAGCTAGTCAATAAACAGGTGTTCTGGGTAAAACAGTCATAAATTCTTCATCAAGAATCCAAATGAAGTGGGACAAATTTCATTGGAAATATTAAGGACTTTAGTTTCTTGTATGCAAGTTTTAGAATCAGATGTTAATTATTGAGCGTGGGGCATTCTGTGCAAGTTCACTCTCCTGAATAGACCAGAATTGAATAAAGTCTACCATTCTTTCTATAACCTTTTTCTGGGGAGGATTCAAGGAGTGAAAGTTGGAGGAGTTTAAGAGAATAGATTGAGTAATATTATCTATAGGATCAGATTACTCCAAGAATTGAAGAATTGCAGAAATTGAAGAAGTCTCAGGAAGCATTATCAGGTTCTATGTCATGATTGGTTGATGGTGATGATTTAATGTAACGTTGTATTATCTCTCATATATTATTGTGTGGAAAGAAGGGGCAAGGATGGAGAGTTCAAATCTCTCTTGATATTTGAGGATTGTATCTTCCTCTTGGAGGTTTATCCCTCCCCTTACATTTGGAAGTTGTAGCTACCTTTGGAAGTCATTACTTCCCTTGAACAAAAACTATTGATTATTTCTCATATATTGTGCATGGTGTATTGTGGTGTATTGGTGTAACTCTTATACTATTGTTCACTACTCATTGGATATAATTGAATGGTTTAAGTATAAGTTGAAAAAGGTTTTTAAATTGTACTTGATACTGATTCACCCCCCTCTCAGTATCAACACCACTTGCAAGTTGAGCAAAGATGATGATTCAAAGTCTACAGATCAAAGGCAATACAGGTCAATGATTGGAAACATACTATATGTGATATCATCCAAATTAGATGTAATGCAGACAGTTGGAGAGGTGGCACGATTTCAAGCAGACCCAAAGGAATCACATGTATTAGCGGTGAAGAGGATTTTCAGATATCTCAAAGGAACAAAAGATTTTGGATTATAGTATCGAAAAGGAAAGGATCTATCACTTATTTCCTAGACAGATGCAAATTGGGATGGTTGTATTGATGATCGATGAAGCACAAATGGAGCATCGTTCTACTTGGGTGAATGTTTAGTATCATGGCTAAGAAAGAAACAATCATCGGTATCTTTAACTATAGCCAAGGCAGAGTATATTGCAACAAAATCATGTTGTACACAGGTTCTTTGGATGAAACAAACTCTGACAGATATACAAGTTGAGTATGATGAGTTGATTCCAATCTATTGTGATAATACAAGCACCATCGGTATCTCAAAGAACCTGGTGATTCATTCCAAGACGAATCACATTCCAATCAAGTATCACTTTCTATGGGATCATGTTGTAGAAAAAAACATCAGAGTTGAGTATGTGGGCACAAAAGAACAAGTGGCAGACATCTTTACAAAACCACTTCCATGGGAAGCCTTTGAGTATCTTCGTCAGAGACTTGGAGTTATTTCTACTCCAAAATTATTTATTTTGAATGCTTATCTTATATGTCTTAGATGTACAAAAGGAAGATCCATAAAGAGGACAGTTCAGTTAGGGGGAGCAACCCCAGATGGAAATATACCTTTTCCATTGATGAGAAAGGGGGAGAGATTCATCAAATGTAGATGACATAGGCATGGTTCCAGGGGGAGAAATGGTCACAGAGATGCAGAGGAAAGAGGCATGTTTCTAGGGGGGAATGAGTGATATGACTTTAGTATTGCATGACATAATTTAAGTTTTTCATTAGAGTGTTTCCATCAATGACAAAGTGGGATATTGTTAATTAAGGTTGGTTGTCATTGATGTCAACCCTTGAAGAAAGTCGAGTGGCACAAAGGTTTGGGTAATGGACCCAAGTTTGTTTGATGTAAATATGACTCATTATTTTCTTGTCATGGTTGATAATAAGTACAAATGGATGAACTCCAAAGTGGTCCCCTTATGGTGAAATCCCTCACGCAAAGAAACTTTCTGGATTGAGTTATCTTAGAAGTATGGTTAGAGAACCCATGCTTATTTGTGGAATAATGAGATGAAGGTTAGTGAATTTTTCATCGAAACTATCCTAGACGGATATTTATTGTCATTCCATTTCCGGTGGTATGTGGAACGTCACATAACTCCTCACGGTTTGAGAGTTATGGCCTTACGAAGTTGGAGGACCCTCATAAGTCATCTAGAAGCCCCAAAAGGTCAAAGTAGTCAAAGTTGTTTAAGAGATTTTAGAAGGTAAATAATAAAGTGAAGTGATGAGTGTACTATAATTCAAAGTGAATACAAAATAAATTATTTAAATAATAAATTTAATAGAGAAATTAGAAGTGGGTTAACCCTAAATTAAGGAAAGTGCCCAAAGTGACCTAGAATATTGTTGGCACAGGGGTAGACCCAGGGTTCAACGCTACAAGAGTGCACCAACAAAACCCTAACTATCGGCCCTTTCGGCAACACCTACAAAGCAGATGAATTCTCACCCTAGGTAGAGGCAGGGGTGGTTGCATGACTCAAGTGTCTGCAACCTTAGTTGGTACACATATTTTTGATTATACAACTTAATAAAGCACTTAGCACCATCAGTTCTTTAACATGCAATCATTATCTACTTCGTTGATAAAACAGAGCCTCACAGTATTCACAGTAATCTACCATATAGGAGCACTTAGCATAAGTAAAATAGGTCAGACGTAATTGATCAAGCATTGAGCATATTCATGTATATTAGATCTAACATTCCATACATCAATAGCACTGAGCATAAGAAGATCTATCTAATCATATCAATGCACTAAGAAAGAAGACATAAACACATTCATACAAGCACCAAGCAATATAACAAAGTGTCTACGTGGTTCACCCCCATCCTGGGGCTACCCCCACCAACTCTTCTTCTTTATTATCTTCAATCAGTCATCTACATGCACAGAGCCACACAAACCCCACTCCGCATAGGACATGATATCTACGCACACCTCGCCAAATCCTCCTTCCTCGAGTTAGGTTATAGCAAAAAATCTTCTACTTAATATCTTATAGTCACTTGCACTTAGCCTTACAAGTCTCACAGAACATGCACAAAGCATATACAACTATTACTTGCACTTGGCACTTAGCTCATCGGCCTTTTCCTACATCACCTAGGTATCAATTTATACATTACAAAATAGTCATAAACATGGGTAAACCCATGGGACAACATCCATTTCCCGTTACATATTCCCAAAAACCCAAAAAGAGGCCCAAAAGGGGGCCGAGATCCCATGATCTCCGCTTCATCTTGCACTCCTACTTCAAAAGGCTTTCGAAGTCCCAAAATAAGTCAACATGACCAAGAAACTCCCAAAACTTGGTCAAGGGACAAAAGGCCCCCAACGCTCACCTGTGATTCATCCCGAGTCACTCTGGTCTGACCAATTCTGCCTTGAACGCCTCGATCTTGGCTCGAGCTACTTCAACTTGATGCCTTGTTTTGGCCTCTTACTCGATGAACTCCTGGATTACTGTGTCGTTCACCGGTCCTTTCAGGCACTATTCCAATGTGAGGATGAGCTGGTCTAGCTCTGCTCCTTGGCTCTCAACCTTTGTAAACAACAAACATGCCTTGTCTTGCATAGGTTGAAGTCATTGAGTGAATTCTATCACTTTAATTTGAATCATATGGATCTGATGTTGCGTTGTGCATTGTTCATGAGACCTCTTCATTCTATCTACTGCTCATAGGGCCTTCAACTGTGCATGTAGCATATCCGTATGTTGTTTTTCTTCCTAGAGCTGCGACTCCAGTGCCTGTAACTTTGAATTCTCTGGAAGGTTTTCGTATGTTTGGGCACTCTAGTCACTTAGCTGCTTCTACTCCAAGGAAAGATCTTTTAATCTGCAAACTGTGTTGTGAGAAGTTGCTTCTCATTGGTCTCTTATCTCCTGAGGGGTTTCGGGTATAGCATGAAGTTCTATATCTGCGATGTGTTGCTGGAGCTTCTGGATTACCTCTTCTAGTTGTGCCACCTATTGTGGAACTCGTTCTTCGGTCTGTACTTCGACAATTTTCATAGAGAGAAGTGCTTTGTTGACCCTTTCCTTCACTTCAAGTTGCTTGGCGAGCAACTGTCCCTTGCTTTGTTGTAGCTCTTCTTTCTCTTCATCAAACTTCTCTTTCATAGAAAGATTCTCTCATTCCGCATTACTGCATTGCTCTAGCAGAGCTCCCTATGCTTGTGCCAGAGTCTGGGTGTCTTGTGTTGTTTCCTCTTGTGCTCGTCAAAGGAGAGCTTCAACTGTATCAACAATCCATTAGAGTTGAGTTGGCTCATCTCCCAGTTCTGATGTTCCTGTTGGTAGAGGTGTAGTGGAAACTGTGTGGTTGGAATGTAGTGCCTGCTGCACTTCTTGAAATTCGACCTTAATCTGACTGAACATCTCCTCTTGCTTAGCTTCCTGCTTCTCTGCTATCTCCAACGAAGCATTGTTCAGTGAAACGATGATGAATTCGAAGTCGTCTAAGGTTAGGGTGGTCTCAAACTTGCTTGTATTTGATTTCATTTTCTTCCTTGAGGAAGGTTTCGAAGGGGAAACCTTCCTTTTCTTTGAGGGATCATCTTCGTCTCTTGGCAGTGTGACCTCATCTTTCTTCTGTTCAAATTCAGTACCATATATATCTCTGCTATCACCTCCATTCTTAGGTAAGATAGAAGGAGTCTATGCTGAAGTGTTGTGGACATCCAGGGCTTCTTCATTCTTCTTGGTCTTGCTCTATCTAGGTGTATTGTGCACGACTTCTAGACTATCAACGTCATAGAGCTCTGCAGGGTCAGTTGGGATATGGAGGTCCACCGACCACTCCTTAGTATTCTCTTCTAAGTCTTCCTCTGTTACATTTTAGTAGGAATGCAACTATTGGTGATTCTTATCAATGCGCAGTGTGATGTAGATGAAGTGGCGGTCCGCGTTGAATTTCATCAATGACCTAAATCTGTGAAGTGTGTTCAGGGTGATGTGAGGCGTAGCCTGGATTGCGATATTCAGTTGGTTGTAATAAGTGTGGAAGACAACATTGGAATTCCACTGCTTTTTCATGTCACTGGAATACCACAGTGTATTGAACTTCGCGGCCAGTGGTTCAAAGGGCTTGACATCCGGGAAGGTTGCACCTTCCAGTATCTCCCATGCGATGAAAGCCATTAATATGAGCAACGAGCTAAAATGGAACTTGTACCCTTGGTCCTGTGCTTCCCTACAATCTATTTCTAGCTAGTTCACCAAGTATTTGTCCCAATTCATATGTAGAGGCTTATACCAAATAACCATGGCAATGGAAGTAGATCCTGATTCTGTCGATGAGAAAAATGACTTTCTCAATAGACAAGATATGGCCATAGGAAGTATCGGCATGTCTGTTTCTCCCGAACTTTTCGATCAAGTATATGAAGAATCACAAGGATCAACTCCAAATGAATTATGGACCATATTGGAGGTTCTATTTGGGAATAAAGAATATTATGAATATTTCATGCAGGAGGTCAAACAGATATAGCCAGAAGAGAAGCTATCAGAAGATCAAGCCTCTTATTTTGAAGAGTCTTCTACACAAGTGTCTATAGAAATTAGTATTCCATTAATTGAATATGATGTCTACTCAATTTCATATTTTTTTTTTGAAATTCATGTGGAATATATATGGCATGCATCTCAGGAGTCACATGCAGACACTTTTGCATGCACCATGCATGCATCTCAGGAGTAAAAAAGGGAGCCGCGCACATTAGATACCATTATAATATTTTCTAAGAAACATTTGTAGAAAAAAATTGGATATTTTAATTCCTCTCAGGAAAATATCCAATTTCAAAAAAACAATCGTCCGAAACGGAGTCCGGAAAGTGAAGTTATGATCATTTTAAAATCAACAAAATTTCATCATTTTTCTGGAAACTACCACACAATTTTCAAAATTTCATCCAAAATTTATTTGGATATTATTCATTAAAAGAAGATAAAGTGGATATGTGTGGAAATATAAATAATGCATATACTTCATTAGATCCGTGCAGACATCTACATCTTCAACAAAATCTTCAAAGAGCACAAACTTGCACAGTTGCAAGGTCTTCTTAGAGTGAAGGGCATGGTTGCTTAGCAACTACCTTTTGTTCCTTATCATTTTTTATTTTATGCATTGTAAATTGAGGGGGGGTTTTGTTACTATGAGGTTTTCCCTCTCTCCTTATTTAGTTCAGTGTATCTTTTGTATTTAGGTACCTAACATGGCCTCATAGCCGGGACCCATTCTTTATTTTCACCATAGTGATGTTTAGGGGGGGGTGTTGGAGTTACTTCACACACACCTAGGATTTATTTTTCCTAAGGTTATTCCTTGTTTATTATTCATAATTAGTCATTATCCAGTCTCTTATATTTTAGGGGAGAATATTACACCTAGAGAATATTCTCTTTCAGTTGACACTTCAGTTTGACTAGTTGAGTTGATTTTAGATGTTGCATTGATTTTGTCACCATGAAACATTGGGATCATCACCAACTCACTACTCTTTGTTCAATCAGTTAACTGAAGACTAGTTGACTAGTTAACTCAGCTAGGTGGCAGTTCACTCTTGTAACTTCCTGAGAGACTAGACTAGGTGGCAGTTCACTCCTGTAACTTCCTGAGAGACTAGACTAAGTGGCAGTTTACTCTTGTAACTGTTGGTGTGTGTCCAGATCAATCTAGACCACCACTAGGGATAATTAGTTACTCATGTATCCTATATCTATAGTAAATTATTCACTCTTTGAGTGTGGAATACGGTTAATGAGAATTCTTCCATTCTTTCTATCTTGCTTCTTCTTTCTTAATTTCTCTCTGCAAATGTGTCTAGTATTTTCTAGCTAGATCTATTATGTGTAGGTTCAACACATTTACAAGCTCAAATTCTGTAATTTTTGTTTATGTGAGGTCTCCTCTAGAACCTCCTGTAACCTTTCAGTATTAGCCCTTTTCTTTCTTAACTTTCTTGCCTTATTTCCAGTGAGCTTCGTCTCAATAATGCTTTTCTCATTCTAATTATTTTCTTCTTTGGTCTTAGTTACTTCATGCTGTTGAAATTCTTTCCTAGGGTTCTTGGGTAATACTTCTTCTGTGTCTGAGATAGGTAATTCAATCTCTTGAGGATCCTCTAGTGTTCTCTTAGCTTCGACATCTGGGTTGCTAGTATTAGATATCTGCAATTTTCTCTTATGTTACTCAATCAAGTGCGCGATCCTTCTGGTCATAAAGTCTTTTAAATCTTGCTTCTTTTGTTCCAAAAATTCTTCTTCTTCTTTTCGCCTGGCTTGATCTCTATCAATCCAAGGTTTTCCTATTAGAATGGTAAATGGGGTGCTATCTTCAAAAAATTTAATAATATCAAAGTCTTCTTCTGTCAAAGTTCCATTGAAAGCCATGGGTATCCGAGCGAGCCTTCCACATAGGTTTACTATCTTTCCTTTGAATAAATTGATTCCTCCTAGGGAAGGGATCATAGAATGTTTTCCTATAGCTTCCCA
The DNA here is from genome assembly GCA_009831015.1 of Picea engelmannii. Classification (NCBI taxonomy): domain Eukaryota; kingdom Viridiplantae; phylum Streptophyta; class Pinopsida; order Pinales; family Pinaceae; genus Picea; species Picea engelmannii. Next base: position 453,681 of record ML788660.1, read on the forward strand.
GGTTCTCTTTAGCATAATATTCATCTGTGTTTCCTCATCCAGAACACAGTCAAGGTCAAAGTCCCCTATTCTTTCTTCGATGCATTCCTTCTCTTTGAAGATCTCTGATAAGCTGACATGTCGGTGGTCATTCAGGGTTTCTCTCAATTGTAGCAATACTTTCTCTGATTCTTTCTGGGGTTCTACCTTTTCTAGATCTACCTTAGGTTTTTCTTGATTTAGATTCATTCCTTCAAGCTTAGCGATCATTCTAGGGAAATCCAACGCTTCGTGGTCCATAGCCTTACAACAATGACAACTAGGTCTTCTGTCAGGGCATTCCTTAGCAAGATGTCCTGGTCTTCTGCGACTATAACAGAGGGTTATGTTGAATATCAAAGAGGGGGGGTGAATCAGTTGTTCCAGTGCTTAAACAATTATGCTTCTTTTAAAATATTTACAAGGCACTCAATGATGATCACAATAATGCAGGGAAATGAACAATGGCACATTCAACATCAGTCACATATATGAGAAACACAGAGACAGATAGTTCCCAAGGAAACCCATACAGGGTAAAAACCACTTCTTCTTTATATGATAAGTATTATTTACATTCTCTACATTATCATACATTTGAGCACCAACTCATTATGAGGCTACAACCTCTGTTATGCAAGCTGCAACTTACTGAGAGAACCAACTCTATGTTTTTCTCTAGCACCCACTAGAAGGAAGCACCAACTCCCTGGTTTCTCTAGCACCAACTAGAAGGAAGCACCAACTCCCTGTGTTCAAGCCCCCACTTGAACCTCTTAGGACACCAGTCCTCCCTAGAACCTCCCAACCTCCCTGGATTATGAATATGAAATACTAAATCCTATTACAGTGATATAGTGTTCAATAATAGCTTACCAGTCTCATCACTGTTCTCCAAGATTTTTCTACTCAGACTTCCTCGCTGTCTTCCAGCATGCATCCGCTGCCCATTCTGTTCTTCTGCTTTTATGCTCTATGCACCATGTCCATTTGCTGCACAATTCTTCTTTTGTTCTTTTCAGTTATTTCCCTCTAATCCTTCTTCATGCATGAATCACCTTCAACAACATCCACAACAATCCCAGCAACAACAACAACCACATCTCTTCTCTGTACTGTGTATTTATAGCTTTTGTGCACCTTGTGCATGCAATGCACACAAAATATCTACATACTCATATCGCGCTAATATCATCCACAACTCGAGTTCTCTGTCTGATCATAATCATGACTCTTCAACTTCTCTGGCCATTTTCCCACTCGTTCAGCATCACTGTATGTTATGCTAAGATTCCTCAGCCTCTTTAGCAGTTGAGACTCTTCGTCTTCTCTGTGACAGACGAGCTCACATGTTCCAGTTACAGGATTCAATGTTCATCCAGCTGTCGATTTCCTCCATGAGCAACTTCATCCCTCTTGAAGATTCCTAGAGACTCTTCATCTCCTCTGTCAATCACCCCGAAGTGTCTTCGAGTCCTCTGGCAGACACCATCAGTGGTTTGGGTAGTTACACTGTGACATGCAACAGTAGCCGTCCAATCTCATTCAATTTCATTTGCACCATTGGATTACCTGTGATTTATGCGTTTCACACTTTCACAATTCGAAGATTTTGCGATGAGACATCTTGACTCTTCATGTTGCGAGCTCTAAAAAGGAGCTTGGCTTCTCTATCTCCCTCCTCTACATGACCACAGGCGGTGACCACCGGTTATAGCGATATTTCACCTTTTCAGTATTTCGGCATTCTTATGATTCTGTGTCTTGACACTCCCAAACGTCATCCCCGAAATTCTAAGGCAGAGCTTATCTGCACTAGGTCCTTCCTCTATATGACCAAGGCCATGACCAAGCATTTATTCAAAAAGTTCTTTTCGTGAATTCGCATTTCGTGAGTCTGGAGATGAGGCATCTCGACTCTCCAAGTTGCGATCCCTAAATCCCCGAAATGGAGCTTATATAAACTGACTCCTTCCCTTCTTGTGACCACCAGTGGTGACCATAGTTTGTGCTAAAAAGGTGCTTTATATTTCACAAGTTTATAAACTTCATTGAGTCTAATCGACGGTTGAAATATCCATAGATCCGACGGTCCAGATCTTATCGCGATCTCGCATCTCGCGAGTTTCCACACCGAGCTCCGTTGACTCCAAGTCAGCGACTTGTCCTATGATTCGATGGTCGAGATCTGATCTTAATTCAATGGCTCAGATCATATCGTGATTTCGCATCTCGTAAGTTCGGTGGTTATGTTTCTTGCCTCTCCAAGTCGCAATAGGCGAAGCTCCGAGATGAAGCCGGATCAATGGTTCAGATCACACATTGATCTGACAGCTGCGATTAAATCGCGATTTCGCATCTCGCGAATTTGATAGTTATGTTTCTTACCTCTCCATGTCGCAAGTCGCGAAACTCCGAGATGAAGCTGGATCAACGGTCCAGAACAAAACTTTGATCTGATGGCTGCGATTAAATTGTGATTTCACATCTCCCGATTTTGATATTTATGTTTCTTGCCTCTCCATGTTGCGAGTCACAAAACTCCGAGATGAAGCTGGATCAACGGTCCAGAACAAAAATTTGATCTAATGGCTGCGATTAAATCACGATTTTGCATATCATGATTTTGATAGTTATGTTTCTTGCCTCTCCATGTCGCGAGTCATGAAACTCCGAAATGGAGTCTCGGATCAACAGTCCCGATCAACACTTGATCTGATGGTCATCGGGAATTGTAAATGGGATCCAGCGATCAAAAATGATGCTTCTCCTCCCGAGCTTACTTTGTTCCGCTTACTCAGATCTTGCCATCACTTCTAAGCTTAATCAAATCTTCTCTACATCATCTTCTCATAATGCCCACCTTCATTGTTGTACTTTCCATCAATGACAAGCATTCGCTGTCTGTTAAATATTTGCCAACAATCTCCCCCTTTGGCATTGATGGAAACACAAGCACCCACATGCATTCAGACTCTCCTCCCAGACTCTTTTCTCCCCCTTTGACATCAATGTCAAAGAAGAAACATGCTCCCCCTGAGCTGTTGCAAAACATACTCCCCCTGTCAACTATGAGCATATTGGAAATACACCAGATATTCAATAAGTACTCCCCCTGACCAGGTGAACATATTAGACACAAGAAATTATAACCCCCAATTTTTTACGAAGATATCCAAAAGGGGTTGCTGCTAATGGTTTTGCAAATATATCTGCAATTTGGTCTGTAGAGGGTATATAATTTAGTTGAACAATTCTGTTTGTAACTTGTTATCTGAAAAAATGGTACTTTATTGGAATATGCTTAGTCTTGGAATGAAGAACAGGATTCTTGGAAACACTAATGGCACTGGTGTTATCACTGTGAATTGGAATGGGAAGAGTGTAAGTTACCTTCAGATCTGTAAGAGTTTGTATCATCCATAAAATTTGTGTGCAACAAGTAGCAACAACAATGTATTCTGCCTCTATAGTGGATAATGAAATGGATCCTTGCTTTTTACTAAGCCATGCAACTAATGAGTCACCCAGAAAGAATGCTCCTCCACTGGTGTTTTTTCTCTCATCAACACAGTTTGCCTAATCTGCATCTGAATAAGCAGTTAACTGGAAATTTTGATTTCTGGGATACCACAGAACATAAGTCATTGTTCCTTTCAAATACTTGAATATCCTTTTGACAGCTTGCAAATGACTCTGTTTAGGTGCAGCCTGATATCTTCCTACCATTCCTACAGCATGCATTATGTCAGGACGGGATGTTGTGATGTACAGAAGACTGCCTATCATAGAGCGATATGTCCTTTGATCAACATCAGGTGAGATATCACCTTTACTCAGCTTGCAACCAACCGCCATAGGTGTGCTAACTAGAGAAGAATATTCCATCTGAAATTCTTCAACATCTCTTTCAAATATTTTTCTTGAGAAATAAATATTCCTGTAGAACTTTGTTTTACTTGTAAGCCAAGAAAATATGACAGTTCTCCTATCATGGACATTTCAAATTCTGTTTGCATAGATTTAACAAACCACTAGATATATGATTCATTAGTACAGCAAAAAATAATATCATCTACATAAACCAAAACAACTAGTAAATTATCACCTTCAAACTTAATGTAAAGGTTATTGTCAACAGTACCTTTCTTGAACCCTTTTTCTTGTAAAAATCTGTCCAGTCAATGATGAATGCGAAGAACATTGGTCAAACCTACTGGGTAGAAGCAATACACACAACATTCCATGTGCTTAACAAAGCCCACCTCAGACCACAAAGTGACAAGACACTTTATGAATTATGGTTTGGAAGACCTGCCTCAATCAAACACTTCAGATTCTTTGGGAGTAAATGCTACATAAAGAATAATGATGAGAACCTCAACAAATATGATGACAGGGCTGATGAAGGTATCTGTGGAGTTCTTGGGATTGTGTATTCTCTCTTGATCCCATGTTCATCACAGAATTCCTTGAAGTCTCTCAACATAAACTCTCCTCCTCGATCTGATCTTACTGCCTTCAACCTCTTGCCTGTTTGAGTCTCTGTTAAAGCCTTAAATATTTTAAACTTCTCAAATGCTTCATCTTTTTCTTTGAGAATGCCAACCCAAGTAATTCTGGAGTAATCATCGATAATCAACATGAAGTAGTTTTCTTTCCCTGTGCCTTCCTGTCTTGATGGTCCACATAAATCCATATGAACTAGTTGGAGTGGTTTCTCTGTTGAAGTAAAGCTCTTGGACTTAAACTGTGTCATGTTTTGCTTCCCTACTTGACAGGGTTTACACATTGAATCTTGGGGCATTGATATTCTCGTAAGATCTTTTACTGCCTCGAGGTTTTTGAGTTTGATTAAGTGGTTGAAGTTTAGATTTCCAAGTCTCCTATGCCATAACCAGCTTTCATCATGTTTTCTTAGATGACATTCTTCTCTATTTTCTTTCAACACATATACATTATTTTTTGTCCTTATGCCTTTGGCCACTACTTGCCCTGAGTTTACAGACTTTATCTTGCAGTCCTTGGACGTGAACAACACTTTGCATCCTCTATCACACATTTGACTTACACTGAGCAGATTATGTTTCAGTCCATCCACAAGTAGAACATCTTGGGCTTTTCCTTTTCCATTACTTAAGCTCACCATCCCTTTTCCCTTTATTTTCCCTGGAGCATCATTTCAAAGGTTACGTTTCCTGATTTTCTTTCACTTAGAGATAGAAACTTGACTTTGTCTCCCATCATGTGTTTGGAGCATCCACTTTCTATATACCAAGGGTTCGTTTTTCTTTGAGCGGACAACACTAATCCACACTTGTCACTTTCCTTCTTTTTCCAAAACTTGACATTTTCAGCAGGAGATTTCAAATCTGGTTCATATTCCCTTAAATGGTAGTCAATAGATTTGTGTCCATAGTTATGATAGATGTAGCATTCAATCTCATTGTTCAACAGGTCAAACTTATTGTTGCAACGTTATCTACTCAAAAACTGTTGATTATTTCTTGACCTCTTTAGTTGCATGTTCCTGGTCTTAATTTGGCAGTTGGAAATCAGTGAGGGTTTGTTACTTGGCTATATCATTCTTTGTTGTGGAAAGTATTTATTCCTTTGAAATATTAATTGGTCATGTCTAAGTCTTAAGGAACAATTTATAGCTTTGTGACCAAAGTTAGCATAGTAGAAACAATAGCCATAGAAGAATTCTTTGTACCTGGAAAATGGTTGTCTTCTTTGAGCAAATCGATTTCTTCCAGACTGATGACGTCGTTCAACAGTGAGCACATCACTTCTTTGTTCTACAGATTCAGATCTGGCATCTTTTTCCTTACTCGACCTGGGCGGATGATTGTCTTCCTTTCTTTCTGCAGGATTGTTATTGTCATTAATTGTACTTTTGACAAACTTGATGGTTTCTTCATTTCCTGGCTTACCACTGCTTGATCCCTCTTCATACCCCAAGCCAGTTTTCAACTTTGGATTCCTTTGCTGATTCAGATTGGTGGCCAATCTTTCTGAGGCTATGATACTTGACAGATTTTGATTATACAAGGCTTGAAACTTCTCCATTTCTTTCCTCGTTTTCACTACTTCTTGTTCTAATGCTTCACATCTTGCCTTCTTTTCTGATAGTTGTTGTTTCAGAATCTCTTTGATTTTCCTTGCCTCTTCCAATTTTAATTTTAGTAGGACAAGGTCTTCATCAAGTTCTTTACTGTATTTCTCGAACTGTATCAACAATTGTCTCTGCTTTCTGTTCTCGATTCTTAGTCTGTCAATCTCTTCCAGTGCATTGATCAGTTCTCCTTCCATGTCAACCACAGCTTCTTATTCATCACTTCCTGTGATTTGATTATCATAATCCTCTTTGGCCATAAGTATGAAGTCATTTAGTTTATCTTCAATAGAGGAGTCATTTTCTTCATCATCCGAAGGATCATCATCATTGTTTATGCACAGACTTTTCTTCTATAAGTTTTTCTCTTTAAAGAAATTTCTATGTTTGTACTTCTCCTCATCATCACATGTCTGATCCTTTCCTTTGTGGGGACATTTATTTACAAAATGACCTATCCTACCATAGTTGAAACATTTGAAAGGAAGTTTTCCTTTGTGTTTGCCTAATCCCTTCTTTAGTCTCTTCAGAAATTTTGCTTCAATTTCATCGGGCTCAGAATCCTCATTCTTGTCTGCTTTAAATGATGCTTCTCTGGAGGTAGGTTTATCTTTAACTATTCTCATTTCATATGTAGTCAATGTTTCTAGAAGTTGATCAAACCCCAAGGTTTTTAGATCATTAAGTTCTTCTATAGCAGAGACCTTCAGGTTGAACCTATCTGGGAGAGATCTCAAGATTTTCTGAACTAAAGAAGGTTCATCAATTGTTTCACCAAGTGACTTCATTGCATTTACCATTTCTTCAACTCGTAGAAAGTATTTTCCAACAGTTTCATCTTCCTTCATCTTCAGCTGTTCAAACAGTATTCTGTAGGTTTGAATCTTTGCATCCTTTACTTTCTCATTACCCTCATAGCTGCTAATGAGTTTGTCCCACATTTCTTTGGCATTTCCTAGGTGCATAACTTTTATGAATTCTGCTTTTACAAGCCCACTCAAGATAGCATTCATAGCCTTAGCGTTGAAGCTAAATTCTAGTTTTTCATCCTTATTAGCTAGCACAAATGGCTTTACATAACCAGTATCTACCACATCCCAGACATCTACACCTAACGACATTATGTAGGTTCTCATTCTAACTTTCCAGAAGGCAAAGTTTGTTCCATTGAACAGAGGGGCCTTATTGGTTGAATTTCCTTCATGGATTGATATTTTTAAGCTCTAGGATCTACCCTTAGATAAAAGGGGTTGGCTCTGATACCAACTGTTGAATAACTGAGAGGGGGGGTGAATCAGTTGTTCTCGTGCTTAAGCAATTATGCTTCTTTTAAAATATTTACAAGGCACTCAATGATGATCACAATAATGCAGGGAAATGAACAATGGCACATTCAACATCAGTCACATATATGAGAAACACAGAGACAAATACTTCCCAAGGAAACCCATATAGGGTAAAAACCTCTTCTTCTTTATATGATAAGTATTATTTGCATTCTCCACATTATCATACATTTGAGCACCAACTCATTGTGAGGCTACAACCTCTGTTATGCAAGCTGCAACTTGCTGAGAGCACCAACTCTTTGTTTTTCTCTAGCACCCACTAGAAGGAAGCACCAACTCCCTAGTTTCTCTAGCACCAACTAGAAGGAAGCACCAACTCCCTACGTTCAAGCCCCCACTTGAACCTCTGAGGACACCAGTCCTCCCTAGCACCTCCCAACATCCCTGGATTATGAATATGAAATATTGAATCCTATTACAATGATATAGTGTTCAATAACAGCTTACCAGTATCATCACTGTTCTACAAGATTTTGCTACTCAGACTTCCTCGTCGTCTTCCAGCATGCATCTGCTGCCCATTCTATCCTTCTGCTTTTATGCTCTGTGCACCATGTCCATTCGCTGCACAATTCTTCTTTTTTTCTTTTCAGTTGTTGCCCTCTGATCCTTCTTCATGCATGAATCACCTTCAACAACATCCACAGCAATCCCAGCAACAACAACAACCACTTCTCTTCTCTGTACTATGTATTTATAGATTTTGTGCACCTTGTGCATGCAATGCGCGAAAAATATCTACATACTCATACCGCGCTAATATCCTCCACAACTCGAGTGCTCTGTCTGATCATCATCATGACTCTTCGGCTTCTTTGGCCATTTTCCCACTCATTCAGCATCACTATATGTTATGCTAAGATTCCTCAGCCTCTCTGGTAGTTCAGACTCTTTGTCTTCTCTGTGACAGACGAGCTCAGCTTCTCTGTTCCAGTTACAACTTCAATGCTCATCCAGCTGTTGATCGCCTCCATGAGCATCTTCATCCCTCTTGAAGATTCCCAAAGACTCTTCATCTCCTCTGTCAATCACCTCGAAGTGTCTTCGAATCCTTTGGTAGACACCATCAATGGTTTGGGCAGTTACACTACGACGTGCAACAGTAGCCCTCCGATCTCCTTTAGTTTCATCTGCACCATTGGATTACCTGTGATTTATGTCTTTCACACTTTCGCAATTCAGAGATTCTGCGATGAGACATCTTGAATCTTCATGTTGTGAGCTCCGAAAAGGAGCTTGGTTTCTCTAGCTCCCTCCTCTACCTGACCACAGGTGGTGACCACCGGTTATAGAGATATTTCACCTTTTCAGTATTTCAGCATTCGTATGATTCCATGTCTTGAAACTCCCAGACGCGATCCCCAAAATTTCGAGGTGGATCTTATCTGCACTAGGTCCTTCCTCTATATGACCAAGGCCATGACCAAGAACTTATTCAAAAAGTGCTTTTCGCGAATTCACATTTCGTGAGTCTGAAGATGAGGCATCTCGACTCTCCAAGTCATGATCCCCAAAACCCCGAAATGGAGCTTATCTGAACTGACTCCTTTCCTTCTCGTGACGACCGGTGGTGACCATAGGCTGTGCCAAAAAGGCGCTTTATATTTTGCAAGTTTATAAACTTCATTGAGTCTGATCGATGGTTGAAATATCCATAGATCTGACGCTCTAGATCTTATTGCGATCTTGCATCTCACGAGTTTCCACACTAGGCTCCATTGACTCCAAGTCAGCGACTTGTCCTATGATTCGGCGGTCCAGATCTAATCTTAATTCAATGGCTCAGATCATATCGCGATTTCGCATCTCGCAAGTTCGGTGGTTATGTTTCTTTCCTCTCCAAGTCGTGATAGGCGAAACTCTAAGATGGAGTCAGATCAATGGTTCAGATCACACATTGATCTGATGGCTGCGATTAAATCGTGACTTCGCATCTCACGAGTTTGATAGTTATGTTTCTTGCCTCTCCATGTCACGAGTCGCGAAACTCTGAGATGAAGCTGGATCAATGGTCCAGAAAAAAACTTTGATCTGACGGCTGCGATTAAATTACAATTTCGCATCTCGTGAGTTTGATAGTTATGTTTCTTGCCTCTCCATGTCGTGAGTAGCGAAACTCCAAGATGAAGCTAGATCAATGGTCCAGAACAAAACTTTGAACTGACGGCTGCGATTAAATCACGATTTTGCATATTGCGATTTTGATAGTTATGTTTCTTGCCTCTCTCCATGTCGCGAGTCACGAAACTCCGAAATGGAGTCTCGGATCAACAGTCCTGATCAACACTTGATCCGATGATCATCAGGAATTGTAAATGGGATCCAGCAATCAGAAACACTACTTCTCCTCCGGAGCTTACTTTGTTCCTCTTACTCTAATCTTGCCATCGCTTCTGAGCTTAATCGAATCTTCTCTGGAGCATTTTCTCATAATGCCCACCTTCATTGTTGTACTTGCCATCAATGATAAGAATTCACTGTCTGTTAAATATTTGCCAACAAATTAATCCTCTCTTCCTTTTCAATGATCCTTAGCTTCTTCTGTACTACGCACTAGGATCATATGAGCTAATGTGAAACAAATTCTTTCTAGGATCCTGCATCCATTTGTTAATACAAACATTCTTTCTATGCATAGGTATAACATATCTTTCATTATTCTTATTAGATCTATTCATATCAAACCTTTTTTCATCTATTAATACCCTAGCTTTCAAACTAGGACAAAATCTATCAAACATACCTAGATTCATACTCTAGAAATAAAAATTTCCACTTATCTTATCTCTATAGAACACAAGGCTTTCAGATCTAGAATTTTTCACTATTCTTACCTTTATTAGAGCACAGAGCTTGTAGATCTTACCTCATAAATTCTTACTTTTACCTTTCTTAGAGCACAAAGATTTCAAATCTTGCTTCTTTTCTTTGGATCTGACCTCCTTTCTTCAGATCAGACTTCTTTCCTTCATATCTGGCCTTCTCTCTTTAGTACAAATATTTTCAGATCAAATAGACTATTGTGCACTAGGGAACAGATCTATGCACAGAGCTTTCACAATTTTAGGATGAATCTTTGCACAGAGCTTCCTCTTTGTCAGTTCCCAGCAATCATAGTTTCAGGACTCGGAAATGGAACCATTTGTTGGCACAGGGGCAGACCCAGGAATCAACGCTACAAGAGAGCACCAACAAAACCCTAACTACCGACCCTTTTGGAAACACCTACGAAGCAGATGAAGTCTCACCCGAGGTAGAAGTAGGGGTGGTTGCAGGACTCAAGTGTCTGCAATCTTAGCTAGGAAACAGATCTGTGATTATATAGCTTAGTAAATCCCTTAGCACCGTCAGTTCTTTAACATGCAATCATTGTCTACTTCACTGATAAAATAAAGCCTCATAGTATTCACAGTAATCTACCATATATGATAACTTATCATAAGTAAAATAGGTTAGACGTAATTGATCAATCACTGAGCATATTCATGTATATTAGATCTAACATTTCATACATCATTAGCACTGAGCATAAGCATATGTATCTAATCATCTTAAAGAACTAAGAAAGAAGACATAAACACATTCAGACAAGCACCAAGCAAGATAACACAGTGTCTACGTGGTTCACCCCCATCTTGGGGCTACGTCCACCAACTCTTCTTCTTTATTATCTTCAATCAGTCGTCTACATGCACAAAGCCACACAAACCCCACTCCGCATAGGACAAGAGATCTGTGTGCACCTCGCCAGATCCTCCTTCCTCAAGTTAGGTTATAGCACAAAAGATTCTACTCAATCTCTTACAGTCACTTGCACTTAGCCTTGCAAGTATCACACAACATGCATAGAGCATATACAACTATTACTTGCACTTGGCACTTATCTCATCGGCCTTTTCCTACATCACCTAGGTATCTATTTATACATTACAAAATAGGCCTAAACATGGGTAAACCCATGGGCCGACATCCCTTTCCCATTACATATTCTCAAAAACCCAAAAAGAGGCCCTAAAGGGGGCCGAGATCTCATGATCTCTTCTTCATCTTGCGCTCCTCCTTTGACAGGCTGTCAAAGTCTCAAAGTAGGTCAACATGACCAAGAAACTCCCAAAACTTGCTCAAGGGCCAACAAAGATGTTTTTAAGGAATCTACTTGGAGAGTATAAATAAGAGGCAAGGCTCTCTAATTTGAGAACAAGATTGAGAATATTGAATAACTATAAGTGTATAAGGTAACCAAAGGATATATAAGAAAACTTTCTGAGGGAAGGTGAAGAAAAGAAGTCTGGAATTCAAGGAAGGATAAATTCTTTTGATGATGCTTTTTAAGGTATGTTATTTACAGGTCATCTCACCATTTCCACAATAAAAAAAATTCTAGAATGATTCAGACCGTGAAATTTCTATTCCATTGAGGAAACATATCCAAGTATCTACGGTAAAACATTCATCTTGTGGTTCATTGTATTTTTGGAGTTACACTCTGTGGAAAATAGGGTTTGTGGCTAGTCCTGAAGCTAGTCTAAAACAGGTGTTTCAGGTAAACACGTCATAACTTATTCATAATAGATCCCAATTCACTAATACCACATGTTTTGGTTAAATTACCATCTTTAGTATGTTGTGTAACTATTTCAGATTGATTCAACAAACATTCCATGTGGGGCACACTCTACAAGGTATCTCTCTAGAATAAGCCATAATTCAGCAAGGTATGCCATTTTTTCTATAACTCATTTTCTGAGAGGTTACAAGTAGTGACACATGGAGTAATTGCATAAAACACACTGAACAACATTGTGTATCATTTTTGGATCTTTATTCATTACAGGTACAAAGTTATGATTATTTCAAGTTAGGGTTGTTGACTAATCCAAAACTAGTCATGTGAGACTAAAGAAAGGTTTGATGAAAATGCTAGTCTCTTGTTCTTAAAATTAAGGACATTTTGCAGGTATGTGATCATATACACCAGGTCTATTATAGAGTTACAAATCATATTTGGATGATGAAATTGATGAGGGATTTTGGTTGAGGTACAAGTTGGGTACATGGTTGAGACAAGTAGTTGATGAGTTGGAACATACATGAGGTGTATAGTTGATGATCTTGGTACATATTGATGAGTCATAGTTGATGAGTAGTTGACACATGATTGGTACATACTTGGTACATGGTTGGATGCACCTTTTTATGGTACAGGTTGATTATAGGTTGTTTGATACAGGTTGGTGCATGGTTGATTCACTTGTTTATGGTACATGTTTATTACAGGTTGAGGTACAGGTTGATGCATGGTTGATGCATGGTTCAGGTTTATTGGTACAGTTTTACTACGATATATCTCACAGTGATAGTGTGACAGTGGTTTCATCATTCTAATTCTACTTCAGGGTGGTTGGATGCGGAAAGGATAGGTGGTTGTAGCCACCTTCCAGTTGTAGCTGAAGAACATAGAGGGTTGTAGCCTCCTTCTGGTTGTAGCCAGAGAATTGGGGAGTTGGAGCTTCCCTCAGGTTGTAGCCAGAGAAAATAGGGGGTTGGAGCCTCGTTCCAGTTGTAGCTGGAAAACAAAGGAATTTGGTGCTTCCAATGAATGTGATTCTTCAAGACATATAAGAAAAATAATTATGTGGTTTTCTCCCACTTTGGGTTTCCACGTAAAACACTGGTGTACTGTGTATGTGTATGATTGTTCATTTGTTCATTGCTCATTATTGGATGATAATTGTAAATTGATATAACACTTGGATTATTTGGTTAAAAAATATTATAATTGCTCTATTACTGATTCACCACCCCTCTCAATAATCCAACAATATGTGAACCATTCGTTGTAGACATAATTCAACCAATATTCTACAATGAAGGGGAGTGAAAAGAGAGACCTTTCCTCTTCATACTTTTGAGAGAGAGAATCTTCTACCAAATTATCTTTTTCCTTATTATAAATTATCTTAGATAATATACCAACATTTTATTGACCCATTTATATTACTAAGGGGATGAAATCATTTGTTCCATGAAGTATTTTCAGGATGCGATGATCTATTTGAATATAGAAACATTTCCAAAGTAGGAATGGACAACATATATCCACATCATGTAATATAGCCATCATCTCTTTTTCATAAGTGGATTTTCCCAAGTGCCACACATAGATTTGTTTGCTAGTAAAGGCCAATGGTCTTCTCTCTTGAATGAGTACTACTTCTCTGCCTTTACCAGAGGCATCACATTCCAAAACAAAATTCTTAGTGAAGTCTGGAAGAGTGAGTACTAGGGTTGTACACATAGAATTATTCAAATCTTGGAAGGCCTTCTTTGTGGCTTCATTCCAATTGAAAACATTTTTTTAAGAAAGGTGGTGAGGGGAGATAAATCTTACTATAGTTATTGATGAAATTTTTGCAGTGACTAGTGAGACCAAGAAAACCTTGTAAAGTTTTTAGAGTTTTTGGATGTGACTATTTCTTCATTGCTTCAATTTTCTTCCAGTCTACATGTACAACATCGTGACTAAGAATATGACCCAAATATTCAACTTTAGAGACAACAAAAGGCACATTTGAACCTCTTGAGAAAAATCGATGATTAACAAGTAGTTGTAAGAGATGATCCACATGGGTGACATTGGTGTGCCAAGTTTTATTGTAGACCAAGATATCATAAGAAAAAGGAAAGGAAAAAATGATGGAGAAAGGGTTCAAAGATGTTGTTCGTGATGATTTAGAATGTGGAAGGTGCATCACAAAGGATAAAATGGAATCACCAAGAATACATAATCACGTTCATGAGTGTGAAAAGTAGTTTGGGGAATCTCTACCTCCTTCACATGGATTTGGTGATAGCTTGAATAGAGATAAAGTTGGATAATAATTGAGCACCTATGAGCTCATATAAGAGATCGTAAATGACGGGAATGGGGAGATTAACCTTGACTGTTATTTTGTTGAGAGATCAAAAGTCAGGATACATGTGCCAAGTGCCTTGGTTTTTGATGACCATAACAAATGGTGATAAATAAGGACTAGTACTAGGGAAGATTACACTAGCAACTAGCAACTCCTGAACTATATTTTTTATTTCATTTTTTGGGAAAATGGGTGGTGATAAGGGCATACATTGGGTGGGAGGCTACCTGGTATGACTGGAATATAATGATCATGCACACCTTATGAGGGTGGTATTCCTTGGGGTGTTTCAAAGAAGGATTGGTTTTTCGACAAGACTAATTGCATGTCAAGATTGATGGGTTAATAAGGTGTTTCAAAGGCTTGAATGGCATGGAATTAAGAAATAATTCTTGAATTCCCATTTTTAAGAAGTTTTTTTATACAATGTGAGCTAATGATCTCCAGAGAACCAATTGTGATTCCTTGGAAAGTGTAGTGATACCCTGATTCAGATTTAGGAGTGGAATGAACTGATTAATAGATTGAATATCATAAACACGGAGATAGGAAGAATAACACAAATATCCAGTGAACAATATCTTCTATTAAACAATGAAATAGGTTGAAACTGTAAAACTGCAGAACTAAAACTTGCTCGAATGGTGGTAGCTATCTCTGAGAAGATATGTGGCTACTACGTACATCCGTCTGAGTAGAATGGATTACAATGAGGATCCATAGGCCCTTTTCATATTACTCATGAATACCAAAACCCTAGAAATCCAAAAACCTAACCCTAGAAGGTTAAACGCCAAAAGTCATGTGGGCCCTATGAGTAAGTTGGTGTAATTTGGTACCTCAACTTCCTAGGGTTGTAACGTTTGCATACAACCTCTGTTTTAGGTGTGTGATATCCTTTTGGAAAGGTCTTTGAGAGATCTACACATTTCGCTGTCAGACTATGACTCTTTCTACTGTATGACTTTGGCGAGTCAGAAAAACAATGTTTAGGGCCCCAAAATAGACCTGTAAGTACAACAAGATGTGATGACATGAAAACATACAAAATAATCCAGTTGGATTAGGAGAGAGGTCACCCGTATCTACCCAGAGAATGTGTGAGGCTTCAGACATCCCTAGAAGTGTAGAAATCACAATTATAAAGCATTATAGAAAGAAGTTCTGAATAAAAAACAGACATAAGGATCCAGTTGGAATAGGTGGGTGGCCACCAATATCCACCTGGATCAATCCTCCCCCCTTAGGAAGCAAAGGTATTGTTATAGCAAGATTTGCCTCACCATTGCTATCTTGCACAAAGGGCCTTTTTCCATTTCCCTATGCAGACTTATCAAACCCATTTTTGATAAATCTAGAGCCAAAAATATATATTTTTCCACATATACGCTTCCTAATTGCTTTGCAAGATACATATACGCTTGATGCTCCACTACAGCTCGCGTATATCTGGATTTGTGCCAAAAAATACAAAATGAGGTCGGGTTTCCATGTCACGACGAAAGATCTCTGATCTTTAGCCTTCCATATACTGGAAACATTCTGACTCAGCCCTTCAGTTGCATTCTGGAGGCTATAATAGCACAATTTCGATCTATGAAAAAAGAGAGAGAAAGCATTCAACTTTGAGAGAAAAGTTGCTCTGGAGAAATAACTTCATATTGAGTCTACATCCCTTTGTCCCTCAAGTATGAACATAGTTTTCAACCCCCAAGCTCTTCCCTT
The DNA here is from genome assembly GCA_009831015.1 of Picea engelmannii. Taxonomy (NCBI): domain Eukaryota; kingdom Viridiplantae; phylum Streptophyta; class Pinopsida; order Pinales; family Pinaceae; genus Picea; species Picea engelmannii. The sequence continues at coordinate 469,808 of ML788660.1, forward strand.
ATTGTTAATAGGATCTCTTTATTTCTTTTCTATGAGCTTGCCTTTGGTGGAGGATTGAAGTGGTGGAGACCCAGTTGGAAGAAACTTGGTTTCTTGGTTTCGAACCGTGCCGACATAGAATTATGTATTGTTGATACTTTTGTTGATCAGTTATTAATAGAAATACTCCTTTCCCGTCCTATCGATATCTTGCAAATATATGATTATTATCCATGGGCATGTTTGTAATGTTTATTAATGGATTGTGCTATCTGATGTACTAACTCATTTTATATACTGTCACTATATACTTGCATCGCTTGTTTGTTTGCAGGTGTAAAGATTTGGGTCAAAGTGATCAACGGTGGAATGACATCAAACGATTGGATCGAGGTAGGATTCTCCCTTGTACTGCACATTATTTTATATAGCACATGTTATAATTGAGTTGATTTCTGTAGTCATACTTTTCTGTTGTGGTTTACCCTTGGTCACAGAGAGTTTTTCCCTTGTAACAGAATTGGCGACCATACTAGGGATAGATCTTCCTTCTAAGGGTTGAAGTATTTTTCCTTTTTACATTGCTTGTTTGCCTTTGTATTTCTTGTTGTATCACAATTGGACAGAGTCTGTTCACTTTGGGTCTGAGTTTTCAGCATTTTGACCTTACCTAGCCTTGTTTTAAAAGATATACGCCCTTTTTGCCTTGACAAACACATGTATATGCTTGTTGTCCCGCTACAAGAGGCGTATATACGCCCTTTTCTCTTGAACAGGAGCGTATACCACTTCCCCCTTGCGTGTTTTCTTGGCTTAGTGACTGCTGGGTAGGTTTTGAGGATCACTGAACCTTCTTAGGTCTCTGTGGTACCTGTTGAGATTATTTGGGATGACAGGAAACCTTTTTTGGAGTTGAATTTTTGGGCGGCATCTTTCTCTTTGTTTTTCGTTTTTTATTTGTCCTTGGTAGTTGGGTTGTCTGCTTAGCTTCTTGGTATTATGCTCAAGTGATTTCTTTTATACACAGTAGAAGTTATATATCAAGTTGCTTATCAGTCCATGCATTTTCTTTTTAAATACATTGAAAATACAAAAAAATAGGCATTTTGCATTGGTTGGTATTTTTTGTCTTTGAAACCTTATCATTAGCTTAGCACATTTAGTGAAAGATTGCATTTTATTTCTGAGTTGCAGAATAAAAATTGAAGATTGCACTGTTTTATTTAGCATATCATTCATTGAAAAGTTAAAGTTAGGTTTTGCATTATATCTATTTTAATTTTATGCAGAGTCATAACACCATGAGTTTCATTTCTATACCTTTTTGAGTAATCATGACCAACAAAATTTATGCTTTAAACTAAAATTGATTAGTCACGATTTTATTTTTTAGGGTGCACAAACTAGCCTAGGATTTAGTGCCTTGGAATAGGACTTTGTGAGTAAACTTCTCCAAGGCAATTAAATCAACTTATGTGTCTGAGACAGGGAGTTGAGAAATCCATTGTATAATTGGTAATATCAGGAGGCTCCGCTCACACTGGAGTTAATCATGAGGTCGTGTGAAGTTAGTTGAAGGGATCACCCCTAGATACTCACCTAGCATCAGAGATATTTCTGTGGATTTATTCATATTTGGGGATCTTGCTAGTGCCCATACCTCTGTGAGAGGTGGTGCTTTCAAGGTTTTGGGCTTGGTTACCCTGCCCATACGGTGATCCAGACTTACGAATGCTCGCATGTGCATCAATTATACAATGGTTTATTATTTGCTTGACTTAGGTTTCTCATAGGTTACTTGCAGGTGTTATTCTGCTTATATCCTGAGGCAAATAGGGGTCGGAGAGCACACAGCCTTTATGGAGGATTACCTCTTCGGGGGGGTCTTACAGACTGGTTGTTAAGCCTATGAGGGCCCTTATAACTAATTCTATTACCTCCAAACATTAGCAGGGAGTCTCAGGTCCCTCCTAGATGAGGCATACCTTCTTTAGCGAGGGAGGCCACTCAACCACTTTAACCCGTTTGCATGCATACTGGTCATTTGAATTCTTAGTATGCTCTTTGATTAATAGTTGGTGTTACGATATATTTTTATTTGTTGAGAGTCATAAGTCATCATGGAGTTGGACCAGTTTCCTCGCAGGCCCCGTTGATTGTTACAGTTACCACCAGTTTTTGAGCTATTGCCTTCTAAAAGGTGTAGAGTTATCAGGAATGGTACACACACATCCACTTTTCAGACTTGTGATCCCACAAGGATGATCACTAAGTCTAGTCTTCATAACATTGGGAGTTCATCAACTCCCAATCCCACTATAGTTAATTGCACTCCTTTGACACCTGCAGCCGCTACAGTTGCAGTGCCGGAGGCCTACACCGATACTATGGCTCATCCCGTAGTCAATGCTTCGTCTCTTGCCTCTAACCCTTTTTGGGGTTTTGGCCACTTGCCGAGTTACAATGTTCAGACCATCCCCATGGCTACTAGTCCGTTTTCTTATGATATGCCAAGTTTCACTTCGCAGTCTTTGACTGCCATCCCAGTTGTTGGCCATAACACTAGCCTTGGACTTGGGGGCACCACACCTCCTTAAACTCCCTTTCCATTTGTGGCTCTCATATTCCCCAAGTGAATCCTAATGTAGGAAGTGTCCCCTTCCCTAACCCCAAGTCTAATCCTTCTACGGTTGGATGGAACAACCAAACTGGCGTACAAGTTCCACCCTATATCCCTATCCCCTCGATGTCGAATTCAAAAAATATTTTTGGCATAACAACTCCACTTCAATCCTCTAGATTCCCACCCGGAGGAGGTCAGTATTATGTCTTGGGCACCCCCCAACCTGGATCTAATCAATTTGGGGGCAATTTTAACAACCCACAGTTTGGAGCAAATCCAATTGGGGGCAATGTTTATAACTCTTATCAGAACATTCCTATTGGAATGATGCCCAATCCATATTTCACGAATCCACCCAGAGGAGGGTATTTTAATTCCTAATAAGGTCCTGGTCCTTACCAAAATCCTGGATGGAACATAGCTCCTAATACCCAGTCTTTTGCAAGAGGATGGGGTCAGGTGTTGCAACCCTGTATTCCCTTTCTGGCCATGCTTAATCTGTCATATTTTTCTTAACTAATTAATGACCTGGTGATTCATGATCCCACATGGCCCCCTGTCCCCACCAAGCTTTTGTCAGACATTCCAAAGTTTGAAGGTAAGAATGGTGAGGACCCTGGTGATCTCGTCACTACTTTTCACCTCTGTTTCTCATCAAATTATTTGAATCATGATTCTATTATATTACGATTGTTTCAATGCACTGTTATTGGGATTGTGTCACAAATGATTTTCCTCACAACCAGCACTTAGCCTCGAGTTCTTTGAACGCGAAAAATGCATCTGGTGGGAGTCAAAACCCACCATCACAAGATGGCGACCGTGTTTGTATCAATATGGTCGATGCAAAAATCGATATAGCCACTCTCTCTCGATATTAAAGCTCTTCAAAAGATAGTACCAGCCTAGAAGCTCCTCCTCCACCCCCGGAGATGAATTTACAGATCGAGAAACAAGAGCCACCACCTCATATTTTGAAAGGAGTATTCAAGCTTTCCACCCATAACCCTAATGCTAAAGCCACCCATAACTACTCTATCGTTGAGGATCTAGGCCAAACACCCTACACAATGTCTTCTTTGGAGGTACTCTAGACATTTCCATCACAGAGGAATGTCTTACTCTCTGCCTTAGGAGCTCTAGAACCTAGTGGCTCAAATATCATCAAGTTCGATGTCATGTAAGTGAAGCCTCGCTTACCCTACCATGTGGCTTTCCAAATCCACGTGGAGTGTTCTAAATATACCATCAAACGATTAGTTGTTGATGAATGTGTTGCCACTTGCATGATGTCCTTATCCTATTGGAAAGCTATCGGTTCTCCAACCCTTTCAAATTCATTGACCATGTTGACCGCATTCGACGGTCATTCCTTCCACCCTCATGGTATTCTCCTTGCCTTTCTGGTCCAGTTAGGTGGGAATATGGTAGAAGTGGAAGTAGAGGTAGTTGATGCACCTCTTGATTATAACCTGTTACTAGGTCACAATTGGAATTATGCTATGGTCGTCGTCGTATCGTCTGTTTTCAGCACACTTTGTTTTCCTCATCAAGGGGAGGTTGTGACAATCGACCAGTTATCCTTTGCATACTCTAGCCCAAACACATCTATTGGACCGTCGATCCTTGTGGTACTGTCGACCGGAAACTAAGAATATCGGTGTCAGAATGTATTCTTTCCTCATGGGTACTTTCGACTTCTCAACATCGATTCACCACATTTATGCCATGTCCAATACGCCCGCTTCAGTAGAAAGGTCCATCCCTTTCTGCACTTCTTATTTCAGTGACCCTTGGACCCTACCTTCTCTGAATTCATCGATTGAAGGTCAGTCACATGCTAGCATGGCTATGCCACTATCGGCAACAAATATTGCATATCAAGCTATCCTTGACTCTTATGTCGATCCCGATCCTGTTCCCTCACAGACAGTCAAGGAGGATCCAGTTCTCAAGCCCATGTGGGCCATTTTGTTATCTTGTTCACATGATTTCTTGGATGAGACTTTGTCTTCGGACGAAGCCATCCTTGAAGCCATGAATGTTTTCGAGAGACCTTGGGACGATATGCATCATCGATCTTATTTTCTCCCAAGTCTTGAAAAAATTAAGCAAGATGATTTTAGATCTACCCTAAGTGAGATAGTCGATCATGTCATAGTTCCACTTGATACACATGGAATTTACGCAAAAGGGAATATGGCAAGTATTTCTCCCACAGTCCAGATCAATATCTCTCGTACCCCTGGCAAGATTGAAAATGTAAATATAGGTGTAGATTGTTTGCCAGAAGAGACTCTGATATACACCAACCTTTTCGAAGAATTTTGAGACGTATTCGCTTGGTCATATGAATTGATGCTAGGGATCGACCTCCATATTCTCGAACATGATATTAGGACTTACCTGAATGCTAAACCCATTTGACAATGTCTTAGATTTGTTAATCCTAGGAAGGCCCCCGCTATTAAGGCAGAGGTAGAGAAGCTACTTAATGTCGGCTTTATCTACCCAGTTCCCTTGACTGAATGGGTATCCAACCTTGTTCCCATGAATAAAAAGAAAGGAACCATCTGCGTGTGTATGGAATTTCGTGACCTGAACAAGGCTTGTCCTAAAGATAAATTCCCCATGCCTTTCATTGCTTAGATTCTCGATGAGTGTGTGGGAAGAGAAATATTTTATTTTATGGAAGGATTTTTAGGCTATAACCAAATCCAGATCAAACCCAATGACCAACATAAGATGACATTCATATGTCCTTGGGGCACGTTTGCATACCGGAAAATGCCTTTCAGCCTGCAAAACGTTGGAGCAACCTTCCAATGAGCCATGAATTTCACTTTTCATGATCTCAAACACATAGTCGAAGCTTACCTCGATGATCTTGTTTCTCACTCTTGCAAGAGAATGGATCATGTTATGCACCTTTGACTGGTTTTTGAAAGATGTTTCTACTATAGAATCTGTCTCAACCCTCATAAATGCATATTTTGTGTTATATCTAGTCGTCTCTTAGGATTCTTAGTCTCTGAGATAGGGATTGTTGACACTTGAAACTGAAATGGGCTGCAGCAAATCAATCTCGAGGCAACCTTGAACCACTTTGGATTGGGAGCTACCCCTTCAAACCCGAGAGGGATCTCTCGAACAATGTCACAATAGGAATTTAAGTAGCGTGAAAAAGGTGGGCAGATTTATGCGTAAATGATGGTCTTGGATTTTTGGAGTTTGGGTGTTAAACCAGGGAAATGGTCCATTGGGCATGGAGTCAAATGAAAACCGAGAAAAAGAGACAATACCTGAGATCAAATACTTGCAGAAAGTGAGGCAAAGTAAGTCTATCTTTCAGCGCTTTGATAAATCATGATGTGGTAGCGAAAAGAAAAAGGAAAGGCCGATGTAGCAAAGGATATATGCAAAATTCTGAAAATGCAGATTGGTCTTACACAGCTGATAGTTGGTGCAGAGGAAAGGCAATAAACAATTACAGAAAACCCAAATCCTTTCATTATAGTAGTGGTCGTACTAAAGTATAACGAAGCACATCGGTTAGAAGAAAACAAAATTTAATGCAATCGTGATGGATCAAGGAAGACATAAAGATATGGTAAAGACAATATCAACTGTGAGTAAGGAACACATAGATGCAATCCAAACAGATTTAACACAGCCGAAAGAAAAGGAAAACATGCTGAAAGAAATCAATCGTGATGAATCTCACAGTCTCAAGCAAAAATCGTCTTTATTACTTCAATCTAGTTTACAAGAAACTCAGTCATTACAATGAAACTCTCTTGACAGAGGTTTTTCTCCCAGTCCTGCACTCATGCACCCCCTAGTGTCTGTTACATACAACAATTATTTAAAAGAAAAAATCTAAGAACAAATCTCTTTGCGTTCCGGGAATCCGAAATGGTTCGCCTTCATGGAAACCTGAGACTGCCAGGTGCCTATGCCAGCACTTTGAACTGTTACTAATCATGGATTATTGCTTTGTAATGCTAATACTCGGTTCCTCATCTAAAACGAATATAGTCCACGGTACATCAACACGTCTCTGGATATTTGAACCTTTACAATCCCGCTTTTACTGTCGAACCAAAACCCAATTGGAAAAATCCTCAGCAGATTAATGAACTCGTGGTTTTTCCAGGGTATCATATGGAAGGTTTTCCATACAATCTCTATCCAATTCTATAAGAATTCTCATGAAAACATCATTTGGTTGTGCACGATAGTGAACTCCTTTAAGTCTGGTCCATGCTTCAAGAAGTGTCTTGTGTTGGCGTAGCATCAAATATGCATGAACAACTATTGTGCTACGGCTTTTGCCTTCGAAGCAGTGCACAAGAACCTTTCCCCCATTTCTTTCAACCTTCTCTATGAAATTAGATGCATCGTAAAAAATATAGCTAATATTTGCATCATCAACATCATATATCTCAAAAATTTTATACTCAAAAAGGTATGTATATTGTGCTTCTGACTGGCCGAGCTCATTAGCACAGAGGCATAGAACATGAGTGATTGAGATACCAGAAGGTGTTCCAACCTCACCTTTAATTCATAACTGTCTTTGACATTTTTTGAATTACCTCCTTCAAAAAAAAAAAAAAAAACGGTGATGAAATTCATTTCATGGCATAATTTAATCACTTCCATTCCAAGCATTTCATTCCAATGCTCCAATGCCTTGCTTATCTCACTATCAAACCTTGCAATCTTGTTCAAGTCGCTTCAATTTAACTATCATGCGCATACTGTGAAAGGAACCACCATTTCCTTTTGGATATTTTCCATGGCAGTTGTCTTGAAAAAATGATGACATTTCTAAGTTTTCCTTATAAGGTGATTTTGAGAATGGATTGCCGAGGAGGTCCTGTGAATCTGTGCCACTAGTATATAAGATCTTGAGGCTCTGAGCTTTGCCCATTTTTCAAGCATTCTTTACCTGCGACAGGTGACTGGTAAGAAAAATTGTGAAATGATGAGTACAGGTGACTTGATTCAGTGGCCCCAGCATCTTCTTTTACTCATCGTCCCCTGGAAGATATTTGCTTATTAATGACAGAAATGTCTTCATCAAAAAATCCAATTTATAGTGAAGTTTGAGTATGAATGGTTGCAACCTTTGCATTTCCCTTAATCCACCACGGAAGCTAGCTTGAAACTCGTGCACAATTTTGCCTTGGTCAATATCTCCAGAGACAAACTAATCCATATATTTGACTATTGTTTCTGAAATGTGACAGCCAAGCTCTTCCCATGATATCTCATGTAGCAAATATGTAGCAAGTTGTGAACTATTTAGCAACAACTCGACTAGTTTTGGATACTATGAAATATCAGACAACCTTTTGCCAGCAGGAGGACGTCTTGGAACTCCGGAATCAATTGCCACAATATGAAAATCACTAGCACGTTTATTTCGATCTTCAATGGGAAGGAAAAATCCTTCGAAAGTAGTCTATCATAGTCATTCATATTTTCTCCATGCAGAGAACCCTCAGAATAACATCACTATTTTGATTGTCTGTTGTCTTCCTCAACAAGAAACGAAGTCCGCGACAGCATCTCGCCCTCCACGTTCGGGACTTGCTTGCCTGTACCTCCACATTCTGCACCATTACTGATGGTCACCAGATAAATGGTAATGCCCTCATTTACCATAGAATGGTAACGCTCACATGTCAAGATCCCATTTCCATCGGTGCGACAGGATTTACAATCATCACTGCAAGATAAGGATACAATGCAGCAAATACATTTTTATTTTCTAAATATAGCCGCCCCAACATAATTAGATTGGCGAAATCTGGCAATGGTCCAGTGAAAAGATTATTGTTAAGTGACATGCTAACTAATGCGGTCGACCATGCGATATCGTTAGGTACTCAACTTCATAATATAACGTTGTCCGTTTCAAATAGAATCAAGTTTCTATGAATACTGCTCCTGACCCATTCGGTTTCTCAAGCCTGAATTGGTCTCGCCTTTGACTGTAGCCAACAGGCATACTACCATTTTCATTTTCAGGTTATTATTACTGTCGATGCCCCCTCAATTCGATACTAGAGATAAATGGCTCATGGTTCTCAGAATCTCCGACCAAATGAATATAATATTCATAATTAAATGAATAGTAAGTTTCAATTGTAAATTTGAATGGTCTCCCACTGAATATTTCCACAAAAACCTACTACTGTTTCGTAGCTGGTACTTCATAAAAGGCTGTAAACTACGTTGATTCCAAGTACGATCATTCTACAATTCACATGAATTCGCTACACCAACCAATCAGACTTGCAAATATGAAATGCTTCTCGAAAGCAGAGGCGAGGAAAGGAAATGAAACTTTTATTTTCAATAAAACCAACCAAATCGATAGTAATGGGGATAATCTCTCCATTTATAGATCTGAAATAGCGTTTCCCATCACTTGGAAGTTTGTTGAGTAAATTGCTTAGACTGATAGCTTTACATGCTTGCTCGACCGAACTTACTGTCTTGTGTCACAATACATTATCTCGTTCTCTATGAAATCTTCAAAATATTTCCCATCAACTGTTCACATAGACTTGTCTATACCCTTCACAGTTCTATGCATCCCATTCCAGTATTCCTTCATTTCCATCGGTCGGTCAGCTTCCAGCTTTCGGTCATGCCACCATATTCTGCAATCAAATTTTCTTTGTCTGATTTTTGATCATATGTTTCTTCACCCGCTCTAAAAAGAATTGAATACACCAACGCTCTAATACAAAATGCTAGAATGGGAAACAAGAGCGGCAGAAATCGCACAGTGGCCTTAACCAATTGTAGGGAGACTGGGGATGAAATAACAAATCCAGGCAATGTTGAAAGTGTTATTGAAATAGATGAAACTGGCATCATATTTTGCTCCTTTTGTGTCATTTTTTCCAAGCCCATTGTTCTACTGAGAACCCATTTCAACACCTTACTAACAGTCGATCTGCTTAAATCACATATAAAATCTCAATGTAGTTTATCAAATTACTCTCAGGCATCGTCCAATCCTTGGCCTGAATAATTTTTAGATCCATCTCCCAAAGTAATTGAGAGACATTGTTTAACAAGTCGAACCGGTCCTCCAAACAAGTCTGGCAGAGGTAAACCTATTTTGGCTTTGGCTCCCTATTTTCCACATAGTAAAATGGAGCAGAGCTCGGAGGACAGGCTGATGTGAGGCCCATCTTATTGGTGAAGCCAAAATATTATTTAACACCATTTCCCATCTATGGATAAGTCTACTCTGAAGGCCGAGAGAGCATCTAAGCAAGCAATCCGAACACCCTGAGCCTACAAGCCATTTGGAAACCAAATCTCTGATCTGATGGTGAGCTCTGATCTTGAACCAAACCACAAAAGGAGATCTCTGTGTGAGAGAAGTCATGGCCGCATGCTTCCTCTTGGTAAGCACAGTCAATTTTGATATCTGTTGCAACATCAGCTCCAACTAGGGACGGTACTTTCTCGTAAAGTGTCGAGAATAGTATATCCATTGGGTGACCCTACGAAATCACCATTATCACATCCTGAACGTTGTCACTTTACTTGCATCTTTGCGGAACAAAAAAAACTGCTTACTCATCCATTGGTCTATGAAGTCATAATGCTTTATAACAACCATACTGGATTCAAAAACTGAACTGAAAACATATTGAAAACCACCGTTGTAATCTAGTGCTTGAAGTCAATCTTATTTATATACATCACCTACTCTAACTACTGAAAAGATTTCGAGAATCAAATGATACGAAAATGCCAATGAAGCCAATCCAATAATTGCCTACTTATTTGAAACTTTCTCACACTTTCTTCGAGCAAGATGAGAAAGGAAACCGACAATCCCCATCTGACCTATTGGTGATCATGGATTTGCAAACCTTTCATCAATTCTTGAGACCAGATATTCATGACATAGCATACTCCTCCATTAAATGAATCTAAAAGATCAGCAAAAGGGTCTTGAAAAAACATATCATACTGAGGTTTTAAAACATCCAGGACTACTCTATGTTCTTCTTTATGATGCTCAGGATCATTAAACATGGCAACCATATCTTTTTCATGAAACAAAGCAGGGTCTAAAATCTGATCTTCTGGCAAGAAATCATCATAAACAGGTTCACTAAATTGCTATAAAGTTCCATGGAATAGACGACTGTCACCATTTAAAAATAGATTTACATTTTCATAAATGGAAGAAGTTTGACACTCATATCCGGGAGTGTGTGAAAGATATAAATCTGTGTGAGTAAGGGATGCAACATAGTTATGCAGGGGCAGACCCTTCTCATCCTTAGTTAAAGGAGAAGGTGGTCTCTGTATTTTCTGAATAAAACAACAATCATTCTTTTCTATCTCTTTTACAGGTTGACCATGATGCCAAATACCTTCTTCTTGAGTAAGTTCACAAGATCCAGCATCTTTATGAGCCAACTCTTCCTCATACTGCTCATCTTCATCAACTTGAGAAATTTCTATTTTTTCTTCCTCCTCTTCAAGAGGACTTGTATCACAACAATCTTCAAAAAGGATTTCAGCAGAATATATCCTCTTACAATGTTGATGAAAAAGTGCATGAAAGCATCTCAATGAAGGAATGCTGGAATGGGGTAAGGATTTATACCAGAGTCTAGCATCTTGTTCCAATGAAAACATAAACAATTTCATGAGGGCATCTTCATGATGTACATTTAATTCTTCCATGAGCTTGTGGAATTCAAACAAATGTTGACCAAGATTGTCGTCCTCATATTCTCTAAATTTAGGAAGGATATCTCCCCAAATTTTAATGTCTAGAACAGTGTTTGGAAAGCCATAAACATTTGTAAAGTCCAGAGGAGCAAACCTTGCAGCAATTCGAGTAGCGAATGAATTCGACATTTGAGACGAGTGGAGTCGCCAACAAAATCATGTAGAGTCTATGAACCAAGGAGTCACCAGGTGAATGATCACAGCCAATTGAATGCCTATCCCTTGTTCACCATCAAGAGACAGATCTGAACTTTGTCGTATCCCAGGGAAGATAACTTCGTCCTCCGTCCCTGGCAATGGTGCCAAAATGTTGACACTTGAAACTGAAATGGGCTGAAGCAAATCAATCCCAAGGCAACCTCGAACCACTTTGGATTGGGAGCTGCCCCTTCCAACCCGAGAGGGATGTCTCGAACAATGTCACAATAGGAATTTAAGTAGCATGAAAAAGGTGGGCAGATTTATGGGTAAATGATGGTCTTGGATTTTTGGAGTTTGGGTGTTAAACCAGGGAAATGGTCCATTGGGCATGGAGTCAAATGAAAACCGAGAAAAAGAGACAATAGTTGAGATCAAATACTTGCAGAAAGTGAGGCAAAGTAAGTTTATCTTTTAGCGCTTTGATAAATCATTATGTGGTAGCGAAAAGAAAAAGGAAAGGCTGACGTAGCAAAGGATATATGAAAAATTCTAAAAATGCAGATTGGTCTTACACAGCTGATAGCTGGTGCAGAGGAAAGGCAATAAACAATTACAGAAAACCCAAATCCTTTCGTTATAGTAGTGTTCGTACTAAAGTATAACGAAACACATCGGTTAGAAGAAAACAAAATGTAATGCAATCGTGATGGATCAAGGAAGACATAAAGATATGGTAAAGACAATATCAACTGCGAGTAAGGAACACATAAATGCAATCCAAACATATTTAACACAGCTGAAAGAAAAGGAAAACATGCTGAAAGAAATCAACCATGATGAATCTCATAGTCTCAAGCCAAAATCGTCTTTATTACTTCAATCTGGTTTACAAGAAACTCAGTCATTACAATGAAACTCTCTTGACAAAAGTTTTTCTCCCAGTCCTGCGCTCATGCGCCCCCTGGTGTCTGTTACATACAACAATTATTTAAAAGAAAAAATCTAAGAACAAATCTCTTTGCATTCCGGGAATCCGAAATGGTTCGCCTTCATGGAAAACTGAGACTGCCAGGTGCCTCTGCCAGCACTTTGAACCGTTACTAATCATGGATTATTGCTTTGTAACGCTAATACTCAGTTCCTCGTCTGAAACGAATATAGTCCATGGTACATCAACATGTCTCTGGATATTTGAACCTTTACAATCACGCTTTTACTGTCGAACCAAAACCCAATTGGCAAAACCCTCAGCAGCTTAATGAACTCGTGGTTTTTCCAGGGTATCATATGGAAGTTTTTCCATACAATCTCTATCCAGTTCTATAATAATTCTCATGAAAACATCATTTGGCTGTGCACGACAGTGAACTCCTTTAAGTCTGGTCCATGCTTCAAGAAGTGTCTTGTGTTGGCGTAGCATCAAATATGCATGAACAACTGTTGTGCTACGGATTTTGCCTTCGAAGCAGTGCACAAGAACCTTTCCCCCATTTCTTTCAACCTTCTCTATGAAATCAGATGCATCGTAAAAAATATAGCTAATATTTGCATCATCAACATCAGATATCTCAAAATTTTTATACTAAAAAAGGTTTGTATATTGTGCTTCTGACTGGTCGAGCTCATTAGCACAAAGGCATAGAACATGAGTGATTGAGATACCAAATCCATTCTTTCCAGAAGGTGTTCCAACCTCACCTTTAATTCATAACTGTCTATGACATTTTTTGAATTACCTCCTTCANTTCATTTCATGGCATAATTTAATCACTTCCATTCCAAGAATTTCATTCCAATGCTCCAATGCCTTGCTTAGCTCACTATCAAACCTTGCAATATTGTTCAAGTCGCTTCAATTTAACTATCATGCGCATACTGTGAAAGGAACCACCATTTCCTTTTGGATATTTTCCATGGCAGTTGTCTTGAAAAAATGGTGACATTTCTAAGTTGTCCTTATAAGGTGATTTTGAGAATGGATTGCAGAGGAGGTCCTGTGAATCTATGCCACTGGTATATGCAAGATATTGAGGCTCTGAGCTTTGCCCATTTTTCAAGCATTCTTTACCTGTGACAGGTGACTGGTAAGAAAATTTTTGAAATGATGAGTACAGGTGACTTGATTCAGTGGCCCCAGCATCTTCTTTCTCATCGTCCCCTGGAAGATATTTGCTTATTAATGACAGAAATGTCATCATCAAAACATCCAATTTATAGTGAAGTTTGAGTATGAATGGTTGCAACCTTTGCATTTCCCTTAATCCACCACGGAAGCTAGCTTGAAACTCGTGCACAATTTTGCCTTGGTCAATATCTCCAGAGACAAACTGATCCATAGATTTGACTACTATTTCTGAAATGTGACAGCCAAGCTTTTCCCATGATATCTCATGTAGAAAATCTGTAGCAAGTTGTGAACTATTTAGCAACAGCTCGACTAGTTTTGGATACTGTGAAATATCAGACAACCTTTTGCCAGTAGGAGGACGTCTTGGAACTTCGGAATCAATTGCCACAATATGAAAATCACTAGCACGGTTATTTCGATCTTCAATGGGAAGGAAAAATCCTTCGGAAGTAGTCTATCGTAGTCATTCATATTTTCTCTCTGCAGAGAACCCTCGGAATAACATCACTATTGTGATTGTTTGTCGTCTTCCTCAACAAGAAATGAAGTCCGCGACAGCATCTTGCCCTCCACGTTCGGGACCTGCTTGCCTGTACCTCCACGTTCTGCACCAATACTGATGGTCACCAGGTAAATGGTAATGCCCTCATTTACCATACAATGGTAATGCTCACATGTCAAGATCCCATTTCCATCGGTGCGACAAGCTTTACAATCATCATTGAAAGATAAGGATACGATGCAGCAGATACATTTTTATTTTCTAAATATAGCCACCCCAACATAATTAGATTGGTGAAATATGGCAATGGTCCAGTGAAAAGATTATTGTTAAGTGACACGCTAACTAATGCAGTCGACCATGCGATATCATTAGGTACTAAGATTCATAATCTAACGTTGTCGGTTTCAAATAGAATCAAGTTGTTGAGAATATTGCTCCTGACCCGTTCAGTTGCTCAAGCCTGACTTGGTTGCGCCTCTGACTGTAGCCAACGAGCATACTACCGTTTTCATTTTCAGGTTATTATTACTGTCGATGCCCCCTCAATTTGATACCAAAGATAAATGGCTCATGGGTCTCAGAATTTTTGACCAAACAAATATAATATTCGTAATTAAATGAATAGTAAGTTTCAGCTGTAAATTTGAATGGTCTCCAACTGAAAATTTCCACAAAAACCTACTATTGTTTCGTAGCTGGTACTTCACAAAAGGCTATAAACCGTGCTGATTCCAAGTACGCTCATTCTACTATTCACATGAATTTGCTACACCAACCAATCAGACTTGCAAAGATGAAATGCTTCTCGAAAGCAGAGGCGAGGAAAGGAAATGCAACTTTTATTTTCAATAAAACCAACCAAATCGACAGTGATGGGGATAATATCTCCATTGATAGATCTGAAATAGTGTTTCCCATCACTTGGAAGTTTGTTGAGTAAATTGCTTAGACTGATAGCTTTACATGCTTGCTTGACCGAACTTACTGTCTTGTGTCACAATACATTATCTCGTTCTTTGTGAAATATTCAAAATATTTCCCATCAACTGTTCACACAGACTTGTCTATACCCTTCACATTTCTATCCATCCCATTCCAGTATTCCTTCATTTCCATCGGTCGGTCAACTTCTGGCTTTCGGTCATGCCACCATATTCTGCAATCAAATTATCTTTGTCTGATTTCTGATCATATGTTTCTTCACCCTCTCTAAAAATAACTGAATACACCGATGCTCTAATACAAAATGCTAGAATGGGAAATAAGAGAAGCATAAATCGCACAGTGGCCTTAACCAATTGTAGGGAGACTGGGGATGAAATAACAAATCCAAGCAATGTTGAAACTGTAATTGAAATAGATGAAACTGGCATCATATTTTGCTCCTTTTGTGTCATTTTGTCCAAGCCCATTGTTCTACTGAGAACCCATTTCAACACCTTACTAACAGTCGATCTGCTTAAATCACATATAAAATCTCAATGTGGTTTATCAAATTACTCTAAGGCATCATCCAATCCTTGGCCTAAATAATTTTGAGATCCATCTCCCAAAGTAATTGAGAGACATTGTTTAACAAGTCGAACCGGTCCTCCAAACAAGTCTGGCAGAGGTAAACTTGTTTTGGCTTTGGCTCCCTATTTGCCACATAGTAAAATGGAGCAAAGCTCGGAGGACAAGTTGATGTGAGGCCCATCTTATTGGCGAAGCCAGAATATTATTTAACACCATTTCCCATCTGTGGACAAGTCTGCTCTAACGGCCGAGAGAGCATCTGAGTAAGCAATCCAAACACCCCGGGCCTGCAAGCCATTTGGAAACCAAATCTCTGATCTGATGGTCAACTCTGATCTTGAACCAAACCACAAAAGGAGATCCCTGTGTGAGAGAAGTCACGGCCTCATGCTTCCCCTTGGGTAGCATAGTCAATTTTGATATCTGTTACAACATGGATCATGGTAGATATACTTAAGGTTGAGGCAATTCTTCAGTTGCCTCCCCCGTGAACAATTAGACAACTTCAAGGTTTACAAGGGAAAGGTAACTTTTTGCATTGATTTATTGTGAATTATGCCAATATCACTAAGGGTTTCATGTGCCTATTGAAGAAATACACCCCATTTATCTGGGATGAGAAAACCCAATAGTCTTTTGATGCCTTAAAGAAAGCCTTGGTATTGGCCCCTTTGCTGAAATCTCTTGATTACAATAGATATTATTTGTTGTATATCGTCGCGTCTGAAGAGACCATTGGTCTGGTTCTAGTTCAGGAGGATGATGAGATCCACGAGCACGTCATCTACTATCTCAATCAAAATTTATCCGGTCTTGAATGGAATTACTCACATTGAAAAGCTATCTTTGGTTGTCATCCACGCAGTCCAACGTTTACGACACTAGATATTGCTTTGAAAAACTACTATGGTTTTTGATGTTAATCCATTTCAATACGTCCTCACTAGACGTAGAATAGGCAGAAAATATAATAAATGGATTCTCATCCTACAATAATTTAATCTCGACTTTGCTTCGGCCAAGTCCAAGAAATCACCAGTTTTTGCAGAGTTAATATCTGATTTCCCACGGTTAGAGAAAGATGTAATTCATGTCGATTCATTCATAGATGAACACATTTTCCTTGTTTCATCATCCGAACCCTAGTATGGAGATATTGTTTTATACCTTCAAACCTTGAATTTCGCTCAACATCTCTCGCAAGATGATCAATGACATGTTTGTTACCAAGACAAAAAGTATATAATCATCGGCAACACTTTGTATCATTGAGGAATAGATAGAATCTTACGTTGTTGCTTAACTCACGAAGAAGTCAAGTTAGTACTTAATGATTGCCACAAATGAGCTTGTGGTGGTCATCTATCCAGGCTTGTGACAGCCCAAAAACTCTTGCGAGCCAGTTACTTATGGCCCACCATCTTGAAAGATTGTCTTGAAGCGGTTAATAAGTGTCACCCCTGCCAGGTGTTCACTTGAAAAATGCACTCGCACCCAGCCCCTCTCCGCCCAATCATTACCGTCGGACCCTTCACTAAGTGGGGAGTAGATTTCATTGATTGCAACCCAACTTCGGCTGGGGGGCATGAACAGATTATCGTGGTTGTTGACTACTTCACCAAGTGGGTCGAAGCCATGCCTACCATGAAATCTGATGGGAAGACTTCAACTTTTTTCGTATTCAACCAAATTATCGCCCGGTTCGGTATCCCGAGTGAGATTGTCACTGATAATGGCAATCATTTTCAAAATGAAATGATGATAGAACTAGCATATAAGTTGGGGTTTAAACATGATCACTCATCTCCTTATTACCCCCAGGAAAATGGGCAAGTAGAGGCTGTCAATAAGTCTCTCAAGACCATTTTTCAAAAAACTATCAGTCGGAGCAATTCCAATTGGCACATCATGTTATATCCTGTACTTTGGGCATATCGAACCTCGGTTAAGACTGCCACTGATTTTTCTCCTTTTTTAGTTAGTACACAGTGTGGAGTCGATACTTCCCGTTGAATGTGAAATCCCTTCTCTCAAATTGGCAGTTGAACTCCTACCTGACACTTCGGATTTAGAGCGATGCCTTGTACACCTAGAGATTCTTGATGAGTAGCATCGAGATGCCTTTACGACTATCGAGGTAAATAAGAAATGTGTCAAGGTTTAGTACAATAAGTCTGTCTATCCCCGGTTGTATGCTGAGGGTGACTTGGTCCTCTTGTATGACCAAGCCAAAGAATCGCTAGGGGCAGGAAAGTTTAAACCCATGTGGCATGGTCCTTATATCATGCAATGTGTTCTAGAAAAAGGAGCCTACGAGTTGGAAGATTATGAAGGGAATAAATTGGTTGAGCCCAGAAATGGGCTCTACTTAAAAAATTATTATGCTTGATCCCTAGGCTTGGGCGAAACCCTTTGTGTACTAATGTAAATTTAGTGTATATACACCTTTTCTCCTTTTTTTTCTTTGGCTTGCTTATCGAGTTTTCCCTTTTGTTGGCAGATGTCAACGGAATATTTGGTCTACATAGGATTCGCAGACAAAGCCAGTCATCATACATGGAACTTAGCTTCTTCCGCTTGGGTGATTTACTTGTCCGAGGGTTTGCTGGTGTCTTTAGGTGGCGTATGCCTAGGGCCATCCACGAATAATGTGGTCGAATATAGCGCTATTATAGAATTATTGTACAATGCTATATCACATGGTATTCTCTCTATAGAGGTGCACCTGGATTCTCAGTTAGTCAAATGTTAGTTAAACAGTCATTACCATGTGTGTGATCCGACATTGCTCTATCGATTCCTACGGGTGTGTCTTTTAGAACGACAATTTGATTTTATTACATATTTTCACATTCCTAGAAGTTCTAATCAAGTATCCAAAGCCTATGCTAATTATGTTTTGGATTGGCATTTGTCACATTAATAAAGAAAAGAAGACCATTAAATCAATGAACACATTGTAAGATATAAGTACAACCAAAGATCTCCTTTTTTTATATTTCCAAAAAATATGGTGTTTTATATTACAAAATTGGGGCTAAAACCCTCAAAAATCCATTTATAGTCGATATACATGTCCTATGACATCTACGCCTGTGGTGCTGGATTGGTCTTGTGATAGCAAACCATGGCATTAGAGAGACACCAGAAGAGTCATACCTATTAGTCCCTAAAGTTGCACTCGACTAGTAAGGGCAAGCTAGGGCATCCTTGATTGTATTGCAAAGTATTTTTGAGGGTTTTTATGATTTGGTTTTGGTATAATGGTTGAAAACTGGGTCAAGCTTATAACATGGAATGAAAATCAAGATTTAAAACCTGGCATATCCCATTGGCTGAATAATAGGTAGATACATAGATGGAGTAAACCAATTCAAAAGAAAGAAAGTGAAATCTTCAATTTGTTAATTTCACAAAGTTTAGTTTCAATATATTATAAAGAAACAGGGGCATCAACTTGAAATTATTACTTGAAAATTATCTCTATAGCAAAATATTCACTGTATAAATTAACATTTAAGAACCAAAAGCATTGCAATTTGAATAATAAATTCAAGCATGAAAAATGAAAGAACAGAGTAGAAAAGAGAAGGTCCAACCATCCATATGCCTTTGCTATTAAGTGTCAACTGAACATACATGCCTTTACAATAATCTCCACAAAAAGTCTCTGTAGATCTCCAAATTTTTGACCCCCATAAGGTATGTCTTATGTATATTTAAAACAACTATGAATCTACTAGATCCTATTATCTAGGACAGCTTTAAATGACTAGAATCAAAGAGTATCCAGATCCTAAATTATGTCACTCAAAAATGAGCTACTATTTCCAAAATAGTCCACATCTCAACAGCTCGATATAAAAACCATTGCCAACAATACTCTACAAAATAGAGATTTCGTTTGACTCTGTAAAGCAGATTGAACTCTTAGCATTTCTTTGATCAAAACAAGTATTATTTTCCATATCTCTTGGAGCACCTTTAAACAAAATTGTAACCAATCTTCATGTTACCTTTAAGATAAAATCGCAGTAGAGGCTTTGGCATTTTTCTGCTTGAGCTTTGTGGTTAACACAACACTGTGCCAGTAAAGTCTGAAATTGATTTCCCTGAGTTCCTTAAGCAATGCCCTTTGCTCCTTCTTCTTATTTTTAAGACTTTGAATTCTTTCCTGCTAGCGAGCATTCCACTGTTCTATCTGCATCTTTTCCTTCTTTAACTATTTTATGGTTTTCTGAAATTCTTTAATCTTTTCCTTATCAGTTCTTATCTCGACCGTGAATCCTGAACAATCTTCAGAGGGTGTATTTTCATTCAGATTTAAAGTAACACTGGGTTCTTTGGCTTTAACCTGATATTTTGAAATCAATTCTGAGCTATGTTCTTCTTCAGAACTTAATGAATCCATAGCTCCAGGTACATCTGGTAAGTAATCTGAATCTTCCATGTAATCCTGTGTTTCTTCAGGGAATTCACTGATGCCTTTAGCCATCTCTTTAGCCTTAGCTAACCTAGTTGAAGCTCTCATTACAGGGCCTGTAGGTGGTGTAAGTTTTCCATTTCCTTTGCTGACAGATTTCTTGGGAAAATGAGTCTTCTTTGCTCTTTTCCTGGTGCTTGTTTCAACATCCTCAGAATCATCATCTATGATTATGTTGTTTTCTTCTTTAATGGTAGGATTGAACATTGCTTTTGAGTTCAGTCTATACTTATTAGTATCCCTGGTTGAATTTCTTCGAGGTTTTTGTGATACACACACACCTTTTTTCCTTTTTCCTTTGACTGCAACGTTCTTTTTGCTGGTGGATGGCATTTCAGACTTGACTGCAGTTTGAGAAATGAGATCATTATCTGACTCTATCTCTTCTTTGACATCTTCCTTAGGAAGCACTTCATGTTAGGGCTCCCATCTAGGTCTCTTACTCCTGCTCTTTTTAGTTACCTTGATATCAGAAGATTCATCTTTTACAGGGTTTTCATCAGCAATATCTCGACTCTGTTTAACAGTTTTCCTCCCTCTATCCTTTTTCGACTTATTGGATTGAGTAATAGGTTTTAAGGATTCCTTGAGCCAATTCCAGGTCTTTTGTAGTTCATTCAGGGAAGACATGACTAGGGTTTTAATCAGGACTTGATGGAACAAACTGCCCTTGGCATTAGTGGAAATCGATTGTACCTTCTTGGACATTTTTGTCAAACTTTTAAGCAGGAAATAAGGAAGGTTTAAAGGGTAGTCAACATTTAGATGCATCATTATTCTGATGTGGTAGATGTAGATCAAAGAAAACCTCCCTTCACAGCTGATGTATATATGAATCACCACCAGGGCAATGCACCATTCGGGTCGAACCCAGCTGCGAGGAATTCCCCTTCTCCAATCTGGATTCTGCTTATATGGAAGGAGGAATTGATTCACAAACTCAGTGACCATGTGTTCCTTCTTCCACCATCTTTCCCCTCTAACCGCGAGCCTACAAGCCTTGGCTATAGTCTGCTCTATCACCAGCATCAACATCTTTCCGATTTCGACCTCATGACCATCGAAGTTCAAAGAAAATTCCATGGAAACCTGTTCGACATATCTTTGAAATGTAGTGAGGAACTCAAACCACCCGGTGTCTCTGAATCTTTGAGCCATCTAAGGGTAGGCTTCAAGGAATTCGGAACCTTTTGGTTTGATTCTGGCAACTTGTCCGCTCAGCTTTGGCGCCATTTAAACTCAAATCTGCAACTAACACCCTCGAGTTCCAAATTCCCTTCCTGCAATTGCTGATATATGTCTGTTGCTTTGAATGGATACCTGTATTTCTTCCTGCAAGGCTGAACTTAAAACAACTCGAACCGATCACATAATAATCATTAAATAACAGGGGATTTTGAAATGAACCCTACGCGCATGTATAGCGATTATGTTCTGAACATGTTGGATTTAGAAATGATTACCAAATTCTCGTGAGAACAAACGAACTCTTAGCTTATGATCTTGTTATCATAACTAAATCGGGATAGAAGGCACACGTTATGGCATGATTATTTGGCGCTACGGCAATAGGCTTATTCTCGTAGCGCGTTTGACAACTTGAAATTTGAAAATTCCAATGGCATAAAGGAGACACTTCTAGTTTAAAAAATGTTTTTTATAATCAAAACTCAAATAAATCATCAAAAATTTTAATGCAAACCATGAAATATCAAAATCTAAAAAATGAAAACAGCTGAAAATGAAAAATGAGGGATTGGTAAGGAGGGTTTAGGACAAGGGTTTCTTACTTAAACCAAGACAAAATTAGAGACCAACATTATCTCTTTCTGGGGATGGAGTTTTGATATTAAACTCCAAGAACTGCAGACCATTTCCTTTCCTTTATCTCTGATTCATTTATTTCCCTATGACTGTCTGTCTTTTATTCTCTACATAACTGTAAAAACAAGTCCATTGGGTATATGGAGTCTTTATTAAAAAAAAAAAACTATTGTACTAACTCTAACCTGTCGTACCTTTAGATGAAATAATGCTTCAAGAACCTCCCATTCACTGGGCCCCCAAAAATTTCAGTGTTATCTAAATTATGAAGGAGGAAAGTGTTATTGTTCATTACCTTGGTTATCCTGAAAGGACCATACCACAGATTATCAAACTTTCAATGTTTTTCTTTATCTTCTCTCCTGGCATCCCATCTCAATACCAAATCTCCTTCATTGAAAACATCTTTCTTGGTTCCTTTATCAAATGTGGCCTTGATTTTGTTCTAATGAGTGACAGCTTTCTAGTTAACCTGTTCTCTGGCCTGCTGAACTTCAATGAGCTGAAAAATTCTTCTTTGTACATCATTGGGTTCTTCCTGTTCTTCTTGCAAAAAATTCAAAACTGGCAAGCCCAATTGAGTTGGAAGGATAGCTTCTGTGCCATATACCATCTGGAAGGGATATGTCCCAATATCTTTCTTGTTGCTGATGCGATCAGCCCATAAAGCAAATTTCAACTTAGAATCCCATGCTTTTTTATTTTCTGCCAGCAACTTTCTGATAATCCTTACCAATGTCTTATTAGAAGATTTAGCCAATCCGTTTCCCTGGGGGTAGTAGGGAGTAGAATGAACCAATTTGATATTGTATTTATTGCAGAATTCAAGCATGGAATTCGACTTAAAATCCTGTGCATTATCAGTGACCAACCTTTTAGGACAGCCAAACCTGGAAAAAATATATCCCTCTAGAAATTCCATGATTACCTTATCTATAGTATTTCGAGTCGGAATTGCTTATATCCACTTTGTAAAGTAATCAGTGGCTATAAGAATCCATCTATACTGCCCTGATGAAGTGGGATTAATTTCTCCAATGAAATCTAATCCTCACTGTTGGAATGGTCCATGGGCAATGATTGGTTTCAGAGGCATGGATATAAGTTTTTGTTTTCTGGCAAATTTCTGACAGGGTTCACATGCCCTGACCTGAGCAAAAATATCTGAGAATAGAATTGGCCAGTAATAGCCCACTCTCAGAATTTTAAAGGAAGTTGCCTTCCAATGATCATGCCCTCCACAAACACCATGATGCAGATCTTGAAAGATTTGTTTAGCCTCCTTTTCGTCCACACATATTAATAGAAAACCATTGGGATCTTTCCAAAACAGGGTCTGATCAATAATACAATATTTTACAGCTCTCAACTTTAATGATCTGTATTTTGATTTATCCAATTCTGGGGGAGATTGAAAATTCATCAAGAAAAATACAATGTCCTTATACCATTCCGAAGAAACATACTTGTTGTTTATTTGTAAATCATTTTCTTCAATCTGAATAGAAGAGTCCTGCAAATCATTTTCTTCAATCTAAACAGAAGAGTCTTGTGTCATATATGAAAGATGGTATAATCCAATTGCTTTGTAATTGGATTATGTCATTAATTTGGCAAGACCTTGTCCCTTTATCAGTTGGGTAGGATTTATGGTGAGATCGTATTCCAAGATTTTGGTTATCCATTTCCCCCTCTTATCTTCACAATCGGGCTGAACCAATATTTCTTTGACTGCATTGCTTGGGACATAAGCAGTAATTTTTTATTGAAGAATATACACTCTGAAATATTTTAAAGCCTTCACTAAGGCATAAGCCTATTTTTCTATTAGATCATACTTCAATTCTGAATCCCTGAGAGTTTTTCTAAAGAATGAGATAGGTTTCTCATGAGCTTGTTCATTTCTTTGCAGAAGAACAACGGCTATAGTATTTTCTGATGCAAATGAAAAAATTATGAACTCCTTGGAAAAATCTGGGCTAATTAGAACAGGTGCCTGAACAATAGCCTGTTTGATCTTTTCGAAGGATTCTCTTGCCTCCGGTATCCACTTAATTTCTGCATCCTTTTTTAGCATATCAGTGATGTATTTGACAATCTCTGCAAATTTAGGTATAAACCTCCTTAAAAAATGAATCTTACCAATGAAGGACTGAATGGACTTTTTATTTCTCGGAATGTCGATTAGCTGAATAGCCTTTACTCTTTTGGATCTATTTTAATTCCTTCAAGCGAAACAATATGTCCAAGAAGCTTACCTTCCTCCATGGAAAAATGTGATTTTTTGGGATTAAGTGATATGCTGTACTTCCTGCATTTCCCAAAGGTCTTCTTCAAATGTTGTAAATGATCTTCATCTAATGCTGAAAATACAGTGATGTCATCAAGGTAAATTACTACAAACTTGTCTTTCTTGCTAATGAAAGCTATACCCATAGCTCTTTGAAATGTAGCCCCAGTGTTCATCAACCCAAACGACATATTTTCGTACATAAAGGTGCCCCATGGAGTGGTAAAAGTTGTTTTCTTTTTGTCTTCTTCCATTACTGATATTTGATTGTACCCTGAATAGCCATCTAGCATAGAAATTATTTTTTCACCAACAACCTTTTGTAAGATATAATCCATTTTTTGTAATGGATAATTATCTTTCAGCGAACACCTGTTCAGGTTCTGGAAGTCTACACAGAGCCTTATCTCTCCATTCTTTTTCCTGATGGGCACAAGGTTTGCTACCCATTCTGAGTATCTTAGTGGCACTATGATTTTTTCTTCTAGCAACCTCTTCAATTCCTTTTCTATTATTGGTAACAGTAAAGGATTGAATTGCTTGAATTTCTTCTTTACAGGTTTTGATCCAGGTTTTAGAGGGATTTTATGCTGAATAATTTATGTATCAAACACTTTCAAATCTTCATAAGACCAGGCGAATATATCTGAATATTGTTTCATTAATTCAATATATGCTTCCTTCTGCTTTTTTGATAGTTTCTTGGATATTTTTACCAACCTGGGATTTGCATCTGAACTAATGTCATAGTCTTCCACATCTGTTTCTTCTGTTTGGATAACAGCCTTCTTGGAGACATCATTGTGATCGAACAGTATTTCTAATGGAACCAAACCCTTAGGCAGATGGTTTGTCTTTAATTTGATGATCTTGTGACCAACAATAGTATCTTGAAGAATTTCTGCAGTGTGTATTTCTGCTTCTACATCTTCATCATCTTGATCAATTAAAATGTTAGAAAACTCAATGGTTTTCATAAATCTCTAAATTTCCTCATCATCTTTAAAAACATGCCAATGTTTTATATTATCCAGGATTGAAGGTCTGTGTCTGACTTCAATTTGAAACTTCAGATTAGGAAACATCGGAGTTTTAAAATTGCTTGTTGCAAATGCCAAAGAATCAGCCTGCTGATTTAAATGCATGTGAACAAAAGTAATATTGAATGCCAAGAAGAATTTATCTATATAATCCGACACCTCATTTCTATATTGTTTCAATCTTTGTTGCTTGGTTTGATATATGTTTCTAACCTGGTGAACAATAAGTTCAGAATCTCCAAAAACAGACAACTAATTTATTGCCACGTCTCTTGCAACTTTCAATCCTAACAGCAAAGCTTCATACTCAATGATATTATTCGTGGTGTCAAATTCAAGTTTATATGACATTGGAATAACCTCCTTGGTAGGGGAAATGAAGACAATACCAACTCCGGAACCTTCTTTAGAACTAGCCCCATCAAAATACATTTTCCAAACAAAATGGTCTTCACTATCTCTTACTGTAGTTATTGACTTTCTGACTGATACCTTTGCCATTTCCTCTTCCATATGAAAAATAGAAGAGCCCAGATCATCTTCTACAACATATATAGGGTGATTAGTGGGATTATCATGATCACTTACCAAATAAGCCAGACTGACTTCTCTGTATAATCTTCATTGTTCGCCACCAAAAATAGGTATGGCTACGTAGCTTAGGTCCATCTGTAGAGTACCCCCTACCTTTTTAGCCCAAGATCTTGAAAGAAGCATCCCAAATTTTGGTGGTATGTCAGCCACGATAACATCTAACACCACACTCTTCATAGGTAATCGGGAAAGAGTTACAACCACATCTTTCATAAGCCCAAGACATTTGACTTTCTTGGAATCAAAAGAATATAGATCATGATATGGTCTAGTAATGTATAACCCTAATTCTTCCATCACCACCTTAGGCATGAAATTATGCGAAGCACCAGAATCCATTAAGCAATTGTGCAGTATCTTTTCATGGATATTTAGTGAAATGTAAAATAGTGGAGAGGCATCAATTTTGTCTTCAATGTGAGGTCCAATAGTAATAGCAGGGTTTCCATCTTCAAGGTTGATTGTATCTGAGAAAGTGACATGAGCTGGAGCTTCTAGAGCCTTGAGGACAATTTTTCTAATGGTTTTGTTTTCATAAGTTCTAATAATGGTACTGGAATCTTAATTTTGTTGATTTCATGTTCAAGATTGAAAGCAGAGACATTTTTATCTGGTTCCCTTATATCAGCAGTGCTATCTTTGACAGGTTGCTTTAATGAATGATTTGCTTGAACATTAGGAACACCTTTGATTTCCACAGTCTTACCTGAAGTACTGGCTTTCTTTGTAGAAATAGGTATGTCTACTTTAGGTGCCTGAGAACCAGATCTGAGATTGTATCTTTTCCCTATAGGTTCATGCTGGACAATCTCCTCTCCATCCTCTTCCTCAAACTGATTTGCAATCAAAGTATCTTCATATTCTTGTTGTGTTACATTTAAAGGGACTGATTCATATTCTGTACCATCATTATCTTCCTCCTCATCCACTGCATTATTCTAAAAAGGAGGTAATATCATTTGGTCATCTTGATTTTCTCTTTCTCTTGGTAAAATCTGGGGTACATTGTTTGGTCTCCTGAATTGATTTGGATTTCTATAACCACCCTCCTGTGCAATCCTATTGGGATGTTTTTGTTCCATCTTTAGCCTTGCCATCTTAGAAGTCAAAGTTTTTAGCATCTTTGTCATTTCATCCATTTTAATATCGAATGTTGAATTAGAAGCTGAAGGCAGTTCTTCTTTTTGATTTTTTCTCTCTATGATGTCTGGATTTCAATTTGTCTGCTGCTAATATGTTTGATTCCACCTCAATAGTTGCATATTGCATTAGGCTGAGGGTAGTGGCTCTTATTTCCCTAAGCAATAAGGAAAATTCGGCATCGAATGCATTGGCAATTGTGATTTTGGCCGATGCCTCTAAAGTTTTTATCTCCTCTGGAATTTTACCGTACATCAGGTTGAACCTTTTGGTAAAATCAGGAATTGATTCTCCTTGTTTCCTCCTTAAAGCACAAAATTGAGTAAGGTAATACTGAAAATCTTTTTTATCTTCCCATCGATTTAGAAAGGCCTCATCTAAAGCTACAATATCAGTTATTGAGTTAGCAGGCAAACTTCTGAACCACTTTCTCGCTTCCCCATCTAAACTTTGTACGAATAATCTCATCCATACATTAGCATGTTCTACATTAAAATTGTCTGCAAAACTATAAAACGAACTCAAATGTTCTTCAGCAGTAATTGATCCTTCTCCATTAAATCTGGGCAAATATATCATATAATCATTTGGTGGAAAACCATACATGACTTGAGGAAGTACCAGAGGAGCATACCTAGCTGCAACTATTTGGTCCATTATGTCTACGGCCGTATTAGTTGCGTTTAGAGTTTGGGGAATAAGCAAGATTGGTGATGTTGTGGGTGAAACAATTCCTTGTGTTTTACAATTTATATGTATTGTCCCTAAACCTTGTCTTTCAATAGATGTAGATTTCTCTTCTAGACTTTGATCAACTAATGGAATGAGAAATAGAGGATTATCAAAATAATAATAATGTGTTCCAAAATACTCAAATGAGAAAGATTCACAAGATGATGCAGAAGTCTTTGTTTCACTCTTAACACTTGTGCTGGGAACTCTCAAATCTCCAGTTTCAGACAACAAGTATGGATATTTCTGTTTAATAAGTTCAATAAGCAACTTCCTTTGTTTTGAAATTAATTCTGAAACATTTGTTGGGAATGAAACTGTATCAGACTCAACAACAGGCTTAATTTCACTTTCGAGTTTCAAATCTTCATTTGCTTGGGTTTTAATGATCTCAGAAGATTCTGTCTGAGAACTTTCTGAAGATAATTTCCTTTTTGAATGTGAAGACTGACCAGGAAGAACTTTAGGATTTCTTAGTATTTTTTCAGGGTCTGACACTGCTGCTACACGCTCGAGATCTAGATTTTTCCTTGTTACTGGTCTCTTGTCTGATGGTGGAGGATTTTTTGGAATTTTAGGCCCTTTCCCTTCTTTCTTAGGAGCCAGAATTACTACAGAGGAGTCGCCAGGTGAATAATCATAGTCTTTAGAAAATGTCCAAAATCTTGTTCACCATCAAGATCTGAATCTAAACTTGTCGTTTCCCCAAGGAAGTTATCTTCGTTTCTTCGCTCCCCGGCAACAGTGCCAAAAATGTTAGTCCCTAAAGTTGCACTTGACTGGTAAGGGCAAGCTAGGGCATCATTTATTTTATTGCAAAGTATTTTTGAGGGTTTTTATGATTTGGTTTTGGTATAATGGTTGAAAACTGGGTCAAGCTTATAGCATGGCATGAAAATCAAGATTTAAAACATGGCATATCCCATTGGCTGAATAATAGGTAGATACATAGATGGAGTAAACCAATTCAAAAGAAAGAAAGTGAAATCTTCAATTTGTCAATTTCACAAAGTTTAGTTTCAATATATTACAAAGAAACAGGGGCATCAGCTTGAAATTATTACTTGAAAATTATCTCTACAGCAAAATCTTCACTGTATAAATTAACATTGAAGAACCAAAAGCATTGCAATTTGAATAACAAATTCAAGCATGAAAAATGAAAGAACAGAGTAGAAAAGAGAAGGTCTAACCATCCATATGCCTTTGCTATTAAGTGTCAATTGAACATACATGCCTTTACAATAATCTCCACAAAAAGTATGTATAGATCTCCAAATTTTTGACCCACATAAGGTATGTCTTCTATCTATTTAAAACAGCTATGAAACTACCAGATCCTATTATCTAGGACAACTTTAAATGACTAGAATCAAAGAGTATACAGATCCTAAATTATGTTACTCAAAAATGAGCTACTATTTCCAAAATAGTCCACAGCTCAACAGCTTGATATAACAAACATTGCCAGCAATACTCTACAAGATAGAGATTTCATTTGACTCTGTAAATAAAATCGAACTCTTAGCATTTCCTTGATCAAAATGAGTATTATTTGACATATCTTCTGGAGCACCTTTAAACAAAATTGTAACCAATCTTCATGTTACCTTTAAGATAAAATCGCAGCAGAGGCTTTGGCATTTTCCTGCTTGAGCTTTGTGGTTAACACAACATTGTGCCAATAAAGTTTGAAATTGATTTCCCTGAGTTCCTTAAGCAATGCCCTTTTCTCCTTCTTCTTCTTCTTTTTAAGACTTTGAATTCTTTCCTGCTGGTGAGCATTCCACTGTTCTATCTGCATCTTTTCCTTCTTTAACTGTTTTATGGTTTTCTAAAATTCTTTAGTCTTTTCCTTATCAGTTCTTATCTCGACCCTGAATCCTGAACAATCTTGAGAGGGTGCAGTTTCATTCAGATTTAAAGTAACACTAGGTTCTTTGGCTTTAACCTGATATTTTGAAATCAATTCTGAGCTATGTTCTTCTTCAGAACTTGATGAATCCATAGCTCCAGGTACATCTGGTAAGTAATCTAAATCTTTCATGTAATCCTATGTTTCTTCAGGGAATTCACTGATGCCTTTAGCCATCTCTTTATCCTTAGCTAACCTAGTTGAATCTCTTGTTATAGGGCCTGTAGGTGGTGTAATTTTTCCCTTTCCTTTGCTGACAGATTTCTTGGGAAAAGGAGTCTTCTTTGGTCTTTTCCTGGTGCTTGTTTCAACACCCTCAGAATCATCATCTATGATTATGGTGTTTTCTTCTTTAATGGAAGGATTGAACATTTCTTTTGAGTTCAATCTATATTTATTAGTATCCCTAGTTGAATTTCTCTAAGATTTTTGTGATACACACACACCTTTTTTCCTTTTTCCTTTGACTGCAACGTTCTTTTTGTTGGTGGATGGCATTTCAGACTTGACTGTTGTTAGAGCAATGAGATCATTATCTGACTCTGTCTCTTCTTTGACATCTTCCTCAGGAAGCACTTCAAGTTTAGGCTCCCATCTAGGTCTCTTACTCCTGCTCTTTTTAGTTACCTTGATATCAGAAGATTCATCTTTTACAGGGTTTTCATCAGCAATATCTCGACTCTGTTTAACATTTTTCCTCCCTCTGCCCTTTTTCGACTTATTGGATTGAGTAATAGGTTTTAAGGATTTCGTGAGCCAATTCTAGGGCTTTTGTAGTTCATTCAGGGTAGACATGACTAGGGTTTTAATCAAGACTTGATGGAACAAACTACCCTTGGCATTAGTGGAAATCGACTGTACCTTCTTGGACATTTTTGTCAAACTTTTAAGCAGGAAATAAGGAAGGTTTAAAGGGTAGTCACCATTTAGATGCATCATTATTCTGATATGGTAGATGTAGATCAAAGAAAACATCCCTTCACAGGTGATGTATCTATGAATCACCACCAGGGTAGTGCACCATTCGGGTCGAACCCAGCTGTGAGGAATTCCCCTTCTCCAATCCGGATTCTGCTTATCTGGAAGGAGGAATTGATTCACAAACTCAGTGACCACGTGTTCCTTCTTCCACCATCTTTCCCCTCCAACCACAAGCCTGCAAGCCTTGGCTATAGTCTGCTATGTCACCAGCATCAACATCTTGCCGATTTCGACCTCATGACCATCGAAGTTCAAAGCAAATTCCATGGAAACCTATTCGTCATATCCTTGAAATGTAGTGAGGAACTCAAACCACCCAGCATCTCTGAATCTTTGAGCCATCTGAGGGTAGGTTTCAAGGAGTCTGGCACCTTCTGGTTCGATTCTGGCAACTTTTCTGCTCCTCTTTGGTGCCATTTAAACTCAAATCTGCAACTAACGCCCTCAGGTTCCAAATTCCTTCCTACAATTGCTAATATATGCCTGTTTCTTTGAATGGATACCTATATTTCTTCCTGCAAGGCTGAACTTAAAACAACTCGAACCGATCACATAATAATCATTAAATAACAAGGGATTTTGAAATGAACCCTGCGCACTTGTATAGCGATTATGTTCTGGACATGTTGGATTTAGAAATAATTACCAAATTCTCGTGGGAACACACGAACTCTTAGCTCATGATCTTGTTATCATAACTAAATCGGGATAGCAGGAGCACGTTATGGCATGATTATTTGGCTCTATGGGAATAGGCTTATTCCCGTAGCGCATTTGACAACTTGAAATTTGAAAATTCCAATGGCATAAAGGAGACACTTCTAGTTTAAACAATGTTTTTCATAATCAAAACTCAAATAAATCATCAAAAAATTTAATGCAAACCATGAAATATCAAAAATCTAAAGAATGAAAACAGCTGAAAATGGAAAATGAGGGATGGGTAAGGAGGGTTTAGGACAAGGGTTTCTTACTTAAACAAAGACAAAATTAGAGACTAACAGTACCCATGCTCTAGGTACGCCGACAACCTGCCTCTGCATGGCTTCAGGTAGATCCTCCACCTGAACCATAGGAATCCTCTGCGTCAAACGCAATAGGTTGTCCTGCATGTTCTGAAGGACTCTCTCCACCTCTCCTCCCACTGCCTCATCTGCCCGGTGCCTCTTCCTGTGTCATAGGAATCCCTCTGGTCATTGTGGACCCACGTCTGCAACCACACAAGTATAGAATTAATATTAAAAAACACCATCCAAAAAATATTTTTGTTCTTTTAAAATACAAAAATAAAAAATTGAAATATATAAAAAACATTGTTTACCTATGACACCGTAGGTGGCTCCTGGTGGAAGCGGCATATCAAGATCACATCTGAAATCAATTCCCACATAGGGATAGTCATCCAGAGCTATGATTTGTCTCCCCCACCAGAAGAAAAAATCACTGTTGTAGGGTGTCACCACCCTACCGCCCCCCTGCCACCTCATGACCTCAACCCATCGCGCCATAGATGGATCACATGGACCTCTAGGAATGATCTCCACTCTAGGTCCCAGGCTTGGGATCCACTTGAAAAAGAATCTAGAAAGGATAAAGGAAAACCCGGAGTTTCTTTTTTTCTCCTGCTTGCACTCTGTCAACTGACCTTTCATGTTGGTCAGCAGTGAGGTACACCAATCATACACGGTAGGTCTCGCACACTCTAGTGCATAAAACATAAGTGGTCTCTATGCTTGATGTAGCGAGGCCAACCCTATAATCCTGGTAAGCACGAGCATAATAATCTTCAGGCTGAGGTTACCTATAGCCCGAACAAGGATTTGACTTCCCACCATGGGAGTCCCTGCAACACAGTGGGCCTCGATCTATTCTTCGACCTTCATCCCACTTCCGACCCCACGTGAATTAAGGTCCATTACCTCTCCTTGGCGTGAAAGTCATGTGAAGAAGTAGATGTCCTCTACTTTGATCCTTAATGGTTGCCCATCAAGGATAAAGCTCTCGCTATCTGGATCCCAATAGCCCACTAGCATTTCCAATAACCTCACTTGAGCCCTCATTCCTTTGAGAGCCCAAAACTTGTATAGAACACATATTTTCAATGCTTCTTGAGCCACCAGATCCATTTCCACTACTGCATCTACCTCCTCCTGCTCTCTCTCCCTCCACTCTAACACCATCCTGCAAAAACCAAATCAATTTTTGAGTTAAAAAATTATTTTTTTGCCATTTTGCGCACATATACGCAGTTTATCCAAGAATAGTTGTGGGTAGGGCCTGATATACACCCCCTGTAGTTCACACAGGGGCATATATCTGGTCATATATGCGACATATTAGTACAAACCCGTGTATACTGAGAAACACAATTTGTGCCCTTAAAAACTAAAAAAATGGAGCCCAATTCAAAATTGTAAACCATTTAATTTGAAGAGGATGGGATGAAGAGTTACCTGGACCAAACGGCTTACGATTCCATTGCCTATTGCTCTCATGATCATCGTTTGAATTCTCGAGGTATGTTAGTCCAAATTGCACTATTTTGGGTGAAAATGAAAATGACATAGTAAATTGTGATTTTATTACTATTTATAAAACATTTTTACCCATTTGATATAGTTTTATGCTATTTTTTGTCTAAAGGACTAATTCAAAAATGGTTTTAAGCTGGTTTTTGTAGTTTCGACTCAATTTTCTTACAAATTTAAATGTCATGGTTGGTCGTTCATATCCTCAGGCAAGTATATTCATAACCTAGCATATAGGATAGGTATTCACTACATCATACATTTTTTCATTATCCTTCGATTACCACTTTTTACGCATTAGGTACAAACCCATTTATTGCGACACATTAACCTTCATCTGCTATCATAGCATCGTTAATAAATGGTAGAGACTTACCAAACATGGGTACCCTAGTTAGAACCTCTTTGTCATTTGGTTCCCATGCTGAGATTTTCCTTAGGACCGGGAGTCCATTAGAATTCGACACATGAATTTAAAAAGAGCCTCATTTCTCCTTCATGTACATGCAACCTTATTACCCGCAGACTCCTAGAACATGAGTCTTAGTTAAGCTCTTTTTCGACTCATTACTAAAAATTGAAAAGATCGTCGAGTGATTTGTCCCTTTCACACTCGTTGAAATTGGATTTGAAATATCATGAGTCTTAGTTAAGCTCTTTTCCGACTCACTATCAAAAATGGAAAAGATCGTTGAGTGAACTTGTCTTCTTCACACTCGTAGAAATCTTTTCAAATCCAATTTACGAGTGTGAAGAAGACAATTTCACTTGGCGATCTTTTCCATTTTTGATAGCGAGTCAGAAAAGAGATTAACTAAGACTCATGATCTTTCAAATCCAATTTTAACGAGTGTGAAAGGGACAAATAACTCGGTGATATTTTCAATTTTTAGTAACGAGTCGAAAAAGAGATTAACTAAGACTCGTGTTCTGGGAGTGCACGGGTAATAAGGTTGCGTGTACATGAATGAAAAATGAGGCTCTTTTTAAATTCATGTGTTGAATTCTAATGGACTCCCGGTCCTAAGGAAAATCTTGGCATGGGCACCAAATGACAAAGAGGTTCTAACTAGGGTACCCATGTTTGGTAAGTCTCTACCATTTATTAACAATGCTATGATAGAAGATGGAGGTTAATGTGTCGCAATAAATGGGTTCGTACCTAATGTGTAAAAAGTGGTAATTGAAGGATAATGAAAAAATGTACGATGTAGTGAATACCTATCCTATATGCTAGGTTATGAATATACCTTCCTGAGGATATGAACGACCAACCATGACATTGAAATCTATAAGAAAATTGAGTCAAAAATACAAAAACCAGCTTAAAACCATTTTTGAATTAGTCCTTTAGACAAAAAATAGCATAAAACTATATCAAATGGGTAAAAATGTTTTATAAATAGTAATAAAATCACAATTTACTGTGTCATTTTCATTTTCACCCAAAATAGTGCAATTTGGACTAACATACCTCTAGAATTCAAATGACGATCGTGGGAGCAATAGGCAATGGAATCGCAAGCCATCTAGTCCAGGTAACTCTTCATCCCATCCTCTTCAAATTCAATGGTTTACAATTTTGAATTGGGCTCCATTTTTTTAGTTTTTAAGGGCGCAAATTGTGTTTTTCAGTATACACGAGTTTCTACTAATATGTCGTATATATGACCAGATATATGCCCCTGTGTGAACTACAGGGGGCGTATATCAGGCCCTACCCATGATTGTTCTTGGATAAACTGCATATATGTGTGCAAAATGGAAAAAAAATAATTTTTTAACTCAAAAATTGATTTGGTTTTTGCAGGATGGTGTTAGAGTGGAGGGAGAGAGAGCACGAGGAGGTAGATGCAGTAGTGGAAAGGGATCCAGTGGCTCAAGCGGCATTGAAAAGATGTGGTCTATACAAGTTTTGGGCTCTCAAAGGAATGAGGGCTCAAGTGAGCTTATTGGAAATGCTAGTGGGCTATTGGGATCCAGATAGTGAGAGCTTTATCCTTGATGGGAAACCATTAAGGATCAAAGTAGAGGACATCTACTTCTTCACATGACTTTCATGCCAAGGAGAGGTCATGGACCTTAATTCATGCAGGATCAGAAGTGGGATGAAGGTCGAAGAATACATCGAGGCCCACTGTGTTGTAGGGACTCCCATGGTGGGAAGTCAAATCCCTATCCAAGCTATAGGTAACCTAAGCTTGAAGATTATTGTGCTCGTGCTTACCAAGATTATAGGGTCGACCTAGTTGCATCAAGCATCGAGACCGCTTATTTTTTACACACTGGAGTGTGCGAGACCAACCATGTATGATTGGTGTACCTCACTGCTGACCAACATGAAAGGTCTGTTGACAGAGTGCAAGCAGGGGGGAAAAGAGAAATTTCGGGTTTTCCTTTATCCTTTCTATATTCTTTTTCAAGTGGATCCCAAGATTGGGACCTAGAGTGGAGATCATTCCTAGAGGGCCACGTGATCCAACTATGGCATGATGGGTCGAGGTCATGAGGCGGCAGGGGGGAGGTAGGGTGGTGACACCCTACAACGATGATTTTTTCTTCTGGTGGGGGAGACAAATCATAGCTCTGGATGACTATCCCTATGCGGGAATTGATTTCAGAGGTGATCCTGATATGCCGCTTCCACTAGCAGCCACCTACGGTGCCATAGGAAAACAATGTTTTTTATATATTTCATTTTTGTATTTTTGTATTTTTGTATTTTAAAAGAACAAAAATATTTTTTGGATGGTGTTTTTGAATATTAATTTGATATTTGTGTGGTTGTAGACGTGGTTCCACAACGACCAGAGGGATTCCTACGACATAGGAAGAGGCACTGGGTAGATGAGGCAGTGGGAGGAGAGGCGAAGAGAGTCCTTCAAAACGTGCAGGGCAACCTGTCGCGTTTGACGTAGAGGATTCCTATGGTTCAGGTGGAGGATATACCTGAAGCCATGCAGAGGTAGGTTGTCGGTGTACCTAGAGCATGGGTATGACTCTTCTAGTGTCTCTCCAATGCCATGGTTTTCTATCATGAGACCAATCCAGCGCCATAGGCGTAGATGTCATAGGACATGTATATCGACTGTATATGCATTTTTTAGGGTTTTAGCCCCAATTTTGTAATATAAAACACCATATTTTTTGGAAATATAAAAAAAAAAGATCTTCGGTTGTACTTATATCTTACAATGTGTTCATTGATTTAATGGTCTTCTTTTCTTTGTTAATGTGACAATCCAAAACATAATTAGTGTAGGCATTGGATACATGATTAGAACTTTTAAGAATGTGAAAATATGTAATAAAATCAAATTGTCATTCTAAAAGATGCACCTGTAGGAATCAACAGGGCAATGTTGGATCACACACATGGTAACGACTGTTTAATTGACGTACGACTAACTGAGAATCCAAGTGCACCTTTATAGAGAGAATACCATGTGAGATAGCATCGTGCAATAATTCTATAATAGCGCTATATTCAGCCACGTTATTCGTGGATGGCCCTAGGCATACGCCACCTAAAGACACTAGCAAACCCTCGGATGAGTAAATCACCCAAGTGGAAGAAGCTAAGTTCCGTGTATGACGACTGTCTCTGTCTGCGAATCCTACTTAGACCAAATATTCCGTTGACATCTGCCAACAAAAGGGAAAACTCGATAAGCAAGCCAAAGACAAAAAAGGGGAAAAGGTGTATATACACTAAATTTACATTAGTACACAAAGGGTTTCACCCAAGCCCAGGGCTCAAGCGTAATACTTTTTTAAGTAGAGCCCATTTCTGGGCTCAGCCAATTTATTCCATTCATAATCTTACAACTCGTAGGCTCCTTTTTCTAGAACACATCGCACAATATAAGGATTGTGCCACATGGGTTTAAACTTTCCTACCCCTAGCGATTCTTTGGCTTGGTCATACAAGAGGACCAAGTCACCCTCAACATACAACTGGGGACAGACAAACTTATCATACTGAACCTTGACACGTTTCTTATTTACCTCAATAGCTGTAAAGGCATCTCGACGCTGCTCATCAAGAATCTCTAGGTGTACAAGGCGTCGCTCTAAATCCGAAGTGTCAGGTAGGAGTTCAACTACCAATTTGAGAGAAGGGATTTCCCATTCAACGAGAAGTATCGACTCCATATCGTGTACTAACTAAAAAAGGAGAAAAATCAGTGGCAGTCCTAACTGAGGTTCGATATTCCCAAAGTGTAGGATATAACATGATGTGCCAGTTGGAATTGCTCCGACTGACAGTTTTTGCAAAATGGTCTTGAGAGACTTATTGACAACCTCTACTTACCCATTTTCCTGGGGGTAATAAGGAGACGAGTGATCATGTTTAAACCCCAACTTAGATTCTAGTTATATCATCATTTCATTTTGAAAATGACTACCATGATCAGTGACAATCTCACTCGGGATACCAAACCGGGCCATAATTTGGTTGAATACGAAAAAAGTTGTAGTCTTCCCATCGGATTTCATGGTAGGCATGGCTTCAACCCACTTGGTGAAGTAGTCAACAGCCACAATAATGTGTTCATGCCCCCCAGCCGAATTTGGGTTGCAATCAATGAAATCTACTCCCCACTTAGTGAAGGGACCGACAATAATGACTGGGTGGAGTGAACTTGTCTTCTTCACACTCGTAGTCTATTGGTGGTTTCCTCACCTTTGTCAACAGCTTTCATCATTGGATTCTATTCAAAGGGTCTTTTCGTGTACCACTTGCATTTGGAACACGCGAAAGATGCACAGGTTCTTTGGTTCATGAACATGTTCTTCATCCGATCTCCATCAAATCATGAAGCTCCTTCTTTTCTCCTCTTGCTGACTGATTAGAGATGCATTAATGCTCTCCTTTCAGCGAGTCTCTTTCCATCGACTTAAACTCATGTATTTTGGATACGAGACTTAGAGTTTTTTTAGTACCTTGAGGTTTGCAGTCATTAGTGGCAAGCTCTCTCACCATTGACAAATGAGAATATGTCAATGTCTCTTGATCAATGGATCTCTCAAATGTTCAACACCAGCTCCTTTATTCACATTTGTAGAGATGTACTCGGTGCCTTGATACCTACTTTCATCATTGGTAGGTTGTCTCGCGTTTGCTAATAGTATACCTCAATGATTGGTAATCAAACGATATCTCATCATGTTTGACCTCAAATCATTTATTCACATGATGTAGACTTGCACCAATGGTAGATTGTATTGAAGACTTGAAGACATCACTTTGTAGACACAACTTTCCTGAGTTGTTGCTTCCATTTCATCGGACCAGTACCTTTTTGACTTCAGCAATCATGGGAGATTATATTGTACTTCTTGGTATACAAATATCTTCATATTGATTTTGAGACTGGTTTCACTGGGCCTTGTTCGTGACTATGACAACTGTTAGGGTCCTATAATTATAGGCGAGTCGATACTTCGACTATTATTTTGGCGTCTCTCCCAGTGACGAAGCATAGCTCAGGTGATTCCGTTTCCTCCCTCCACTCTTGTCGCTCAATCCTCCATCACCTTGCTGCATCCTTCATCTGCTGCATCCTCTCCCCCTTGTCTTTCGTCAGCCTCCATTATCCCGCCTTCCATCCCTGCACAAATGGACTTAGGATAAACAAAAATATTAATGTATTTAGTATAGGTTAGACTGATTAATAAACGACTAATTGAATAATCGATTAATTATTAATTACTTATTAATTAATCAATTATTAATTGAGTTAATAAATTTAAGTTAGTAAATAAATTAGTTATTAGGATTAGTTTTAAATTAAAATAAAAACATTTAAAATAAACAAAATAAAACAATTAAAAATTAAAATATAATATAACAAAAAGTAATAAAAAACAATTATAAAAATTTAAATAAATAAATAAAATTAAAACATTAAAAAAATACAAAAAGCAAAAACATATTAATAAAACAAAATAATACGTGACACATAAACTTATTATAAAAATATTAAAAAGAAAATAAAAAATAAAAAAGAACTAATCCTAAGTCCCACACCCCCTACCCCACTCATCCTCCCTCACGTCCCCTCACTCACCTCTTCCTACCCCACGTCCCATCCCCCTACGTACTATCCCACCCCCACCTACCCCACTCACTCCCCATCCTCCACGTACCCCCTCCCCTACCCATTTCCTACGTCACTCTCCATTAAATAATGCACACTCCCGCCCACCTTATTCCCGTGTATTTTCCACCCACGCGCCCCCTCATCCACCATATCCAAATAAATCAGCGTGCCTTGTTTAATCTCGGGCCCCCCCGTGAGTTCGATTTTTAACGAGGGGGTCCGACCTCATAATAAAACTCATTCAATTTTGAACGCCCCAGAATTGCCCAACCGAATCTACGGTCCAGGTTCCAAGTCGGACCCCCCAGGAATTCTACGTTTAACGAGGGGGGGGTCCGAGATTTTTCCCGCCAAAAACCACTTTTGCACATTTTCACCATTTTTGCCCATTTTTACCTTGTCTTCTTCCGACGGAGATCCTGAGAAAACGGAGGCAAATTTTAAAAATACGAGAGAGGTTTTTGGTCAACACTGGATGAGGAACAAAACCCTTTTTCTTTTTTTACAACGGAGTTACGAGAAGAGCAGGTCGAAGGCATCTTTGAGGCCTATTTTTCCAGATTTGTCATTTTCCGTTTCAGTCCCGATTTTGCAGGAGCTGCCACGGCCAGCTGGAGATGAATTTTGTGAAACCGAAGGAGGTTTTTGTCCAGAACATGCCCATCTACAATAAAATATTTCAGTTTTCTCCCAGGTGTCTTCATTGAAGAAAGAATCACGTCTGAACGGACCCCTTTTTTTCGTAGAAAACGGTCCATTTCTCATAACATAAAACTCTGAATTTGATGGGAGTGGTGGCTATTTTCGGCCGAGACAGTTGAACCGACTCTCGGAACTTGATGAAGAGATGTATATTATATATTGAGATGATTTTAATGTAATGGGGTTGGATCTTCACGCCCTGGAGGCTACCGAGATGTAACATTTTTGAACATATCTGCCATTAATGAAAGAGGCTCTTTACAGGATTCCTGTGCATGTTTACTGGTGATGTGATTTTCTCTGTTGAAAGTTTCTCACTCTGTGATCATCTTGTTTTTCTATAACTAATCTGTACGAATAGCGTTATGTTGTATAATTTATCCCTGATACCCTGCTTCCGATTCTACAGATTTTAGTGTTCATCTTCTAAATATCTTCAGTTAAGAGATTCTTAAGTGCTTGTTGATTGGAGTTATTTCCTTCTCCTTTCTTCTGATCATCATTTAAACTATTAAAGATCCAGTGAGTGTGTTATCTTGCCTTGTGAAGGATTTCTTCAGCGTTTTTGGTTGTATCTCAGATTTCATTAA
Source organism: Picea engelmannii (assembly GCA_009831015.1). Classification (NCBI taxonomy): domain Eukaryota; kingdom Viridiplantae; phylum Streptophyta; class Pinopsida; order Pinales; family Pinaceae; genus Picea; species Picea engelmannii. Next base: position 510,409 of record ML788660.1, read on the forward strand.
TTTCAGACCCCATAGCCCAATGGATGTGTGAATTTTCTCAACCATTCAAAAACCCTTTACAACACAACCCTTGTTCTTCATAACTAGCCTAAGATTTCTGCAAACAAAGCTATATTACACAGAGAGATCCCTCTCTGAGTCTTGGAGGGATAGATCCAAGACTTGAAGCGGTTCTAATGTTGCCTCTGTGATTGCCTTTCAGCCTTGGGAAAAATTACAGAGTGCTAACATAATGGCGACTCCACTGGGGAACTTTTCCCAGTAGTACACTTCAAGTTCCAGCTCTGATCACTGATGGTGGACAGTGACCAGACACAAGAAGGATGAATCATTCACCTGGCGACTCCAATCATCTCCAGACAGTGCCAGATCGAAGACTCCACTGGAGGAAGAACCTGAAGCATGACCAAGCAGCCAAGAAAGACCAGGTATTCAAGCTCAAACTGCATTCAAGACATATTTGGTTTTATTTGCAATCATGTCTTGTCTTTTTCTAAACCTGGTCAGAAGTATATTGTTGAAGAGTATTTTGACCATCAATCAATTGATGAGTCTCAAGAGATCATACCCACAACTGTAGAATATGTACAGTCTCACACTCCTGTGCACATCCCAGAGGCACCTGAAGAAACCCTAGTGAGACATAAGCCTCCTTCTTTGTCTCCTACTCCTGTTGAATCTCTGGATGTTTATAAGCCTCCTGCTTTGTCTCCTACTCCTGTTGAATCTTTGGATGTTTATAAACCTCCTGCTTTATCTCCTGCTCTTGTAAAATCTCTAGATGGCAGTACACCTTTGGTTACATCTCCTGTGCTTGCAAAATTCCCAGACAGATACAAGCCTCTAGACCTGCCTCCTTTTCTCCATGACCTCCCTGCCAACTACATTGATAACCTGCCCAGGTTTGATGGAGAGGATGTCAATATTACTGCTGAAAAACATATGCAAAACCTTGAAGATTTCCTTGACCTTTATGAGGTTGAAGATGATGATGTCTATATCAGGATGTTTGCCCTGTCTCTGGGAGGTAAAGTTAAAGATTG